>CM058232.1:5727496-5854977 GCA_030180135.1 Orychophragmus violaceus
TTGTTCCCTTTAGTTACCTGATTAATTTCAGAGATAGTTGACTGTCACATGATCTCTGAAAGCAGAGGCTTTTTCTCCTCATTCATCCTCCCAGATTTTGTTATCGATTTACCAAACCATATTTGATCATTCAAAGTTACCTTAGTTTGGTGATTTTTGCTAAACATTGACATCTTAAAATAAGTTCTGATCTCACTCCTCTGTGTCTTTGTTGCTGATTTTATGACCAAAAAAAAAAAAAGACTTGAGAATCTTATGTTATGCATTGATTAACATTCTGTATAAGTTTTGTTCGTAATATTTTGTGATTTCTTCAGTAATCATGTGAAGCAATGATGATTTAGATAATCACATTCATTTTTATATGTTTATAATATATATATGACTTGGAACCTAAAACCTGAGCTCGGTTTGCTTTGCTAACATAACAGCTGGCTGCGGTTCGTGTGTTCCCATGGGCCAAGGCAAACCTCAACTACACTGCTCAGGCACTCATTATATCTTCTGGTTAGCTCTATCAACTCTTTTTCTTTAAAATCATTACTCTTCCTGGAACTAAGTAGAAAAAAAAGATACAAGCTTGAACATGAATGTAACATTTGTTGAAGAAGCCTCAGGAGTTCTCGATTAAACCTGGAAAATTCTGAATGTGGCATTAGTTTAGGGAGCATTGATGAGTATAGGGTTTCATTTAGCTCTGTTTTCGACATAAGTTTGTGTTATTCTCTTCTGATTCCTAACCTATGAGAGTTTCAATCTTTGTGAAATGGTGATCATCGGAATAGCATCCATCGCGGCATTCTTCATAACTGCGGACAAAACCATTCTAGAAGGCGCAAGGAGAAACACCGAGGCTCAGTTAAAGAAAGCTCAGCAAGAACCTAAATAATGTCTTATAATCATGTAACTCAATCAGTCTCACATCTTTCTGCGTCTCTGTATGCATTTTACCTTGATTCAAAATAAGAGAAATAACAAATAATTACAATATTTACAAAGACCATTTTCATTCATTTATTCTGAACAGAAAGACTTATCTAAAGTTTTGTGCTAAAACTAGCCTAAAGTTTTGTGATTGTTGATTATACAAAACCTAAATCTTCATCTTCTACCCTTTTACTTGTCCTCCGACCCGATAAACTAACGAGCAGAGGTGCTTCATGTGCCTCTGACGCAGTCTTTTTTGTCTCCCCAGGTCCTTGTTGACGAAGAACATACAAAATTTCTTTCATGGAAGGTCTGTGACTAGGCAATGTGTTAGTACACATTAGACCTAGCTTGAACACTGTTGTCATCTCCTCAGTATTGGAAGCTTCTTTGATGTCCTCATCAAAAGCCTCTGCGGTCGGTTTCCCAGATTGGTAATGTCTCCATGACCAATCTGCCAAGTTTGTATGTTCATCTCCGTTGTTTCCTTCTCTTCCGGTCACCAGTTCTAACAAAACTACCCCGAAGCTATACACATCGATCTTCTCATCCACCTTTGATGTACATGCGTATTCTGTAACAAAAAGATGTTAGAAATCAAACAATGATATAGACAAGAGTAGCCCTGGGACTTTTAACCGTTCAGTTCGGTTTGGTTAGTTCGGTCAGTTTGAAAATTATTTTCGATTCGGTTCAATTCGACAAACCGATCGGTTAATCAGTTTTTCTTTACTTTTTATAAACCAAAATAAACCGATTTTAACCTAATTACATTAAAATTTCAAACTGAACCGACCCAAAATAACTGAATATATCAAAATTAACAGAATTAACCAAAATTACCCGAATTAAACCGACCCGAATAACTGAAAGTAACCCAAAATTAATCAAATTAACTGCAGTAACCGAAATTATCCGATTTATCAGAAAGTTTGGTTAATTTTGACAAAAAAAAAATCAATAACTGGCAAAAAAAAAAATTTAATACCAAAAAACCAAAAAACCGAATCGACTGAACCGAAATCCCAGACCTAGACAAGAGACCTAATCGAGTTTTTTAAAGGGTGTTAATTACCTGGAGCAATGTAACCAAAGGAACCAGCAACAGCTGACATAGTATGAGGTTCTTGGTTCTGCTTAATCAACAATTTGGCCAACCCAAAATCTGCAATCTTGGCGTTGAAAACATAATCAAGCAAGATGTTACTTGACTTGACATCTCTGTGTATGATCGCAGGAGTACAATCATGATGCATATAGCAAAGTCCTTGAGCTGCTCCGACCGCGATATTCAACCTCTGTGTCCAACTCAGGTTATTAGCCTCTACAGTACCTGGTTTCTTCTTCCCATGTAGCCATTGATCCAGGCTGCGTTTCTCCAGGTACTCATACACCAGAAGCTTTGAATCCTCCCTCGAGATACAACACAGTAGTTTCACTATGTTCGCGTGTCTGATCGTTCCAAGAATCTCAACTTCAGCAATGAACTCTTTCTCAACGTTCTTGTCAAGTTTCTTCTTGTCCCATATCCTCTTCACCGCGACGTATTGTCCGGAAGATTCGATGAATATCTTGTAAACTTTGCCTGATCCTCCACTCCCGATCACATTGTGTTCCATCAGATTCGACAAGATGTCGGATTCAACAAAATCTACTCTGTGAAAAGAAGTTAGCTTCCACGTCTCTAAGCCTCTTCTTCTTCTTCGTTTCCTTGTGTAGTCTCGAACCACAAAGAACGTGGCGAGCAGAGTGATGGCGAGGAGTAGAATAGCGATGACTAAAACCATGGCGAGGATTTTCCCAGGAAACTTTGTTGAGCTCCGGAGAACTTTCCGACAATCCGGTAAGTTAAGAACCGGTTTGTCTGCACAGAGATTGGTGTTGTTGAAGAAACTTCTCTCGTATGCAAGATTATCTAGTTGGTCTGGTACTTCTCCGGTGAGTCTGTTTGATGACAAGTTAAGTGTTGTGAGCTTCAGATTCCCGATCTCCGGAGGAATTATACCGGAGAATTGATTCTCCGATAGATCAAGATCGAGCAAGCGTGGCAACAATCCTAGAGCTCTAGGAATTTTCCCGGAAAGTTTGTTCTTGGATAGACTTAACGTAACCAACGACTTCCATGAGATGATTTCATCTGGTAATTCGCCGGAGAGATTGTTCGAATCGAGGAAGATTGATATGAGTTTTGAAAGAGATGTCAATTCCTTCGGGATCCCACCGGAGAATCGGTTGTTTCGGGCCTTGAACACTTCAACGGAAGACCAAGTACCGATTGTCCGAGGAATCTCACCGGAAAATTCATTGTTATCTATCTCAATCCTAGAAAGATTCCAAGCGACTTTCTCCGGTAATTTTCCGGTGAAGAAGTTGTTACTCACCTGTAAACTATACATTTCTTTAGCAGTCCAGATCCGGGAAGGAAACTCACCGGAGAAGCTATTGTTCTGTAGCTGAACCGTGCTGAGGGAGCCACAGTTCCCGAGCGACTCCGGGATTTCTCCGGTAAGATTGTTTGAGTATACAACCACGCCGAGAAGATTGCCACCCTTGCACAGATTTTCCGGTATCTTTCCGGTTAACTGATTTTCCGACACTTCGAACCTCTCTAGCTTTGAATAAAACCCAAGATCAGCCGGTATAACTCCGATTAACTTGTTGGTGAAGAGTTTCAGCTCCTTCAATCCCGGTAATCTTGCGATAGCCGGTGGGATTACGCCGGTTAACTGGTTGTTGAACAGGTTTAGATACTCTAATTTCGTCAGATTCCCGATCGCTTCCGGAATCGTACCGGTCAAATTGTTAACGGAGAGATCAAGTTCCGCAATATTGGTCGCCGAAATAGATTTGGGGATCTCTCCGGTCAGGTCATTTGCGAAGAGATAGAGACTGGTTAGATTCTTCAACCCAAATAAGACGTCTGGGATCCGACCCGATAACTTGTTAGCAGACAAGTCAACGTGCTGGAGATTCGTCATGTTCTGGAAAACAACGGCTGGGATTTCTCCGATCAAATTCATCTCCGTCAACCACAAGTAATTAAGTTTCGTCAATTTCCCCCACTCTGCCGGAATCTCCGCCGGCAAAAACTTATCGTTGTACGCCATTCGAAGCTCTTCGAGCGCTGACAAGTCCCCAATCTCCGACGGAAACGTACCGTCGTATTCGCTCTGGTATAGATTCAAAACCTTGAGCTTTGAAAGCAGACCGATGTTCTTCGGGATATCGCCGGAGAAGCCGTTAGCCCCAAGGTCGAGAAACTGAAGTTCTCGTGAGAGACGGTTGATGTCGGCGGGAAGTGTGCCGTTGAAGTAGTTCTGGGAGAGATCGAGATGCCGAAGCTTGGTGCAGTTGTAAAGAACGGTCGGAAAGTCGCCGGAGAATAAATTATACGACAAATTGAGGAATTCTAGATTTGGGAAATCGCATATCGCCGTCGGAACCGCCGTGAAGTTCTGGTAATAGAAATTTATCTCGGTGACGTTTCCGGCGACGCAAGTGATCTCCTTCCAATCGCACGGAGAAGATGTGTCGTTCCATAGCCGGAGAGACGGTGGGTCTCCGAGATCGCGTTTCAGGTTAAGAAGCGTTGACCGTTCGTCGAGCTGCGAAATTACAGCAAAGGGCATGGAGGTGAAAAAGAAGATGAGGAAGGGTAAGGGTAAAATGGTCATATTGTAATTTTGGTTGTTGGCGTTTTGCCGGGAAATTCAGCAAACGAAGTTTGACTACTAAACTAAATGGAGACACAAGTGCGAAGAAGCTGCAGTTTTTAACGTTTTTATAGAGGTGAATGATTGAGATTAGGTGATGTCAGAAAAGTGATTTGAATTTTGGATACACTGACTTCTCTCTTTTTTTGGGTCGGATTGGTGACCAAAAACGTAACGGTTATATTAGCGGTTAGCAGAAGTGGTAAGCGGTTGAATAGTGTAAAACTGTAAGTAAAAGCGGTTAGTGAAAGCTGTTAGCGAAAGCGGTAACAAAAAGCTGAGAGCAAACGTTTTTATTGTAAATTCGCTAACGTTTTCGTGATTGGTAACGAAGAAAGCGGTATGCCTCTAACATTTTTGATATAAGGTCACCAATAGAAATCTATGTATCATTATTAGGGTCCTGTTCATGATTTTTGTCTTCTATAAATCTGAATAAAATCTACACAAATCATATTAATTTTTGGCAATGTGCAGTTTATGGATACCTAGGTATCATGGAAACTTAGCCGGATAACTGTTTCCTCTTCGAAATCCTAGTCGGAATCAGAAGCTTGTGAAAGCTTTCAGAATCTCGCTTTTTAAACGTTTCCAAAAAAAAACTATTTAAAAATGCAGTGGAAGCTTATGCTTCCGTTTTGGAAGCTTTCGCTTCCATTTTAAAATCCTGAAATCGTAAACAAAGAATAAAAGTAGAATTATGTTTTATATGTTTTTATTTTATAAAAAAATTCTAGACCTAGCGGGAATAAAATCATATATAAAACGTTGAAACTAATAGTATAATTTGATATTTATGCATAATAAATTTTATCATTTACTTACAAAAAAAAGTTATTTAGATAGACTATATTAATTATTTATAAATTACTAGAAGTGATTAATTTAATTAGTTGGACAATATTATCTTTGAAAACTTAGAATTTTTAGTTATTTTCACAATATATTTTGAGCTGTCTTATTTGATATAGTTAACTAAGAATGAAAACAATATTTTGATAATTAATTTTGAATATATAAAATTTAATATGGGTTATATTATATTTTTAATATATATACATATATACACATACATATACAAACATATATATATATATATATATATATATATATATATATATATATATATCCACTTCCTATATATTTTTGAAAAATCGCTTTTGCGTTCCATGCGATTCCGTTTCTGCGTAGCCGCTTCTGATTCCATGTAAAAAAATCTAGAGAATTTTTTCAGTTTAGATAGTCTGACTTATATGAGAGAATAACACGTCCCGAAATCGGATTTTTTTGCTAAATAATCTGCTCGAAAGAAATGCGGGGAATATGGTGTAAACTAAAAAAGAGTCAAAACCTTGTTTTAAAAGTGAATGGCGTCCAATTCTGAAAAATATTGGCTAATCTCATAGATTGTTAATTATCTTCACTAATGATAAGCAACATGCTTTAAATTGTACTCTTGAAAACCCCTTTTCATGTGAACATAAAACTGCCCAGAGAAATTCATCTAAGTCATCGTGATGGCCAAAAGACTTCTACGATATTCCTGGAAACCGCTAATGTTATGTCCCATGAAATCGTTATAGCACCGCCTTAAACCACTAATAAAATCATGATCAAAATAATGCATCAATTTGGCATATAAAAGTATAAGTGTCAATATAGATACATGATGCTTCAGAATATTCATATAGATCAAAAACAAAAAAAAATTGTTCATGCGACTTTCCAAAACAATGTATTGTAGTTTCACATAGTAAATAAATTGAATGGCAGCGGACTGGTACTCCAAATCCGTCACCATTCCACTTAATTACAAGGCTTGAACAAAATTAATTATCTGCAACCCTAATCATCAAATCAGATTATTTTAATTAGATTCAAAAAAAATTTCTAGACGTTTGATTAGTAGTTGGTTAGACCTTCAATTTGGCAACAGAAAAAAAAAAAAAAAAAAAGATATGAATGATCCAGAGCGTCTCCGTTAAGCGCAAGTTAAATCATACAGAGCATATGATGATTCGGTGGCTTCTAGAACATCAGCAATGGGAAAGTTAAAAGTGTGCTTAACATGCTAATTTAAGAGGAATGTTCAGATCAAACACGCGAGCATATTAAAAATACACGACTAATTAATTAATTATTATAGGCCATCCAATTCTCTGAAGTATATTGCCAAGAAAATTGTGCCATTGAAAAGTCAGAAATGTAAAAGTCAAGGATATTTATGATTTTTGTATGATTCGATTGTACTAATAAATAAGAGAAAATGCATAAAATAGCACAAAAAACATACCTTATCATAAATATAGCACCAAGGGAAATAATTCACATTTTTAGCATTATTTTAATTACAAAGACTTTTATAGCATTATATAATTTAGGGTTTATGATTAATTATTTAGAGTTTAGGGTTTATTATTTAGGGTTTAGGGTTTAGTATTTACGGTTTAGGGTTTATTATTCAAGGTTAGAGTTTAGTATTTAGGGTTTAGGGTTTAGTATTTAAGATTTATGGTTATGGCTAATTTAGTGACAAAACATGTTTTTGTGCTATTTTTATAATTTTTCTTCCTTGGTGCTATATTTTTGACAAGTCATGTTTTTTGTGCTATTAATGCGATTTGCCCAATAAATAATTGTATTTTAATTTACCAATTGGTCTTAGCGGTAATTACTTGTTAATTTAACCAAATTAAATCAGTAATGCTAGTACCACCACTATATTTTGGTGAAAAAGACATAAAATAGCACAAAAAAAACATACATTGTCATAAATATAACATTAAAAAATTATATTTTTAGTATTATTTTAATTACAAAGACTTTTATAACATTATATAATTTAGGTTTTAGGGTTAATTATTTAGAATTTAGGATTTATAATTTAGGGTTTAATATTTAGAGTTTAGGATTTATTATTTAAGGTTTATAGTTTAGTATTTAGGATTTAGGGTTTAGTACTTAAGTTTAAGAGTTAAGACTAATTTAGTGATAAAACATGTTTTTGTGCTATTTTTATGATTTTTCTTTTTATTGCTATATTTGTGATAAGACATGTTTTTTGTGTCATTTTTGCGATTTGCCGTATTTTGATGGGTTTGGCGATCAGATCGCATTTAGACTTGTGCAACTTGACTACTTGTGGCAGACATGGAAAGCTAATAAGAAAATTTCCGGCTTTCATGATTCGTAATCATAACACGATGTATTATGGAGGAAATACAGAGAAACAATGGGTAATTATCACACAATACCACTGGCCATTGTTTCTCTTATATTGGCTATATGCCTATATCATATACTACTTATTTGTGTATGGATCTATTGGATATATTATAAGTCCATTAATGATTTTTAAAATATTTCCACACGCTGTCTGTTTTGAACGTTGACTCTTCAACTCTACGGTCTAAAATTCGAGAAGAGAAGAGAAAAGACTGATTCTCTCTCTCGGGAGAAGGCGATTTCCGGTTAACCGGACTCGTCGCCGGCGAGTTTTTTCTGACGTTTTCCTCTTCTCGCTTCTCTATCTTCCAGAGGAAACGTCTTTTTCTCGTCGTTTTGTTGGTTGTACTTATCGGAGTTTTTGGTTCTGCTTCGGTTTCCGGCTGGCTTTTGTCCAGTTCTGGGTTGCCGATTTTAATAAGTCCCTTTTGCTTTCTATGGCTGATGTTGCTTCCGCCTCTACGGATTTCTCCGGAATTTTCCGGTCTGGGTTTCTCCAGTTTCGTCGCTCCGTGCGACTTTCGGTCTCGCTCCCACTCATTCTCTTGCGCCCTCTTCCTCCTGATTTACTTGCTTGGCTCCGCTTGAATTATTCTGGCATGCCTGGATTAATATCGTTGCCGTGCTCTGGCTTTTGAGGACAAGCGAAACAGAGATTCTGTTAGGAGATCCTCCTAACGGCGGTTGCGCCTCCATGAATCTGGTGGCCTTCGGTGAAGTTTTTGCTCGCGTTTTTCCTTTGATGCAGGGGGTTCTTGATGGCGGTTTCGGGATGTGGAGATCGGAAAACGGTTATAGCCGGTATCGGTGGGTTAGCCCGGCGCTGCGACGGCGTTATCTTCCACGTCGGTTTGCGGTTCTCGGCGGCTTCTTCTTCGCGGGACGCGTGTGATGTCTGGCGGTCCTCTCTTCGACTGCCACGTGGTGGCCTGATCTGGTTTCGATTTGGGCTTTAGACCCGTTTCTTATTTCCATGCGTTTTGGTTCCTATTGTACTGGGCTTTTAGCCCCGTTTGTAATATTGGTACCGGGTTCATGAATTCAAATGGTTGACAAAAAAAAAATTCGAGAAGAGATAGGTAGATGCCTTCTATATATTAGTTGTCTCTTCAACGTGTCAATGTCTAGACCATCGAATGATATTGTTTTTGGTAAAGCATCAAATATTGTATTCTTGTTAAATTCTGTTTTATGTTCTTTTAGTAGTAACCGGACAAAATGACACCTTTTATATTAGATTTAGGTGTTTGTATACTCAAATGTTAAATTTTTAAAAACATTTAGAGAGCGTTATTCATTTATGTATTTTAATTAATTTGAAAATCTATATAGAATTTAGAAATTTTTATAAAATTTACTAATTTTTAAATTTAACATGTTGATTTTCATTAGTTTGTAAATTCGTAGGTTTTCTTTTAGATTTCTGTGTTTGTATTTTTAACAAAAAAATCCAATAAAATCCAATAAAATCTAATATAAAATCAAATCCATAAATAAATTCGTAAAATTAAAAATATGTAATTTGAATTTGAATTTATAAATAATAGAACCAATAACACATGATTTGAATATAGATTTTAAAATCATAGAACCAATAAGACATAATTTGAATATAGATTTTAAAAGTACAAAACCAATAATACTAGATTTGATTTGAATTTTCAAATTCATTAAAATACATGAACCAATAACTTCAATTAAACTTAAATATAACAATCGAACCATAAAAAAGTTGCATAATATTCAGACAATGGAATTCATTAAACAGATATAACTCAAACTATCAAAAAAAAAAAGATTTCTTAAGAAGAAGACCTTGGATTGATAATAGCCACTGAGAGGATAGAGTTTCTGAGAAGTCAAACCATAGGTATCAACATTCTCTTCTTCCCCCTCTCTAAGCTTCCATTCAAATTCTTGAACTAATCTCCCAATGACAATGCCTGCCATGAGAGATGCTTGAAGTGCACCAGCACAAACCTTCTTCCCCGTTCCAAACGCCATCGTCTTGTGAAGATTGGACGCTTCGTATCTGTTATCCAAGAACCGCTCCGGCCACCACTCCTCTGGTCTCTCTCAACGCTTTTTTATCCGTGTTGCATCCATAGATGTTTATTGCTATCTACACATCAAGATTTCAAAACTGGAGTTTGTAATTCAACTCCAAATGTGAAATGACTTGATTTTGAGCAAGTAACTTTTGCCTTTTACCTCACTTCCTGCAGGATATGATGGCCTCCGATTTAAGTATCTTCATTAAGCATAACGAATGGGAACTAGAGGACACGGGCAGGGTGCTGAGATACTGGATATTCGGGACCTTATTCAACTTCTTTTTAATTAATAAAACTATATCTAAAATATTATATAAAACAAATAAAATAATTTAAAACAAAATAAAAATAGAAAAATAAAAACAATTTAAAAGAGAGAGTATAATTTCACACTTATAACTTATATAATTTTCATTTTTATATATTTTATAAAATATTTTAAGTTTTCTATAACAAATATATAAAATATATTATATACTTGTTATATATATATATAAGATTTTTATAAGTTTGTGGAACGAGTGGCAGTTCTAGAAATTTTTTTAACTAGAGACATATATATTAAATATATTATAAAATTTTAATTAAAATATTTTATGAGAATAATACATACACAACCAATTTTTTTGTTTAAAATATTAGACTATTTTTAAACTTATTGTTATAAAGTATATATAGAAAGAAAATAACTAGTTGTAAAAATAAACGAGGGAAACAGTCAATGATTGTTGAAAATGTGGTTCTCACTAATTTTTTTTATATCACTGAAATATGGAACCCACATAAAACCCATAAGAGCATGTACAATGGGAGATCTTAAAGGTTTCTTAGCGCGGATTTCTAGGCGGAATTAAGGAACCCACCTCCCAAAGTTTCTTAGTTAAGAAATTTTAAGAATTCGGGTTCGCCACGTGGCGCAATCCGGTTGGTTAATTTTTTTTTTTGATTTTTTTTCTCCACCTAAAAAATAAATAATAATAATAAAAAATTAAATAAGAACCCCCATTGTACATGCTCTTATGTTCGACTATAGAATCGGGGTCACCGCTACGCAACATTACTAATATCTTTACCATTTAAACAAAAACTATATATATATTTAACTGGGGCACCTAACCCGTATCTCCTAACGTGGGTCCGCTTCTGGGTGGAATCAATTCAAAGGAATATGTTCAAATCCGGCTCTTGAGCCCGGCTGTATGTCCTTAGAGTTTCATGGAAGATTCCATTGACATAAGGAAGTAGAGGCAATTTCTTCTTTCATCTTTTCTCCATGGCAGACACTTTGGATTTTTTTTTAAACAGACGATCTTGGACACTTTTGTAAGATCTCAACTCGGTCTATCCAAAGATAGAAAGAGTTTTAGGGTTTGTAATTAGGGATTCTAAAAGAAGAATTAAAGAACGCGGTGAGATTTGGGAATTTAGGGTTTAAAGCCGGTGTTTCCGAGGTGGAAGCCGGTAAAGAATGTTATGAAAGTCGCCGGAGAGAGTTTTAGGTTAAAGTTGCTCTAAAAGTCTCTCAAGCGACAAATATTAAGAAAAGCGTATCCTTCATTGAATGTCGGGGTTCCCCTATATAGGGTTACAAGTCGGTTTATTAATAAAAGGAAAGTACGAGATAATTACGAATATTTCCTAATAACTCGGCTATGCCTTGATATGGAATATTCCCTTTTGCCGACTTTATCGTACGGCGCCCTTGGACTAGACACCTTCCAAACCCTAGTGAAAGCCGGTTTAGCCCGAGTTCGGTTTAACCTAGTTTTACCGCCTTGGGCTTTGTCGCCGACTTTCCCTTCTGGGCCGGCCTAAACTCATGAATAGGCCTCTTTAGGAAAGTGCTAATCTTGACTCTAAAAATAAGCCCCCCCCAGTGTGGCGACTTGTACTCAAGTCGTCATTACGAGGAGTTAACTCATGGTTTATGATATGATTTCGGTTTGGCCCATATCTGTCGTTTACCGAGGTACGTCGCTATTTCGGCCCATATTGCTATTTTTATTGGGCTGGTCCAAACTTGGCCTAGAATGATGAAATCGAACGAACCGGTTTTGAAAACCATTAATGACCCGTCGGAACCGGAATTGATTCTCGGTTCAATTACTGGGTAGGTGCAACATACGAAGCGTCGCCTAGGTAACGATGCGCCTTGGTTCCTGCGCCGTCATTTTGCTATAAATAGTTCCCTCATACTTCATTTTTCTCATTTCGCTCAAGTGGAGAAGTTTCAAGAGGTAATCTTCTCTGTCTTATTTATTTTCCGGCCATATTTCCGCCGTCGCTCCGCCTTGTGTTCTTAGGATTTTTAGATCGAAGCATTACTTTTTTGTTGCGTTCATCTTCTGTTCTTCCGAAAATCTTGTCTTTGATCTGCTGTTCAACGGGAAAAGATAAAGAAGTTGTTTCGGTATCTTCTGCGGATGATTCATTAAGTCGTCCATCCGCTTCTACTTCTTCAAATGCTTCGTCCGGCTTGGATAGTCGTCCTGCTCGTTCTGAGATCGAAGAGTTCAGGCTTCGCTGCGAGTCGTCACACCAAGCTGCTGCTGAGACTTCGGGCCGAGAAATTTTTACCGTCCCGCAGCTTCGAGACGAGGACGCGATTGATACCGACCAAGATGTTTCCCACGAAGACGTCTCTTCTCCTGCGTTACCTGTCGAACCGAGAGAACTATATGGTAATGTTTTCGGGACTCGATCTACTGCAGAGACAGTTAGATCTTCGCTTCGTGGTTGTGGAGCAGATCCGGCGATTAAGGTTATTATACCCTTTCCGCTCGACCGTCCTTGGGCGCCTCCGCCCGGCTATATGACCGTGTACGAATCGTTTTTTATGAACACCAAGTCTGGCGGTTGTCGCTGTTGGTTTCCGTTGCCCGACTTGCTAGTTTCGTACTGCTTTCGTCGTGAGATCGCCATTTCCCAGCTTTCGGCCGTCGCGGTGCGCCATATGGTCGGTCTCCTAATGCTGGGTGCTGAAGCCGGCGTTACAATTACTGCGAGTGTTTTTGAAGAAATGACATCGATAAATGCTATGTGTTCCAGCCCGGGGTGCTATGCAGTGAAGTTCAAAAGTGGCCATCGTATACTGACAGATGCCCCTAAGAAAATTAATAATTGGCAGAGAAATTATTTCTTTGTTGAAATTTCCTCATTAGTCGTCCCTGATGAGCACAGGGAACTCGTCAGGACTTCTTGGAACACAGATCTTGGTAGATGTCGTTCTAAATTTGCCGTCATTCGCATGTGATGATTTACTCAAATTTTCTTTTTTTGTTGCAGTGCATCATCCGTTGTTCAAGCCGTACCCTGACAACTACTTCTCAATTCTTGAAAAGATCCAATCTCTCGGTCTTCGCAAGTGGTCGGATCTCTCCCGGGATCGCATAACCAAGACGCTTCCGCAAATCTCCAAAGGTCAGTTTCTTTTTGAGCATAACTCGTCATTGCGATTCCTTCTCTTCCTTTTTTTTTTTAAAACTTGTTCTTTTTATCTCTCTAGTGAAGTGGAATACCACGGTGAAGGTCACTCCTGAGCAACTCGTGAAACCTGGGAAAATGGGCAAGGTGCAGCGAATCAGTTCTGTTGATTATTCCAAGGAGATTTCATCCCAACCGTCTTCTTCTGCTAAGTCGTCAAAAGGGACGGACGCGCCTCCTCCGGCTTCAGTCGGCAACCAGCTTGGTGAGAAAACCGTGGCTCGAGCGGCAAACTCCCCTTCCCTTCCGCCTAAGGTTCCATCACGGAAGAGACCTGCTGATGATAAGTCGGTTCAAGATAAACCGGCAAAGGCGTCGAAGACCGGCAAATCAGCTCAGGATACTCCTAAGGAGGTGGCGCCCGTCAATGAGCCTGCTAAACAAAAGGACCCGTGGCAGCATTTTTACAAGTTCAAGGGGACCGTTCCCGACTCGTCTGGCAGTTCTAAGCCTTTTGAGTCTAACAAGGAACTCGTCCTGGTGCGACCACGGCGCGAGGTGAAAGAAGGGGAAGTGCGCCCTTCAATCCATAACTTCGCTTACCAATATGAGAGCGAGGTTCCTTTCATCAACAACCCCCGAGCTTGTTTCGATATGCTGACATGCGTGAGGGGTAATGAATCAGATTGGCCAGTTTTAGAGGAATTGCCTCACTCTGACGCCATCGTCAGGCTAAAGCATGCTGAGGCGACGTTAGGTTTTTTGATACTAGAATTTCATTTTTTGTTAAAACGACATCCCTTCTTCTTTTAAACGACCTTTGCTGTTTTTCAGATGATCGCGGCTTCGAACCGTGTGGCTTTGGAGAGTTCCTGGGCCCAAAAGAAACTGGCTGACGCGGTTACCAAGCGGGATGATCTTCTAAAGAAGATCAAGGAAGAGAAGAAGGTTTTGGCGGCGAGCAACCTGGTTCTGGAAGGAAAATTGAAGGAGGCTGAAGAGAAGTCAAAAGCCGATTTCCTCAAATTTCAGCTAGAGAGAAAACAGCTGCATAAGTCTTGTCTTGACCTGGTTCAAAAGGAGCGGGAGAGAGTCGAGGCTGCTGCTAGGACGAAGGCGCAGACCCATTTCGACCTCATCCAACGCTATATCGGTGACCAAGAAACCGCTGTTGCGATGCAGGTCAAGCAGGCTCAGATTTCCGGTCTTAAGAAATGTCTGGAGAAACTTAGCGGGCAGGGCGTGTCGGTTCCTCAAGACGTTCTGGACCAGATAGCCGCTGATGAGGTCGTGGCGGATGCGGAGTTGGATAACCTGGACGTTGTGACGAAGGAGGAGCTTACATTTGTGCTCTCACCTATTCATCATCCGCTCCTTGACCGTTCTCACGATTCTCCTCATCCTGTCCCGCGGCATGTCGATCAATTTGGGACAAATGTCGGCATTATCCCGGAGGCGGTTCCGGCTGATCTTGTCCAGTCTGTTCGGAGAGACATTTCGGCTACGGACGACGGGCCTTGAATAGTCATCAAATGTCTTTAATATTTATTTTGTATTGGTTTTGTAATAACTTTTATTTATATTTGTAAACTCTTATCTTTTTGGTTGAATCGTTATTTTGCATTAAGTTTGTTTTAAGCTTTGATAGCGATTAGAATCATTCTACCTTTAAAGCTTTTTTACTAAACTTTAGCAATAATAATTGGGATATGCGACCAGGTCGGGCTACTGTATTTAAACTTGCAGCGACTCTTAGATCAAAATATTCAAACGCGCCACCAACTTATTAAAGCTTGCCGTCAAATCGGCGAATTAGTGGATTCTCTAGTAGTCGGACTAATCTCGTATTTAAAAGTTTATCCTTAGACGATTTAGTGACTTGGAATAGTCAGACTAATCTCGTATTAGGCTTGTCGTCAAACTTTAAATGATTTTAGCGACTCTTGCCATGAGGCGGTTTGCGAGGCTTGCTAGTGCTCGGCTTTTATTCTTAGGGTGGGGGAATGTGCGATGCTGTGCTCGACTTATTTGTTATCACCCACCGCTGAGAATTTGCGGGGCGGATCCCGGCTTTTCCTTACCACGATGTGCACCTCGTGCGCAAGGAAGACCACGCCCCTGGCCAGGAGGCGTGATGCTAATGATGCCAGTCGTTTGCTCGTCTTTTTGCGAGTCGATACTCGGCTTTTTGCGAGTCGATACTCGGCTTTTTGCGAGTTGATACTCGGCTTTTTGCGAGTTAATACTCGGCTTTTTGCGAGTCGGTACTCGGCTTTTTGCGAGTTGATACTCGGCTTTTTGCGAGTTGATACTCGGCTTTTTGCGAGTTGATACTCGGCTTTTTACGAGTACCATCAAATATTTGAATATTAATGAAAGGACTTACCTGATTTTTGGCTTTGCTTCTCTTTCAAGACGGTTATCTGAAAAATAAGGTTTTTATTAAATTTGTGACTGTGCCGGTAAAGGCTGCCTACGTATCCTCCGAGGAAGAATCAAGTCACTCGTAGTTCTTAGTACATAATATATATATATTTTTTTTTTTTTTTTTTTTTTTTTTTTTTTTTTTGGCGCCTTGCCGTCCTAGTGGTACTCCTTCAGGCTTGCCGAGTTCCAGAATCGAGGTAAAGCCTTGCCTTTCGTTGACTCAAGCTCGTAGACTCCTGGTTTGACGACTTTGGTGACTTTGTAGGGTCCTTCCCATTTCGCCCCGAGTTTCCCTGCTCTTCGCTCCTTGGTGTTTTCGTAAACTTTGCGGAGGACGAAGTAGCCGACTTGAAAATGGCGTTCTTTGACTTTCTGGTTGTAGTACCGAGCTGCGAGCTGTTGGTAGTTCTGAATCCTGAGTAGGGCTCGATCCCGTTCTTCCTCTAAGGTGTCCAGAGCCTGGATTAGCATCTTTTCGTTGATTTCAGTATGGTGCGGCATGAGAGAGCGGCGGAGAGTGTAAATGTTAGCTTCTGCCGGTACCATTGCTTCCACGCCAAAGGCTAAGGAAAATGGGGTGGCTCCTGTTGCACTGCGGGGTGTCGTTCTATGCGACCAGAGGACTCCGTCTAACTCATCTGCCCAAACTCCTTTTTTGCTTTCAAGGCGTTTTTTGATACCGGCAATGATGGTTTTATTTGTAGCTTCGGCTTGGCCATTCCCCTGAGGATACCTTGGTGTCGACTTGCTAAGGCGTATATCCCACTTCTTGCAGAATCCTTCGAATACTTTCGAGATGAATTGCGATCCGTTATCTGTGACGATCTCATAAGGTAACCCAAAACGACATATTATATATTTCCAGACGAAATTTTGAACCTGGACATCGTGGATGGCGACGTAAGCCTTGGCCTCTACCCACTTTGTGAAGTAGTCGGTCATAATGAGTAGAAAACGTCTTTGATTGGATAACGGTAACGGTCCGACGATGTCCATTGCCCATCTCATGAATGGGTAAGCCGCAGTTGACGTTGTGAGTAGCTCTGTAGGTCGATGTATGAATGGCGCATGTCGCTGGCACTTTTCACACTTGTTAGAATAGGTCTCGCAGTCGGTTATCATAGTTGGCCAATAGTGACCATTCAACTTGATTTTGAGGGCGAGAGATCTGCCTCCGGAGTGGTTTCCGCATGCTCCAGAGTGCGTTTCTTCGAGAACCCGACTTACTTCGTCTCCATTTATGCATCTGAGGAGGATCTTGTTAGCAGAATACTTGTAGAGGATACCTTCATGTATAGTGTATCGCGCGCTTTTGACTTTAAGTCGTCGCGCTTCCCATTTATCTTCTGGGAGCTTCCCTTCCGTCAGGTATGCTCTTATCGGAAGTCGCCAGTCTTTGTTGTCGCCGGTTAGGACAGCGATGAGGTCTATGCCCTTTGCTTGAATATTGTAGCACATGTCGTCCTTATCACTCAGGATCATTTCTTCAGTTTCTTCCTGATTGCTCTCAGGGGGTGGGATACTTGGCTCGTGGATCGTTTCTACCGGGATCCGTCGACAGAGATTGGGATTGGATGCCAGCGACGCAAGTGCATCTGCCGGGGCATTCTCCTTTCTTGGTATCTGGACAATGTCGAAGAATTCGAAGGAACTGGTGAGTTCCAACGCCGTCTTTCGATAAGCCTCCATTCGTTCATTTTTAGCTTCGTAGTCGCCGTTGATCTGGTTGGCTACAAGCATGGAATCACAGTGGGCCAAGAGATGTCGTACTCCGATTTCCCTGGCTAGTCTGAGACCGGCTAACAAAGCTTCGTACTCGGCTGTGTTGTTAGAAGCCGTGAAACCTAGTTTGAATGACTGCTCTAAGATCTCGCCGGTTGGCGATATGAGACGTATCCCTATCCCGGCTCCTTTTTTAGATGAAGCCCCGTCAACGAACAGTTTCCAATTTTTGTCTTCTGTCTCGGTACCGACATCCAATTCAGGTGATAATTCGACAAGGAAATCAGCTATTACCTGCGATTTGGCGGTTGTCCTGTTCCTGTACTCGATGTCGTACTCACTTAACTCTATTGCCCACTTGGCTAGACGACCAAACTGTCCCGGGCTATGAAGTATCGTTCGAAGGGGTTGACTGCTTAATACAACAATCGGATGTGACTGAAAATATGGTCGCAGCTTCCGTGCCGAGATGACGACTGCGAAAGCCAGTTTTTCCATTGCAGGATACCTGGTTTCGGCTCCGTTCATTGTTTTGCTGACGTAGAAGATCGGCTTCTGTTCTCCTCGATCTTCCCGAACTAGCACGCCACTCACTGCTGTTGTCGAAACGGCGATGTAAAGCAGCAATGTCTCGCCATTCTCGGGTTTAGACAGTAACGGCGGGTTCGACAAGTAGTCCTTGAGTTGGATGAAGGCTTCTTGACACTTCTCGTCCCACACGAATCTTTTGTTCCCTCGTAGGAGCTCGTAAAAAGGCAGACATTTATCCGTTGACCGGGATATAAACCTGTTCAAGGCGGCTATGCGGCCAGTGAGGCGTTGTACCTCTCGAGTGTTCTTGGGAGATGGTAAGTCGATTATGGCTGTGATCTGCTTTGGATTGGCTTCTATTCCTCTCTGAGTCACCACGTATCCTAGGAACTCTCCCGATGTCACCCCAAATGTACACTTAGTTGGATTAAGTTTCATGCCGTATCGGTTAAGGATGTTGAAACATTCCTTTAGATGACCGACATGCTGAGAGGCAATCAGAGACTTGACTAGCATATCGTCGATATAAACTTCCATTGTTGCACCAAGTTGCCCTGCAAACATCCGGTTTACCAGCCGCTGGTAGGTGGCGCCGGCGTTTTTGAGGCCGAAAGGCATGACTTTGTAGCAATACGTGCCTCGTTCAGTGATGAAGGCCGTCTTTTCTCTGTCGTCTGGGTTCATGAGGATTTGGTTATACCCTGAAAACGCATCCATGAACGATAGCAGTTCGTTCCCGGCCGTCGCCTCAACAAGTCGGTCGATATGCGGCAGCGGGAAACTATCCTTGGGGCAAGCTTTGTTGAGATCCGTGAAATCGACACACACTCTCCACTTCCCGTTTTTCTTCTTCACGACCACTGGATTGGCCAGCCAGTCAGGATATTTGACTTCTTGGATTGAACCGGCTTCGAGTAACTTCTCTACTTCATCGTTGACTGCTTTAGCTCTTTCTGGGCCGAGTTTTCGCCTCTTTTGCTTTACTGGCTTGTAAGTCGGATCGACATTCAACTCGTGAGTTGTAATGGTTGGGTTGATACCCTTCATATCCTTCATTGTCCATGCAAACGTTGTAACGTTTTGCTGTAGGAAGGTGATCAGTTCCTCTTTGATGTCGTCCGGTAATCCTGCGCCAATGCCCACACACTTGCTTGCATCTGATTCGTCAATGATGACTTGCTGGATTAGTTCTTTCTCCGGTCCTTTTCTTCCGTGTTCTGTGTTGATCATGCAGGAAGGCACCCTGATCTTATGTTCTCTCGCGAAACACGACCGACTTGCGCTCTGGCATCCTTTGACTGTCTGGATTCCTTTAGGTGTCGGGAATTTCAGACATTGATGGTACGTCGAGGATACCGCTTTCATGCTATATAGCCATGGAGTTCCAAGGATCACGTTATAGATGGTTGGCTTGTCAATGACGTGAAACCTCACCAGTCTGTTAACTCCTCCTGCGAAGACAGGCAACTTGATCGTTCCAATTGTGTACGTCGTCTCACTTGTGAACCCGGTGAGCGGCTTGGCCTTCTGCTTGATATCCTCCTCCTTAATGTCCATCTTCTTGAGTGTATCTAGGAAAATTAAGTCTATCGAGCTCCCGGTGTCCACCAGTATTCGAGATACTTGGCAACTTCCGATCAGAAGCTCAACCACCAGAGGGTCGTTATGGGGGTAGTGAGTTCCATAGAGGTCCTGGTCGGTAAAGATGACGGGCGGATCGTCTGATAGGATTGGTTGAGGCGCTTTTTGCGCGGCCAATGCTAGGCGTTCATAGACCTTGATTGACCTGACCGAGTCATTTACGGAGATTAGACCGCCCATGATCATGTTGATTCTTCGGATGGTTTTGGGGGTTTCTTCTTCGTCGTCCTCCTCTTCTTCTTCACGGTTACGTTTCAAAGCTATGCTTTTGATACGCCGTGGCGGTTTATCTTGCTTGGGAGCCTGCTCGTCGGCTTTGTCTTCCTTCTGTCCCGATTCTTCCTTCTTCAACCTTTCGATGGCCGCCTTGATTTCTTCATTGGAAAGTCGGGAGTATAGTGCGTTTCTGAGATTCCGACATTCAGCCGTGTCGTGCGACGTAGCTTGATGGTATTCACAGTACTTGTCCCCCGTAGCGGAGGTTGCTTGCGCCTTCTTCGCCTCTTTCCCTCTTTTATTCCACGGCTTTGATGACCGGGACTTGTCGGTGCCGTCCACAACCATTGTTTTGGCGCTTTTACCGTCGTAATGCTGCATGGGTTCTCTTTCCTCCTTCTTATCTGCTTGCTTGCCAGGACCGAATCTCTTTGCCAATGCGACCTTCTTCTCCTCCAATTCCACGAATTTGTTTGCCCGATGAAGTGCGTCCTCGATAGTTAGTGGCGGGTTGATGACTAAATCTTGGTAAAATGGCGATTCGTGCCAGACGGCGTTTGTCAGGGCTGCGATAGTGAACTTATCTGGTGCCTCAGCTCGTGTCATCACCGCTCTGAACCTTTCTACGAAATCTTTCAAGGTTTCCTTCTTCTCTTGCGTCATCGACATCAACGCGCTTAGCGAAGTGTCTTTACGAATGTAGGCAATGTGATGCCTTACGAATGCCCATGTGAGGTCCGAGAAGCTGTCGATTGACTTGGATGGAAGTCGGGAGAACCAGTTTAGCGCGTCTCCTTCCAGGGTTTCGGTGAATAGTTGGCAGAAGCCGATGTCGCGATCCTCGCTTGATGAGAACCGTGCCTTTGCCGCCATGATTTTGAACGTTGTGAGATGGGTCGCTGGATCTTTGGTGCCGTCATACATCGGTAGCCTGAGCTTCTCTCTTTGCCTGATATATGTGTTCGTGATGCGCGAGGTGAAGGGAGTCCTACGAGTTTCCTCGATGATTCGGTCTATCTCGGGTGCGGACCCCTTCACGCCATGGACCTCCCCTTTTAATTCTTTTAGGGTGTCTTTGAGCTCAATCAGTTGTTTTTCGACATGGTTGCGACTTGCTCCGCGAATAGACGTTCCGTGAGTTTTCTCGTATGACATACCTCGCTCGCGGCGATAGTTGTCTCGGTGCGAGCCATTCTCACGTCGCGAATTTCGTCTGTGGTGCACGTCCCGTGTCTGGTGACTGGTATGTTCCTCTCTGTCGGGTGAATACCTCTCATCACTTTGGTTGTTATGTCTCTGACTTTCGCTCCGTTTGGGTCTTTCAGAACCTTCCCTCCGATGTGAGCTCCGCTCGCGAGTATCCTTGTCGCTTTCCTTACGCGGGTTGCTCCTGGATTCGCTGCTTTGGCTCTGTTCATGGTGGCTTTCCTCAGATGTGCTATAGACCAGTCGTCTAGCGACTTTGTCTTTCACCTTTGAAGGCACCTCTCTCCTGGGTTTCCTCGACCGTTGTCCTGAAAGGATTTTTGCTTGCTCTGTCTGCAGTAGGTCGACTTTCTTTGAGAACGTTTTGATCAAGTCGTTCTGTGACTCGATCTTGGCCATTAGAGTGGCTAAGGTCTTGTCTTGCTCGATTTGAGCCTCTGTTTCGCTGAGTGACGGGGCATGTTTGCCTTCATCCCGAGCTTTGGTCTTGGCGGTGTTTCGCGGCTGCTTGCCGCCTTTGGCCGCATTGTCTTCGTGATCACTCTGGTTGTAATCACTTCCCTCATGGTCGCTTAGGTCAACCTTAGGGTTTTCCGAATCTGTTTCGTTACCGTTTCCCGACATCTCGTTTCAGAAATTTCTCTTAGAAATCCCCACAGTCGGCGCCAATTGTAAGATCTCAACTCGGTCTATCCAAAGATAGAAAGAGTTTTAGGGTTTGTAATTAGGGATTCTAAAAGAAGAATTAAAGAACGCGGTGAGATTTGGGAATTTAGGGTTTAAAGCCGGTGTTTCCGAGGTGGAAGCCGGTAAAGAATGTTATGAAAGTCGCCGGAGAGAGTTTTAGGTTAAAGTTGCTCTAAAAGTCTCTCAAGCGACAAATATTAAGAAAAGCGTATCCTTCATTGAATGTCGGGGTTCTCCTATATAGGGTTACAAGTCGGTTTATTAATAAAAGGAAAGTACGAGATAATTACGAATATTTCCTAATAACTCGGCTATGCCTTGATATGGAATATTCCCTTTTGCCGACTTTATCGTACGGCGCCCTTGGACTAGACACCTTCCAAACCCTAGTGAAAGCCGGTTTAGCCCGAGTTCGGTTTAACCTAGTTTTACCGCCTTGGGCTTTGTCGCCGACTTTCCCTTCTGGGCCAGCCTAAACTCATGAATAAGCCTCTTTAGGAAAGTGCTAATCTTGACTCTAACAACTTTGATGCTTTGCGAGTTCGTAAATCGCTCATTCAGTTGTGTGTCTGCTGTCTTGATAATTATCTCCCAAACCAAGATGCAATTTGCCCCATGGTTAGTGTTTTCCTTCCGACATCAAGAAGTAGAGATAGCAATCATCATCATGTTTCTAAGTTGAGATCAAACCAGAAGTGAAACGCAATAAAATGAAGTCAATTTAACAAAACGTATACCGATTATAAATCATTCTGCTTCAGTCTATCTTGAATCAAAGCATTCATCACCGATGCTTTTGCTGGATTCTTGCTTCATATTTTTTATTTGGAATCCATTTCAAGTATGAGAAGAAGTCTCTTCAATCAACATCAATTGCACCCTCCATCATGTCATGTACTCAAACCTGAAGATCTCGTCTCTTGACAAGGTCACACCGAGTTCCTTGACGTAAATGGATTCTACATCTTTCCCAAAACCCTATGCAAAAGAAAAACCATTTTCATATTTTACTCTTGACAAACAAGGTAACAAAAATGTGTGCACCTTGAAGAATAGGGTAAACGAAATACTCACTTGCTTCAAGGCAACTCCAAAGAGCTCATGCTCGAATACAACCCTGAATTTTACAGGTTCTTGCGGATGGTCCCTCGTGTGGGCATGCAATTTGGAAGTCACATATTCAATGAGAGCATCTCTGTAGTGTCTTTTCCGTTTCTGGAAAAAAAGTATACACAACACAAAAACTTGATTCAGTTTCCCACAAAGTGTATCTAGGCGAAGCTGTGTGGTGAATGCACTGATATATGCATATTTTAGAGGTTTTTAATATCATATTTTATCTATATTTTGCATCATATTATTGTCTTATACTAATTTTATTAAGAATTCATGCATATTTAAGAGTTATAGCTTTTAGGATTAGAGTTTGTATCGTTTTATTTCTTTTTAAATAATTTTAGATAATTTTGGAGATTATGGAGTGTTATTACTTGGATGACTTTGGAGAAGAACAACAACAAATGAAAATAAAGAAGAGCTTGTCTCGTGAGTGTGGTCAACGATGGATGATATGCTGACAAAACAGAGTCAAACGAGGATGAGCAGCTTGGCCCAACAAACCCAGCCCAGTTCGCATTTGTCTAAAGTGTTTATTAGCTTAAGAGAACTTGAGATTAATGCTTGCCTTGTTTTTATTCACAAATGAGAATTTGATCTTGACTAAGGATTAGGCAAAGTAATTAGTACCAAGAGATTGGATTAATTGATTGATTAGTGTTCTTGCTTAGGATTAGCATCTATGATGATTGTTTAAGCATCCTTGATAGCTCTAGATTGCTCTACTCATTGACCTAAACCCATTGGCCTTACTTTTATTATTGACTTCTTGAGTTTGATCTTTGTTTACTTGTTTACTCTCTTTTACTTGTTTGATTGAATTTAGATTGCACTTAGATATAGAATCATAGCTGAATTTGGTTTGCTTGACTAAAGTGGTATGGTGTATTCATATTGGTCACTTCTATCCCAATTTGGTTCGATACCTCTTGCTACAACGATAAGCAAGAGGAATTGATACCTCTCTAGGATTTGCAAAATCCTACTTATCATGCACCTAATAGGCCATTCAAGATACACCGTTTCGCGAGTTTATGGAAATCATCATAATTACTTGTAGCAGCCATAGATTTGTTGCAAGTGAGGACTGTCAATGCATAAGATAGCTTTCTTGTTGAGATGGATGAAAACCGACTTACCATGGCCTAAAAACAAAACACATGAAGAACACACTATTCAGAGAGTAGAATCATATATAGAAGAACTAGATCTAGTGTGAAGGTTTAAAACTCTTATCAACAAAATTTCGAGATACATTGAGTTTCTTCTTAGGGTTTATTCATGTGTTCTTGATTGGTAAAGGAAGGATTTTTCACATTTTGTTACTAACCAACAAGAACCAGGTTCCAAACATATCAGCCAAACATTGAATTTAATAATTTTAAATCTATTGTTTCTTGAAAATGAAACTCAGTACAATCCTTTACTGAAACAATCACACATGAAAGCTAACCCTCTTTGGGCTGAATTGAGGACAATAAGGGAGAAGAACCCATCTTAATAGAGTAAATGGGACCATAAATCTCAGACCATCTAGTGAAAGTCTTGTGTGGTTTCTTCTCTTTTAGTTGCATCAAGTTTCTAATCAACGGAAACACTGGCACCAATGCGGAGTATTCAAAAATCCATTTTTTTCAATGATTAGTGATGAAACGTCTACCTAACTAAACTAGTTCCCTAAATCATGAAACCAAACCCATATACTCAATTCAGAGACTAGATAAGTGATTACTAGATAAACCCAGATGGAGGCATTTCGTTAATTTCATGGAGGAGGAGACAACAAAGCCAAAGAGAAGGGAGATCATGGAGGCCATGGAATCAGTAGTGTGATTGTTGTGCGAAATCGGTTAAGAAGAAGATAATGAACAAATGCATTCATCATTTAGTGAAGAGATGAAAGGAAAGTTTGGAGATTTTTTTTTTTTTTTTTGGCATTTTCGGCATTTCGGATTTCAATAAGACAATGGGGTTAATTGGTAAGTGATGTATAGTCTTTTCCACAGTTATAATTAACTTAGGGGATGATTGGTTGTGGCTGTAGAAACTTTTCACAGCCAAAATTTAATATACTGCCACATATGTCAACTAATCAAGTTTTCATTTCTTTAAAAATCCTACAGCCAAAAAAATAAATGAAAGATAAAATATAGCTTTAGAGAGCAGATTTTACATAGCCTTAAAATTAGTGCTTTCACTTTAAATAATAAATCTACAGCCGAAAGATTCAGAAAATATTTATTATTTTAAATATTTTTAGTAATATTTCTACATCAACTAAATGTAAAGCCAAAGCCAAAAATTCTACAACCTAATTTCTAAAGCAAAAATGTAAAGTCACAGCTTCAACCAATCATACCCTTAATTGTTTTCCAATCATGTACCTAAATATTTTCTTGTAATAATGTAAAGGAAGGTTCCCAGTGGCGTCAAGAGGAAGAAACGGTCAATAAAACTTTGCACATTAGTGATAACTTGAAATATTTGCAACAAACAATTTTCTTTTCATGTAGTTTCTTTCTCAGATGTTTGTTCAAAGAAATTATTTAAAAAAAGCATGTAGAAAAAATAATTATATTAACGAATGAGAATGGTGATTGGTGGCATGTATTTTTTAGTGATAGAGTTTGGAAATACTCAACACAAACTCATGTTCGATGATGAGACATACAACATCAATTGACAATACTGAGTCAACGTCCAAATGAAGAAGAACAAAAAGAACACCAAATTGAAATAACTAATCGTGCATGGTCTTTTGGTCTAATTCCACAATATATTATGTTTATATCTATTGTATAATATTTAATAAATGTATTGGTTCAATTTAGTTTTAAACTGAACTTAACTATATGAATTGAGTAAAACATCAACTTATTAGATTATTTATATAATATGATTTGGTTTTGATTTGTTTAAATTCGATTGGTTCACTGATTTTCTTATGTCCACCACTATTGGGAGTTAATGTCTTTGGAATTACTCATGATATATTATATAACAGATTTTCGATCCTTAAGATTATGGGCTAATTAATCGAGATTTGGTTTAGAACTCTTAGGAGTATCTTTGTTGGATTATCTCTAACAAAAATTTTCAACATTAAAAGTTAATAAAATAACAAATAATAGTTTTTAAAATAAAATTTTAAATAAAATGTGGAAGAATATCTCAAAAATTCTCATTTGAAAAATTATATTATTTATTATTTTATTAGTTATTAATAGATTATGGGTTTATTGTAAACTTTCAATGCCAATGTAACTTGATTGTTATTTATTTCATTCGAGTAAATGCATGGCTTTAAAACTTTCTTTTTTGGTGAAACAATATGAATGTATAAAAGATTTACTGAAGTTTTCCTTTTAAGATTTTATCAATTATTCATGTACAACTTGCACTTTCGGAGATTTGAAAACATGATATATTGGTATAGAAGCTATAACCACTTAATCACTAGATTACAGTTATTTGCATGGTGAACACAATATGTAATTTATGATTAGATAATTTAGTCATCCATTTTTGTTTCTTGATCATCTTCATTGTAAAGTGAATATATATAAAAAGTGCTTATGTAGATCAATGGAGAACTAAAACAAAGTCTTTCGAATGATACTACTATATTTTTGCTTATGTTCGTCAACTTTCGAGTTTAGCAAATTACAATTGTCATGATAAACGCAATCAGCTTTTATTTAGAAAAATGAATCACATGATTATGTTCTGCATCAGCTAAAACAAAAGAAAACCAGATTACATGGCCGGTCCTAACCTAAAACTCAAACTCTTGGCCACAAAGTATAAAAAATGAGATCACTAGCTTTAGGTCCATTATATGTATAAAAATTATATAAATAATAAACATAAAAACAAAAACGATTCTTACACAAAAAAAGCACTCAACACAAACTCATGTTCGATGATGAGACATACAACATCAATTGACAATACTGAGTCACCGTCCAAATGAAGTAGAACAAAAAAGAACATCAAACTGAAATAACTAATCGTGCATGGTCTTCTCATCTAACTCCACAATATATTATGTCTATATCTATTATATAATATTTATTAAATGTATTGGTTCGATTTAGTTTTAAACTGAACTGAACTATTTGAATTGAGTAAAACATAAATTTATTAGATTATTTATATAGTATGGTTTGGTTTTGATTTTTTTAAATTCGATTGGTTCGCTCGTTTTTTTATGTCCACCACTATTGGGAATTACTGTATTCGGGATTATTTATGATAATATTATATAACAGATTTTCATCCTTAAGATTATAGGTTAATTAATCGGAATTTGGTTTAGAACTCTTAAGAATATCTTTGTTGGATTGTCGCTAACAAAATTTTTCATCATTAAAAGTTAATAAAATAATAAATAATAGTATTTAAAACAATTTTTTTAAAATAAAATGTGGGAGAAGATTTCAAAAATTATCATTTGAAAAATATTATTATTTATTATTGTTAGTTATTAATAGATTATGGGTTTATTATAGACTTTCAAATTTTTAAAACACTTAAATCTACACCTACAATTAAAAACAGGCAGTCTAAATTCTAAAGTAAAAAAATTAAAGCTAAAATCTAAACCAATATCAGTTCTATGAATACATTTCCCTCCTGCTGTCCTATATTATCTTGCGACACTTATGAACTAAGCGTTTGGGCCTTTTGACTTGCATATATTTAGTTATGGGCTTTGTGAGAAAATACTGCGGCCTTTTAACTTCATGCAATTTCAAGGTTCCCGATCTCTCTCTCATCTTCAATCTCTTTATAGTCTCAGCGTTAAGAAAGCCGATATGAGACCTTATAGTAGACCTTACAAGCCTTACTCGCATATTTTCTGGCAAGCCTACAACATTTTATTTTACAAGTCTTAAAAGTGGATGCCTCTTGTCAATGTAGCTAGTGGTCTTGACGTGTGTTGCAACATGTGACTTGCCACTATTGTGAGGGTTATGGTGTATTTAGTCAAGTAGACATCACGCATGGTTTATAACCTTTGTCTAACTAGAGCTATCAATTTTTCTCCAATACTTCAGCTAACATAGTCATAATCCTTGTTACCCATCATGTATTTATTGCTCACACATAATAAGCAATAACTTTGTTTGTTTTGCAGTTGTTGATGACAGCGACTTCAAACATATTCATTTGACATTCGATGCGATAGTGACAGTCGCATCGACTCAAAACTAATAATTAGTGACTCTAATTTTGAATATTGGTTTTATCAGCGATAGTATGGTGATTTAGAAAAGAAAAAAACAAATCAGTAATAGTCGCATCAATTCTAAAACAAACAGAGTCAACCTCCTCTAAATTTAACCTAAGTAGACATTAGAGAGTAGTCCTTAATCAATTATCTTAACAAAATGGTTTCCAAAGTATTTGTGCTCCCAAGTCTTCCTTACTGCTTTCAAGTGCCACATCAGCCAGCTGCCTTTTTAGCTGTCCACGTCATACTTGTATACATCCCCCCTCCTCCTTGTTCCCGGATTTCACAACATCTACTCTTCTTCCATCAACACAGTTGTTGTTTACATCAGTTTTCTTATCTCTTATTTCAAATGTTTTCAAAAGAAATTAATAAGTTTCCTTTCATTTCTTCTCTTTTAGTCCGGTTCAATTTTGGGTTTGATCTCTGTTGATATCCTAATAATCTCTTATAGAGAAATAGTTTACCAAGTTAACATATGGTTTGATAGTACATGAGGCTTTATGTTCTGTTGAATCGGTTAATTTGGTTTTCCAAACTATACTCCTATTCTTTTACTACTAAAAACGATACACAACTTGTGTTTACACCATCTTTTTATACACACGATAACATATAGTAATACCACTCAGATTACTTAAACAAACATCATATATACACAAAATCTTCTTCCAAGAACAAAAATCAAGAACAATATAGTTGGGTTGGGAATACAAAATCTAAGTAACCAGAAAAACAACTCAGTAAATCAAGCCAAGCCCCATTAGTTTCCGATCTGATGCGTTTGGCGAACCTCACTCTATTCGACTATTCCTTGCCATTTTTTATAGCTGGAAAAACAAAACAACAGAAATTATGCATAGATTTTAATTTCAGATGAAAAAATGCATTAATATAAGTGATATATATACCCTAAAAAAAGTTGAGAAAAGTAATCTTACGTGAGAGCATTGAGACGTGGGAGGTCTTTAAAACGTGCAATCTCTTCACAGTCGACACAAACATCCTAAAAATATGCTAAACTATGTCATTAATTTGTCCAATGAATTGATGGAAAAAACAAGAATATGTATGGACCTTTTTGAATATATATATATATATATATATATATATATGGACCTTTTACAATAGATTCATATGAAAAGAAATTACCAAAACTCTTGTTAGGAAACTCATTGTTTTGTATATATATAATATATCGCTCTATTTTTGTTTTATTAGTAGAATTTAGCAAAAAAAAAAGTAGATAGATATAAAATGTTTTCAAGAATAAATATAAAGTAAATATTGAATTAATTATGTTTGATTCATCAACTTACTCCCAAGGAACATCTCCGACCAGAACTTTATCTCCTTCAGTGTCTTCGTAGACCAAAGTGTACTGTCTGTTTAGATCCGACGAATCTTTCTTAGAGAAGAGTTGGTCAACGGCATGTGAAAGCTGTTGGTAGTTGTTAAAAGCGGAGAGGTTGACTTTTCTTCCGATGGGAACTCCTTCCATGTTGATCTTAACGTACAACTCTTTCTCTTCGTCACACTCTTTCTTCTTCATCTCATCCTTTAGCTGTGCCGTTAGGTTTCGCCGGGATGATCTAACCGGTGGCCATCCCACCACTGGAGCTGCCTCAACCCTGTTTTAGACATATCTTAGCATAAACTGGTAACACTTTTTCTTTTATGTAACCGAAAGAATCTTGAACCTAAACCAGACTAAAGCCGACTCTCTTACCATTTAAAACATATACAGTGAGACACCCAAGATTAACAAGATTTAGAGAAGGAATTAAGAGAACCTGTTATTAGAAACAAATGATGTTTCTTTGGTGAGGCTTCTTTGTTTAGATCCATTGATGTTGTTGTTGTTGGAAGTGAGTTGGTGACAGGGAGGAGCCAGACTAAGCTCCAATCTCTTCTCTTCTTCCATTTCTAAGTTTGTGTTGTGTTGTGTTTGTTTGGTGTTGGGGAGTATTATATGGACGTGGTTGGTTGGCAAGGGACTACAATCTCAGTCTTTACAAAAGCATCCTTTTTATTTTCTAATAAAAAATACAATTTTATATTGCATAAATATAATCACCTAACAGAGATCTTACTTGATGGATCAGAATGCCAAGATGTGATATGACACGGGTTGATGGATACATACATATAACGACTAGTCGATTACTATGTATGTACAACAGTACAAATATAGTTTATCATTATTGTACAAGTATTAGATGTATAGATTTAGATGTATAGTATAATTAAGAAAATAATTTTAACAATCCGTAATGAAAAATCAAACAAACACAATTTTTGTATCAATTTTTTTTTGTTATATTAGACCTTAACAGAAAGATAACCGTCAAAATGAACTTTTTTTATTTATATATATATTAATTAATAAACCGATCGATAACCGGGATCAACCGGGAACAAGATCAAAGGGTAACCAGAGCAAAATACCAAACCTAAAAACCCTAATAAATCGAGTAGGGATCCTCGAACCGAACACAGGAATTACGAAAGTACCCTCACCACTCTTTAGGGTGCGATCCGGTTCCGATGTCCGCCGCCGGCGGATTTGAGCCGGAAAAATTCGCCGAGCTAGGTATCGCCTTCCACCACAGCGAAGGAATCCGACCCCTGCCGCCTTTCCATCGTCACCAGCCCTAAACTCCTCTTTTCACCTCCCGACAGACGAGTCTTTGCCGGAGTCCCACGGTCTCATCCGGTGAAGCCGCTCCCGGCTAACTTCCGCTAGCGATTCTTCTTCTGCATATGACGCTCGGTGAGAATCTATCCACCTCGGCTCTTCTCAGAAACTCCACTCCTCCCGCTAATCAAGCTTCTCTGGTAAGACACACATGCAACAAGGCACACCACCGTCTATCTTCACCGCAGTCACGACGATGAGGCCACCACCGCCGGGACGCTTGATTAGCCCGCCTCGCAGCCCTCCAACTTCTTTCCGACGACGCCAGATCTTAGATCTTGCCTCTCCCTTCTCCCTCGTGCTCAACCGACCGCCACCGTCCTCGAGTGGTATACAGCGTTGCGACTTACTCGGGGATAATGAATCGAGCGAATCTCCGAGACTGCGCCACCGTGAAAGAAGATCCTCTCCGCGCGAGGTCAGAAGGAGGGAGCCCGAGAAAATTCCGGCCACCCCTTAGCCTCGCCGATTCTGATTAATAGCGCTGAGAACAACGGGAGGCTTCTCACGGATCCAACGGAGGCCGTCGACTGCCGGAGAAGTCTCTAGTAACAAGATCGCCTTGGTTTTCGCCTAAGAGAGAAAGAGAGAGTTTAGCGCGTGCCGCTCAAAAGCTTGTCAACCCTTAACAAAATGAACTATATGTGAATCATGAAATGATTATCACTTGGATAATCATGTATTCGTGAAATTAAAACTTATAATATGATACTAAAAACAATTGAAAATTTAGAGGATAATATAAATTTTTAATAAAGAAATTGAAAACCTAGATCGAGGTTATAATAGTAACCTAAGTGCATGTACAATTGTTTCTCTTATGCATTGACATGTGTGATTCGAGTTTTTTTTAATGTTTCGAAAGACATTCAATTTAGAAAATTGGTATTTCACGATTTGGATTTGAAATATATGTATGTAAATCGTGTTTACATATCATGACGACTCATACCTTATATGTTGTACTCAATATATATATTTCAATCAATGCATAGCTTCCGTTCATCGGAATTTCACAGGTTTACAATGACGACTCATGAGACAAAGAAATATATCATGCATGCATGGTTGTTACATCATGTGATCATCACGACCGTCAGCATCATCATCTCCATATCCCACATTCTTAAAGCATTTTCTGTATGTAAAAAATGGAGGCCGACAAACTAAAAGAAAGAAGAAAGAGGAAAGAGATTCCTAAGCATGCTTAAATGAGTGCCTACCAATAAAAGGAGTAAAGTTGTAGGTCTTCTCCGTTTCTTCCTCGCTTATTCTGTTTATTTTTATTTAATAAATACTTTTATTTTTATATATAAATGCTACAAGAAATAATTGTATGTATACTTAGATTTCCACTACTCTCTTTATTTCTTCATAAGAATTCCACTACTAGCTTTTTTCCCATTTTTCCTTTTTTTTTTCTTTACTGCAATTTGGCCTGCATTGCCTCCTTTTCAAGTTCCATAACTGATTGGTTTATGGAAAATTACCAACGGCAAAAAAGAAAGAAAGTAGGGCAAATTATCAACCCATTAAAAGATATCTCAAATTAAAGCTCATGATACCGATATGATAATCAAGTGTAATCTTAGAAATATATCTTGCGGTTTAAGGATCTTTCAACTCAATCTAAGAAAATATAAGGTGTAATTTGATGGGGGGGGGGGGGGGGGGGGGGGGGGGGGGGGGGGGGGGGGGGGGGGAAACAAAAATCAACTAAATGGGCTAGTTAGGGTATTCCATCAGTTTACCGCTCATCTCTTCCTAGAAACCTAATTTCGTTCTAATTTTATCATCATCGGCCAAGTTATATTAAAATAAGCTTTTAAGAATTTCTAATCAAAACCCTAAGTTTTTTTTTATCTTTAAATAGGCACAATCAAAGTCTTACATGAGTAATAATTTATCATAGCACAACCGAATTAGTAAGGATTACGAAATTTTATGGAATTCATTAATTTTTGGCTTTTTCAGCTAGAGTTTACAACAAATATTTAATTGAATCAGTTCGAGTAAGTACATATATTCTAATTGAACACCAGAAGGAGAAAATAATGCGTCCAAAAGAAGAAGTTATGATGAACATCTTGATTCGAGTGGTCGATACACCTTTAGGCATAGCTATCATTTTTTATAAGGCAAAAAGGCTAAGAACAATTATTCAATTATGTGTTCAATGAATGTATAACCATTTCTATCAAAAAAGAAATCAAAGCTTTCATCATTATCATAAAATAACTATGCCACTAATGGAGGGCCACCACTTGCAAATTTCACTCTCTCTTTTTCCCCTTTATTTGAGTTAAATATATCTTTTCTTGACCTTTTGAGTTTCGAAATAATAGATGGGATCATTGACTTTGCAATGATTATAATTTCAGGCCCAAAATCACTTCAAATGTTCACTTTAAACACTTTCTTCTTTATTATTCTCTTTTTAATATGTTTTAGAATCATTGCATTCTCTATGCCACCAGTAGCAAGATATAAAAGATTAATTTGTAAGTTTTCAAGTAAAAAAAAAGAATTAATTTGAAAAATAGAACATATATTAGTGGATAAACCGCCAAACTTTACCAAGTCGGAATGAGTTTCATTTGGGAAAGGAAAAAAGTTGCTAGACACTAAACCTTGTCCAAGTGCAAGATTAGCACCTAACAAAATTCTTGATAATGACCCTAACCTAAGGCAGAGTCATGGATGTTTTACTATTCAAAAAAACAAAAAGTGCTATATTTCAGTAGTTAAAGTTGAAATTAGAACGGGAAAAAAGTAAAAACGTGATAGAAGTTGTCCATTATAGCATCAAAACTCGAAGAAGCAATAAGTAAAAAAGAAAGGTGGGGGAGAAAAAATGGTGCAAAAGAATCTTTAACGGAAGTTTCTGTAGACAGGGCTGTACATGCAGCTCTCTGCCATCTTCACCAGGTCCTTAGGACGAGGCAGGTTCGATGCCAATCCTGCAACAAAAAGCAACCAACATGAAATCAGATTTTTGCAAAAAGTAAACATTTTAACATCATAACTTATATGGAGAATTATGAAAACTACTAACCAAGTTCGTAGGTTTTGGCTCCCACACTTGCTGCAATGTTAGCAGAGATCTGTCTGATGTTTGTAAAAGGTGGATAGATCAATCCGTTGGCGAAATTCTCTTCAGTCACTTGCGAGGCCAGAGCTTCCGCTGATCAAACAAATTGGAACACACAAGAAGATTCAACAAATGTCTGTAACGATGAAATTTGATATATGAAAATGCATCAGTTTTCTTGAAACAGTTTTATTTTACTTACAAGCTGCTAGAAGCATGTCATCACGGACACGAATGGCACCGGACATGATCAAACCAAGACCGAGACCAGGGAAAATGTAGCAGTTGTTTGCCTGCGAAAAAAGGTGTTATTGAAAGGAACATGAGCCGTGGATTTTGGATAAAAATGTTACAAAAAACAACACAACGAACCTGGCCAGGCAAGAATGTTTTGCCTTCATACTCAACAGGGTCAAACGGGCTTCCACTTGCAAAGATTGCACGACCCTATAATCACACACAGTTTAATAGTCACATGAAATGGAAATTCACTTGGTTGGGGTATCAATAAGCTTTAGATCGTTACCTTGGTCCATGTGTAAGCTTCTTCAGCCGTGCACTCGGCTTGAGAAGTTGGGTTTGAGAGAGCAAGAATCAAGGGAGTCTGTAACCCACCACAGAAAGAAGAACATCAGAAACAAGAGCATAGATACCGAGAAATCAGATCGAAAGAAGGAAACACAACCTCGTTGAAGGTGGCCATGGCCTCCACTACTTCCTTTGTGAAAGTCTTCCCCACACCAGAGGTTCCAATGAGCACCGTTGGCTTGATTGCCTGATTTGAAAGAATGTTATGAAGACTTAGATATATCTGTCATGTACGCATTAGATGAGTTGTTTAAAGTACATTGACAGCTCCCAAGAGCTCCTTGACAGGCTCGTGCTCATGCGCCCATGGCTGCTTGAAATGCTGAAGTGATTCCTTGCGTGAGCTAACAATCAGTCCCTGCAAGATCATTCGAAGGATGTTTCATAAGTGAACAAAAAATCAATAGCTAAACAATGATGTAATCAACGGTACCTTGGAGTCCACAAGCCAAATCTTCTTCCGGGTCTCATCGATTGGTGTTCCAGTCTGCAAAACAAAACAGTTACAGATTCTTGACAAGAAGGAGAAAAGGTATCAAAGACTGCTATCTAACCTCTTTGGAAATCTGAAGAGCAATTAGCTCAGCGATTCCGGTTCCAGCCTGCAAAGATATAAAAAGCTTTAACAGCAAAACAAATAGTAGACAAAAAAGCTTATTTGGTATATGTTTTCAGGTCTTACTTCTCCGGCACCCAAGAACAAAAAGGTATGGTCAGCTAGGCTTTTACCAAGTACTTTCTGAGCTGCAATAAGCCCAGCAAGCACCACGGATGCAGTACCCTGCAATGTTACACAGACACAACAAGGGTTTGCTAATCACCTTTCAGAAAACTCACAAATAGTGAAATTCATATGATATCATGCTGAAGACAAGATCTCACTTGGATATCATCATTGAAAACGAGATGAGTAGAGCAGTACTTGGAGAGAAGCTCAAACGCGTGGTGGTTTGCAAAATCTTCAAACTGAAACCAAGAGTACGTGTAGTGTTATATCAACACAAGATTGAAAAAAACAAGTTTTAGCAGCATCGATCATATGATTTACCTGCACCAACACTTTCTCTCCATAGTTCTGTTTAACAGCACACATGAACTCGTGCAGAAACTCTGCGTATTCCTGAATAATAAAAGCAATTAAAATTCTCAGTTTCTGAAACACAAGAAATGTAGAGAAAATTAGGAAAGATAATAGTAAACCTCGCCAGTTGCCCTCTTCTGTTTAAGTCCAATGTAAAACTCATCATTCAGAAGCTTCTCGTTGTTTGTACCGACATCAATGGTGATTGGAAGGCACTTCATGTGAAAATATATACATCAGAATTACAGAGTAACAAGCATAAATGAACATTTTCAGCAGCTTTTGTTTCAGTGCTTACAGCTGATGGACGGATTCCTCCCAAAGCTGTGTAAAGAGAAAGCTTGCCAACTGGAATTCCCATTCCCTGTAGAAGTTTTAAAGAATTAAACCAAACAAAAAAAGTAAAGGCATATCACAAGAGCAATTAAGTTTTCCAGTGTTAAAACTCAGTTTACCTGGCAACCAAGATCTCCAAGACCCAGTATACGCTCACCATCAGTGACAACAATAACTTGAATCCCTCTCTGTGGCCAATTCTTCAACACTTCAAGAATCTTTCCCCTAAAGAAATGCCATATTGTACTTAGAAATGCAAAATAATTGAATCCAAACCATATTGTAGAAAGTTTTAAATCGTACTTCTCTTTCAAGCTGATGTAAAGACCTTGTGGCTTCCTGAAAATGCTCCCATACTTTTGACAAGCCTCCCCCACCGTCGGAGTGTACACAACCGGAAGTAATTCCTCCACATTATCAATCAGAAGCTTGTAAAACAATCTCTCGTTCCTCTCCTGGAAGATTTCATAGTTTCATCAGCTCTAGGTTGTAGCAACAGTTGCAAAAAAAAAAAAAAAAAAAAACAGATCTTCTCACCTGAAGATCCATCAGGGCCATGTAACGCTGCAGAGGAACAGTATACTGACGGAGATTATGCATCATCCTCCGCTCCTATTAGCCACAAACTGAAATCAGCATAACCTCAAAAAAAAAAAAAGGATTTTTATTTGAATCATAATCGTAAAACCTAAAACAATCACCTGAACATCTTGAGATAAAATGACAGGAGGAAGAAGACCAGTTAAGTAATGAGCATCTCTCTCTTTATCAGTGAAAGCAAGTCCCTTGTTGTAACGAGGATCACGCATCAAAGTATAGCCACTGCAAAAATTTCATGTACACAATTGTTACTAAAACTGACCTCTTGCTTCCATAACAAGGAACCAAAATGATTAAACAAACAAAAAATCCGATATTTATTTTTTTTAATAAATAAACAAAGCGATTTCAATTTCATCTAAACAGAAGAATCCAAATCAAATCAATTCTTGAATAAAAATATTGGATCTAAGCGAAACTTGAAAAGGAAAATGCAAATGTCCGCAACAAACTCTCACCTGGCGACGGAGGTAACCCAAGGAGTGACGAGCTGATCCAATGTGGCACTATCCTCACCGTATACATCTGAAATCCCGCCGCCAACGCCGGACCTTTTTTCGGAGACATCGTCGTCGGAGATCTGAGTAGGATTGCTTCCCATTTTCGTTTTCACGATTCCGATCTGAGTAAGAATGCAGAGAAGAAGGGAGAGAAACAGAGATGATGAAAATGATCTGTTCGAAGAAGATTAAAAAGTGGATCGATCACACAGAATACGACGACAATGCCATTAATAATCGCCGATTTTGTAGGTGAAGAAAGGTTGATCGAGAGGCTCTGAGTGAAATGTTCTTTCCCACTGTAATATTGTCAAAGATGAGGAAAAAAAAAACGCGGACAATTGTCTCATCACACTCTTTCTATTGGTCTTCTGTTTTTCTTTTTTTGAAGTTACATTTTTTACCATTTAATTGACCAAAAATTTGGTGCATTAATTTTTTTTTTTTTTTTGTGCTAAAAGGTGCATTAAATTAAACACAAAACTTTACAATTAAAAAAATTAGACATTTGAATTAGACATATCAAAAGAAAAAGATAGAAAAATTTCACGTCTAAAAATTTGAGAATTAATTAAGATAGAACTATAGAAGTTAGCAAACAATTATACCATAACCACGATTACCACAATTAGCTCTCAACATTTTTATCTAGACCCGATGATCTAACACAAAACAAACCTAAAATCTGTGGATAATATTCGGATTCGAATTTATTGGATACAACAATTTAATATTTGTAGATAAAAGTTTCGATCCTGGTATTACGCAGAAATTTTGCGGGTATCTATATAAACATATATCAGTATACATTAATAATATATATTACTACATTAATACCATGTTCTGAAACTATTATGAACATGTTTCAAATTTGACATAATTAGTATCCAAATAATAGCGAGTTTTTATAAGTATGCTACCTTAAGACCCGATCTAGACCTAACAAAAACCGACTCGAACCCATCTGAAATATATCGGGTCTTTAAATGGGTCTTCATTTTGTCCGTCCATTGGAACTAGAATATTGCAAGACCTGATCCGAGGATCCGGATGCTCAGGGCTAACCACAATCTTGAGATATGAGAGAAAGATCTTAAAACCTCTAAAAGTTCCTAATATGATCGAGGTCAGTTGTGAGATTTAAAGAGTTATAAATATTTTAGTGTAAATATATATTTTTTATTTATAAGTTGAGGGTCATATAAAATATGTATGTTAGTGTAACATCTCCGTTTCTGATATATGCGTAGAGAATTTAAAAAAATTGATTAAAATACATATGTCATTAAAGTGCATTTATCTTTTCGATCAATTATTCAGAGAGAACTCCATAGTTAATCGTATTTGAGCTGGAGTAGTTGAAAGATATATGACCTACCGAGAAGTAATTTGAGGTATTGTGAAAGTGAGGATAAAGCACGGAGAACGGTCGTATGGTAATTACATGGAAAATAAATGTCTTTCTATCCAAAAATAACAAACCGGCTGTCGGACTAGGATGAGCTTACGGTCCGAGAGAGCGGGGGTGGGGCCAACGAACGGTGGCGATCGGGACATTACAAGTGGTGTCAGAGCCGAATGTAAGAGTTTACACCGTTAAGGATGACGATCCTATTGTGTTGTGCTCTCAGTTTGTGGTATATGCGGAAAAATTTAAAAAAATTGATTTGGCTATTTATATCACCAAAATACACTTATTTTTCGGTAACTTGTCCAGAAAGAATTTTAGAATTAATCATATTTGAATTACAGTAATTGAAAGATAGGTAACCTTATTATGCAGTGTTAGATTTCATAGATTTTATTATTTTATAGAAAATAAGTATCAAATCTCTTAGTTTAATTATGAAACACTTTTCTTTTTCTCAATTTCAAATATCTTTTAAATTGTAAAACTAAAAATAAAATTAAGACTGATGCAACTGAAAAACATATTATTGTCTTATGTTGTTTATATATTTTACTATTTACTTTTTGTCTATAATTGATATACGTAAACTATTAGATTTAAGTCTATTACATATAAACCAGATGAACTAAAAGTCGTCACTATAGATATCTTCAATGGCAATAAGCCCTAGGTTTTCAAACATTCACGAGATTATCTAAATTTTGGTTATAAAATTATCAGGTTAACCAAAAAAGTCTAAGTAATTATTTCACAACAATAAATCAATATCAATACAAGTTATATTGATATATTATTTTTGTCAACAATAAAAAACTTATATTGACATATAAACTATTGGTGTATGAAAATATTATATTTTGTTATTGTTTTACCTTTTCAAATATAATATTTTGTTTATAGTTTTTAATATTAGTTTTTTTAAATAATCCATCTCTGATAAAATAAATTTTAGGATCCTAAGTGTCTACCCTGAATGTGGTGGTATGATGTCTGTTCGATTACCACAATCGTGAGATAGGAAGAAAAAGATCTTAAAATGAATCTCTAGAAAATCCTAACATGGTGGTATGCTGCCTCTCTTCCAATTTCAACGGTTTCTAAAAACAATCAGTGAAAGAAAAAGACATTGAACTTATTTAAAACCATATTCAAATTGGTTTGGACTAGAAAATATGGACATTTGCGGATTTTGGACCGACTCAACCCAATTGACATGAGCTCATTTAGTGTTCTGTATGTACATAAAATGAGACTAAAAATGAAAGGATCATCGTTACGAAAACACCAGTTAAGTTGAAAACGAGAATGCATACAGCTGGATTTTGCTGAAAATAGATAGAGAGAAAGATAAAGGATTTTCTTTCTTAAAATATCACGTCGTTTTCATGCCAATGAATAGGTGCGCAACTTGGTTCTCCCTAACTCAACTAACAAAATTGAATAGATTTATTATTAATTTATGATTTTTTTATAGATTTATTCAAGTTTTTTAACTGTAAAAATTTCAAATCTAACGTAAATCTTCCACGAATCCAAAGTTAATCTTTTGATATTTGGATTTAAAGAACTATATAACAAAATTTTGAACCTAAAATATAAGGGAACTAATCGCACCATTAAACTACCATATATTTGGTAGATTTAAGCTAGTTAACTCCTTTGTATTTAAAACAAATAATAAAAACTTAAAAATACATACATACATATTTACCTTTGATCTATACCATATATTTAAGAAAAAATATATAAAATAGCACAAAACATATATTGTCATAAATGTAGCATTAAATGAAAGAATTGATATTTTTAGTCTTATTTTGGATTATAAAGAAGTTTATAACCTTATATAATTTAGGGTTTATGCTTTTATATTTATGGTTTAGATTTAGAGTTTTTAGTAATTAGAATTTAGGGTTTATTATTTAATGTTTAAGGTTTAGTAATTATGATTAGAGTTAATTAGCTTTTATCCTTTTAATAAATGCTATTTTGATTAATTTTATTTTTGTTGTTATTTGTCAAATACGCTATTTTGTGTTATTTTTTAGATTTGTCCTATATTTAATTAACTTTTTATATTGATAATATGTTTTACTAATTGTTTTAGACCAATATATGTTTTATGAATATATATTCATCTTATTCTTTTAAATACGAGTTTCCTAAAAGAATACCATTATCTCAATTATTTTTGTCCCATTTTTTCCACATTCCTAAAACTGAATATCTTAGAGTTGGAGCCTCAGCCGATAGAAAAAAAAGTTAAGTCTCTTAACTCAATTTTTTTTTTTTTTTTTTTTTTTGTAAAGGCGAAAAAAAAAAATTAAAAAAAAACAATCGACCAATAGAACGGCGACACGTGGCGAGACAGGGGGAAGAAACGTCTCTTAACCAAGCGACTGTGGCTACGGTTTGTTAAAAAAAATGTGGGTCCCACGTGGGACCCACATTATTTTAATATTTTTTTTTAAGAGACCCACCCCTAATATACCCTGATGGAGCTGCTCTAAGAGCATCCTCAACAAGGGGTTCTAACATGGGTATCTAATGAATATATTAATAAAAAATTTAAAAAGTATGAGAGAGAGTGAAATGGGGTTCTAAATAAGAACCTTAGGTATCTTCTTTAAGAACCCTTAGTATCTAGATAAGAAACTCATTTGTCTTGTGTCCTCATGTGATTGGTTTAATTATTTTACAAAACTTAAATTTAATTATTTAATAAAAGTGAAATAAAAATATTAATATTCAATTATTTAAGAACCCCAATGAGTTTCTAACTGATGTAGGTGCTCTAATAAACTTCATCTTTCCCGCTGACAAAAAGGGAAACTTTTATATTGGCTTTACCGTGTTGTTCAAGATATACATGTGAGGTTGGTCCTTTTTCTAGCTCATTAATTAAAAGCTAAATTGTTCATGCTTTTATTAGCAGGCGAGACCCAAAAGTAGATAGGGCAACCAAGAACCCTCGAGACCGTTCTCTTAACATTATAAATACGCATCATCATATCAAGTAACATACATAAAAACATAGATACAAGTGACTGTTACACACAACAAAAACAAGAAAAAAACCCACCAAACGACCAATCATACTCATGGCCCCTCTTCAACGCACTGTCTCGGATATCACACACCAAATATCAATAGACAAAACCCTAACAAACGAACCAACTCCAACCGCAACCGCAACCGCAACCGCAACCACACCAACTTTACTGTCCTTAGAAGCGATATCCGAAGTGGAAGATGCAAAGTGCGAGTGTTGTGGCATGTCTGAAGAGTGCACACCAGAGTACATAAACCGTGTGCGTTCAAAATTCTCAGGGAAGCTGATCTGCGGGTTGTGCTCAGAAGCGGTGGAGCAAGAGATGGAGAAGATGAATAACAGTGAACTACCGGTAGAGAAGCGGCGTGAGGAGGCAGTGCAAGCACACATGAGCGCATGTTCCCGGTTCAACAGGCTAGGCCGGAGTTATCCGGCGTTGTTCCAAGCAGAGGCCGTTAAGGAAATTCTTAAAAAGAGGTCTAATACGATGGTTAGACCCACCAAGTCTGAAAAAGGTGGTTTGGCTAGGAGCTCTAGCTGCATGCCTGCTTTGGCTAAAGAGTTAAAAGATCGTTCTTTGGTTAATTAGTATATTTATATACTCACGTTACGTTTATGTATGTTTTTGGATAAAGTCGTTTACTTATTATATGTTACTATGTCATATAAATATACTAATTTACATGTAGAGAGGGAGAACGGTGTTAACTAAGTTAGAGCATCCCCAATGGTGTAACCCATTGGGGTTCTTAAAAAAAAAAAATTAAATATTTTTTTTTTTTTTTTCCAGATCCTAAAAAAAAAAAAAAAATTATTAAAAAAATAAGGACCAATCGTTACACGCCACGTGGCGTGAACAGTGTAAGGATCGGTCCTTATATAAGGATTTTAAGGACCTGTATCTTAACTGTGCTGTGGGGCCCACATAATATTTTATAATTTTTTTAAGAACCCCACAGCTTAAAAACCCCCATTGTTCTTGGTCTTATATGTACGTGAAGAGACTGATAGAAGTATGTGTAATGTATATTTTTTCCCGTGTAATGTATAGTTAAAAGTTCTCAGTATTATATATTTGTGGATAAATCATGTAAAGAAATGAGGCTTTAACATCAAATGATAAGAATAAGTGGAATTTGTAAACGACTATTACCTAAAAGAAGAACTTGGCCAATTGTGGAATTGCATTTCAATATCTGAATAATGCTGGTGTTTCATTGACATACGACGAAGGAATGGTGATAATTGGAGAAGATGTTGCAAATGGTGACAGAGAGCTCACTATTTCACTGCTATGGAATATTTTTGTACATTTGCAGGTGAGTGTCTCTCTTTTTGGTTCAGTTTATGGTGGACTGATTCACCAGCTGTCTGATTTTCATTGGTAATGTATGCTCTTTGAAATGGGCAGCTGCCTCTTCTGATCAATGGGAGACTCTTGACGGAGGAAATCTACAAAGTCCAGGGGATAGAACATGTAAGGTTAAGGCTCACTTGATTTCCATGAAACGAAGATTTATTGCATGGAAGCTTAATATCAAAAGATATATAGTCAATAAATACCAAATAAGCTTAATATGCTAACTCGTGAGGATTATAACCAAAAGTTCCCAAGACTCTTGTAAAGTGAAGACTAGCAGTATTATCAGACGCTTGGTTTGAAAATATTGAAATTAGCAATCTTTGATTTGAAGTCTTCAACAAGAAGAACATTGATGGATCTTATGTCTCTGTGGATTACAGGAGGCGGCTGAGACTTCTCATGATGGTATTCCAAACCCATAGCTATCTCAACTGCAATTTTCACCCTTGTTATCCAGTCAAGTGTTGGACCTGGCTGTGCCCCTTGAACTCCCTTCCTATTTGTAATCGCACAATATCCAACCAATTACAAGGACAAACTTTTTTTGGTCACAACTACTTTTGGCCAAACAAGAGAACTGAGCAGAGAACTCGCAAAGTCCGAGAAGCTTATCTTACCATGCATTAAAGATGTCAATGGTTCTTAATTATGCTTTGCCACTTGCATAGATATCTTTAAGTTCTTTAGCCGCCATTTTGATTGGTTCGGATAAACTAACTATTTCATCACTAGTAGCTCGGATACCAGCGTAGTTGTACTGTAATGTTGAAGAAATGGTTGGTCTCGGTGAGAGAAAATAAAGGTGAGATCATCAACTTGAAGGAAGATGGAACTTTAGTAGACTAGTTATATAGTATTTTGCATGATATTAAGAGGTAAATCTATAAGATCGTAATATATAGAAACCTTAACTTAAAGCATTCATAAAACAAATTGTCAAATTCCCCCACAAAAAATAGACAATTTATAGAAGTCCTTAAATCTAAAGTTCTTTAGAGCAACTCCATTAGACCAAGTCCATCAATGGTCTCTTAACATTTTTTTGGCCCAGTAACATAGGAGTTTTTGATTTAAAATAAATGAAAATGGGTTAAATAGCTAAGGATCGTTCCTTATTTTAGGAACTTAAGCAACGGTTTCTTATACACGTGTCACTCCTCTATTGGTTCTTTTTTTGGTAATGTTCTGTCTAATTTTCCCTTTTGTTTATCACGATTCAGAAAAACAGAGAGAGGCGATTGAGATTTGTCGCTTTTGTTCATCAATTCGATCTCCAGACTTGTCGGCTCACCTTGATTCGCTTTTGTTCATCAATTCGATCTCCAGACTTGTCGGCTCACCTTGATTCGATTCAGCATCCTTCGATCTCGCCTCAGATTGATTCGATCTCACGCATGCAATAACATCGAAGTTCATAGATCTTCACGAGCTTCATGGTTTTGTGAATCCGTGTTTGAAGGTAACATTTAGCTTCTGGAAATTAAATTATTTTCGTATTTCCTTAATCTTTTTCCGATTGAGATTCTCGGGTCTCGATTATTGATTATTGATTTATCCTTTTTTGCAATTCTGGTCGCTCGAGCTGTCCCCTCTGTACGTGAATTAATTAGGGTTGTAATCAATCGATCAAAATCAAATTAGATGCTTTGTTTTCTTCGGATTACAAATTGATGTATTTTCTTAGTCAGGATATGAGTGGATAATTAGGGTTGCAAATTGATAACTTTAGTTGTTATTCAACATGTAATACCTTCAATTTGGTTCTGGTGTAGGTGGAAGTCCTCCTAAACCTTGGGAACAAGAAGGAAATACATCTGGTCCTAAGCCTTTCAGGCCTCCTTCAAATACGAGCACAGCTGATTCAGTTGAGGCTTCTGGTACGGCTAATCCCGGTATGTGAATAGAACTAATACTGCTGCTAATATGAATGCACTGAGTAGGCCTGTTCCAACTAGACCTTGGGAGCAGCAGACCTATGGAAGTACTTATGGTGGTATGGGAGCAGCAGGTTATGGTTCAAACCTAGGTACTTATGGTGGTATGGGAGCAGCAGGTTATGGTTCAAACCTAGGTATGGACTCTGGGTATGGATCGGGTACATATGGTTCATCAGCACTAGGTGGGTATGGCTCGTCATATGGGGGTGGATTGTATGGTGGTAATAGCATGTATAATAGAGGAGGTTATGGTGGTGGTGGTCTCTATGGGAGTTCAGGCATGTATGGTGGTGGTGGGATGTATGGAACTTCAGGCATGTATGGTGGCACGATGGGTGGTTATGGTATGGGTATGGGAACAGGATTGAGAATGGGAATGAGTCCTTATGGTGGTCAAGATCCAAACGACCCTTTTAATCACCTCATTGGTATTCACCACTAGTTTGCAAGCTGGTGTTTATGACGTTGATCCGGAGATACAGAGAAACCCTGTAACGAATGAACAGAGGTCTGTTTCTCCCTCGCCTCAGATGGCTCTTCCTGATGTGTTTAAGGAAGCTAGGTACCGAACACGATCCGCCAATACGAAAGAGAATACCGAAATGCCATAGTATTTTGTTTAAGTTTTGTTGAATTTTTTCAGATGTTTTGTGATAATATATATTTTTAATTTTTAGAACCCCAAACGGGTAACACCAATGGAGATGTTAAAAAAATAGAGACTCTTAACTATTCCTAAGTAACAAAAAAATTAATAAAAAATTGGTAAGAAACCCACATTGGATAACACCAATGTGGGTGCTCTTAGGGGTTTTAAGAGCATCTCCATTAGGGTCTTTTAGAGGTGGGTCTCTTAAAAAAGAAATATTAAAATAATGTGGGTCCCACATGGGACCCACTTTTTTTTTAACAAACCGTAGCCACAGTTCCTCCTGCAAGAGACGTTCCTTGCTGGGTCTCGCCACGTGTCGCCATTGCATTGGGCGATTTTTTTTTTTTTTTTTAATTTTTTTTTTTTTTCGAATTTACAAAAAAAAAAAAAAAAAATAATAATAAAAAAATGAGTTAAGAAACTTACCTTGAGTCCCGCCGCTGGAGATGCTCTAAGGGCTTGGGATTCTTAACTATTCACGTGGGTCCCACGTGAATAGTTAAGAACCAGGTTCTTAGAGCACATACATTGAGGGGTTCTTAAGGGTGAGTTTCTTAACTATTCACGTGGGTCCCACGTGGGGCCCACATGAATAGTTAAGAAACTGTCTCTTAAAATCCTTATCTAAGGATCGATCCTTACACTGTTCACGCCACGTGGCGCATTCTTATTGGTCAACTTTTTTTTTTTAACTTTTTTTTTTTTTTCGACAGATTAAAAAAAAAAAAAAAAAGATGCATAGTTAAGAAACTTAGGCGATAACACGGATGGACATGGTCTTAAAATCCTTATTTAAGAACCGGTTCTTACACTGTTCATGACACGTGTCACACAACGATTGGTCCGTTTTTTTTTTGATTTTTTTTTTTTTTTACGTTTCCCAAAAAAAAAAAAAAAAATAAATTTAAGAACCCCATAAGGGGGTTCACTAATGGAGTTGCTCTTAGCCGCCAATGAATAGGTTTAGATTTTAAAACATCTGCATTGGTGAATTTTTCATAAAAACCTTTTACCTTTAAAAATAAATAATAATATTATATTTAAAGAGTCTCAAGAAAGCTGTGAGAGTTTTTGAAAGGCTCTCAAGTAGGCCTGGGACTTCGGTTATTCGGTTCGGTTACGGTTCGGTTATTCGGTTTTTCGGTTTTTCTGTTTTTAGAAAACTTACCGATCGGTTTTTTTCTTCGGTTCGGTTCGGTTTCGGTTCATAAAACTTCGGTTTGGTTCGGTTCGATATTTCGGTTCGATTTTATATTCCAAGGCTATATGTATATATATACATCAAACACACAAACACAAACTGACAAAAATATATATATATTGAAAGATTGAAACTTTTATGAAAATTAAAACCGATCGACAACTACAAGTCTACAATAATGAATAATAGGCCAGGGACTTCGGTTCTTCGGTTCGGTTATTTGGTTTTTCGGTTTTTTTTGTTTTAAAAAACCTACCAATCGGTTTTTTTCTTCGGTTCGGTTCGGTTTCGGTTCATAAAACTTCGGTTCGATAATTTCGGTTCGGTTTTATATCCCAGGGCTACTCTCAAGTGAGAAACACTTTGACTTTTTGAGAAACTCTTTTAATATATATCATTATTTAGTATTTTATTATTTATTTTATAGGTGTAAGGTTTTTTACTTTTTTATGAGAAACTCCAATGTTGATTCTCTTACTATTAAGATAGTTTAGTAGCTATACATATCAAACATGTGCACATTTGAAGTTTTTAGGTTCTATGTTTGTACATAAAATGTAGACAATACTGAATATTTCTTAAATGCATTATCATTACTCTGCTTCACTTATGAAAAATTGATAGTAACTCACAAATGGTGACGAGTTAGTTTATTTTATATTTATTAGACTAGATATTCAAAAGAAAATACTAGCATGAATTTACCTATCAATAGTGTGACACTATTTACTATCTCCAGCGGAGGAGATGTCGACTTTCCATGAAGAATTTTTGAGGTAAGTTATGCGGTCTTTCTATACATAGCAACACTCTTATGTCATGTATTTGATTCAAAAAGTTTTTTGAATGCTCTTTTTGTTCTGTTTAATATTGTCATTGTTCGTAGTTTATCGATGATCTATACGTGATGAGGACATTGACTCAAGCATCGACTCAAGCATTGACTCAAGCGTAGAGATACGTCAAGAAGACCTAGAAGAAGTACCTGTTGCTCAAGATGTGACGACCATGAGAGATCCTCCGAGGACAAGATCAGGAACTAGAAGACTCAGAGCACTGTTCAACACATCCATTCAGAGTCTCCTAGCTCAAGATTATCAAGTAGAGCGTTTAGAGACCCAAATGAAGACAATTGAAGACTCGATGATGATCTTCTCAATTCAGCCCACTTAGACCCAACCATGGACGACCACACACGCTCAATAAGGTATGATTTCAATTCACATATTGTGTTTGTTCATTTTGCAGGTCCAAGTATTACATTAGTTGTCTGAGTCAGAGTCTGTATTAGTCGTTAAGTGAGTCAAGTTTCTCTGTATTACTTTAAAGTCGGACCATAGGATATTTTAGTATTTAGTAGCCGTTGTAATTAGGTTTTCTGCCCTAGAAGGCAACAGCTGCACGATCCCCTTTATAAGGATCCTTAGCAGCCGTGTATCATTTACCAAGTATCAATACAATAACACAGTTCTTCTTCTTTGAGAGAAAACACCTTTTCGATTCTAAGCTTTCTTGTGAGTCATATCAAGCGACCTTAGATTCAGTCTTATCACAAGATCCTTCATCTCTTGTGTGGCGACAATCAATCCATCTTCTATCCATTCAATCATCTCACGTTAATTCTAAGGAGTCTAGAGACCCGAGGTTTGAATCCATCTTACCACAACATCACCCACGATCTAGAATAGCGAGACCTCAGTCCCTGTTCTACGTCAAACACGCTTCCATCTTGCATCAATACGTGTATACATTGTTTATATAATCGCTCACAATGAAAGAGTTTGTTTGTTAGTGACTCTGTTAATTGTTAATTAACCACAAACGAATCTCAAAAAATACTTTGTTACATCACATTAGTTGTTATTATTTATCTTCGAAAATTGTTTTCTCCAATGATTATACACTATAATCCTATAAAAAAATCTAATGTTGCTCAAAAACTAGTGTACCTTCGGTTATTTGTTCTCATATTCATGGTTCTTATACTATGTTTTTCTGAACAACCATTTTTCGGCATTTATTACTAATTTCTTTATTCTTCATACTTTCATTAACATACTTTTGTTATATATAGTAAAACCTCTATTTATGGGCTTTTAATGTTACTGTTACAGTACCGTAAACATATATAACCACTTCTTCAAATTTTATGAAAGGATTTAGATTCAAGTTCTTTTAATATAGGATTTATGAGTGAGTTTTCTTTATTTGTCAAAAAGAAAGCTCCTACTTCAAAATATTCATAACTAGAAATAGTTCCACGCGTTGCGTGAATTGAAATTAATATAAGTAAAAATAAAGCATTTTCTATGTAAATATTTAGTGAATATTTTTAGTAGTTTATTTATAGTTAAAGTAGTTAAATTGTTTTTACTATTTTGTAGATACATATATTTTTTTTACTAATAGAATTAATTTACTAAAATAAAATAAAATACAAAATTCTTAGTTCTAGTATTTTATAATATTTAGTTATATCTTTTATGATTTTTAAAAAAAATTATCTTTTATCATCTGAATTGTTTGAAAATTATCTCTTTTTATAATTTTAGATTTAAACTTTAAAAGTAAATATTTTAATTATTTCTCTTTCTTTAAGTGGAAACATATTTTTATTTTCTAACATAATCATTATCGAACTATATGTCTAAAAGTATAATAAGAAACAAATTCAATTTTTCTTTTTATTAGAAAAAATTAAGATAGAAACAAATAATTAAAAACTACGTTAAACATATATGAAAGAAAATAAAATAAAATACTATTACCTATAGTTATAGAATAATATATGTTCTAAAAACCTGAATATATTATATTAGATAATATGTTTAAATTGACACCTCATATCAATTACGGTCAAAATGTAATATACTATCTCAAAAAATATTTTTAACAATGTAAAATTAATTAATGTATAAAAGATAAATTAGTACATGAATTATTAGAGATTAGAATAAAAATTAAAATTTTAGGTGACACATGTCAATCTCTCATGACATGTGTTAAGGAGAATCTTATTTTATTATATACTCCCTCCGTTTCTTAATAGTTGTCGTTTTAGAGATATTTTTTTGTTTCAAATTAGTTGACGTTTTCAATTTTCAATGCAAAATTTATTACATTTTTATGTTTTCTAACTATTTATATTCTGAAAGTAATTTTATCATTGGTTGAATTGAGTTTAGGTAATGATGTTTTTGTTTAGGAAATGTAAAAAATTAAATGTTTTCTTAATATGTGTGTCCAAACCTAAAACGTCAAATAATAATAAAACGGAGAGAGTAATATAATAATATACATAAACAATGAAATTATTATTTTCTAGATTATAATCCTTATATAACTATATGTCCAAAACTAATAATAAAAATTAACTCCATTTCTATTATATAATATGTTTAAATTTTATTTTTATTGACATCTCATCTTAGTTATAGTCAAAATGTAATATACTATCTTAAAAATTATATGAATGTAAAACTAATTAATGAGTAAGAGATACATTAGTACATTAATTGTTAGAAATTAAAAAATGTAGGTGACACATGGCACCCTTTCATGACTTGTGTTAAGAAAAATCTTATTTTATTATATAAGATAGTATGTGTGTTTGTATTATGAAAAACTATGCTAAGAAAATAAAATATTTTGAGATATTTATAAAATAAGAAGGGTCAATAAAGTGTAAGTGTATCTCTCTGAGCGATATTTTTAGCTCTTTTCTTCAGGACCCTAGCTTTCCTAACATACTCGTTTATTTGTGTTTGAGTAACCATTGTAAGAGAGAGAGAGAATCAGATTTTGAAAGGTCGAAGAAGATGAACCAGAGAGATACATATTTATAGAAACTCTGTATTGGCGGGACACATTCTAATTAAATGTATTTACTTGTTTTGTTTACACCCCTGACCATGTTTTGAAACCAGTCCATAAACCCTTTTAATATAATATTATTATTTAGTATTTTATTATTTATTTTATAGGTGCAAAGTTTTTTATGAGAAACTCCAATGTTGATTCTCTTACTATTAAGATAGTTTAGTAGCTATACATATCAAACATGTGCACATTTGTAGTTTTTATGTCCTATGTTTGTACATAAAATGTAGACAATACTGAATATTTCTTGAATGCATTATCATTACTCTGCTTCACTTATAAAAAATTGATAGTAACTCACAAATGGTGATGAGTTAGCTTATCTTATATTTATTAGACTAGATATTCAAAAGAAAATACTAGCATGGATTTACCTATCAATAGTGTGACACTCTTTACTATCTCCTGCGGAGGAGATGTCGACTTTCCATGAAGAATTTTTGAGGTAAGTTATTCAGTCTTTCTATACATAGCAACACTCTTATGCCATGTATTTGATTCAAAAAGTTTTTGAATGCTCTTTTTGTTCTGTTTAATATTGTCATTGTTCGTAATTTATCGATGATCTATACGTGTATACATTGTTTATATAATCGCTCACAATGAAAGACTTTGTTTGTTAGTGACTCTGTTAATTGTTAATTAACCACAAACGAATCTCAAAAAATACTTTGTTACATCCCATTAGTTGTTATTATTTATCTTCGAAAATTGTTTTCTCAAATGATTATACACTATATTCCTATAAAAATCTAATGTTGCTCAAAAACTAGTGTACCTTCGGTTATCTCTTCTCATATTCATGGTTCTTATACTCTGTTTTTCTGAACAACCATTTTTGTCATTTATTACTAATGTCTTTATTCTTCCTACTTTCATTAACATACTTTTGTTATATATAGTAAAACCTCTATTTATGGGTTTTAATGTTAATCGGTACAGTACAGTAAACATATATAACCACTTCTTCAAATTTTATGAAAGGATTTAGATTCAATTTATTCTAATATAAATTTATGAGTAAGTTTTCTTTATTTGTCAAAAAGAAAGCTCCTACTTCAAAATATTCATAATAGTATGTGTGTTTGTATTAAAAAAAGAAATATGCTAACAAAATAAAATATTCTGAGATATTTATCAAATAAGAAGGGCCAATAGAGTGTACGTGTAAGTTATTATATAAGAAAATCAGACAAAATTAATAAATTAATTTGGTGAATCCTATTGTTGCTTGTAACGAAATGTCTTCAACTATAATCAATTATACACCATAACAAACCTAAACAATAGTTGTGAATAAATTAGTTTTTAGACCAAATCCAATATAAACACGAAGTCTTATAACATTAGAGTTATCAGTAATATATATATATATATATATATATTTATATATGAATGAATGAATGAGTTAGATGAAGGTGTAGCAAATATATGAGCAGTAACATAATGCAATTGGAGGTAGGCTGGTGACTCTAAATCGAACTAAAGTTCACAAGAGTTTCAAGATTTCGTATACTTAATTTGGATAAGCTGTGATGTAATTATTCATTTTTATTTTTAATATTCATCTTATACATATAGTGGATCAAACATGACATTTTTTTACTGATAACATTAATGGTTAATACACAACGGATATAAATATTGAGAGTTAGTTGGCTCATAATTTGTTTTACTCATATGAGTCCGGCAGAGTATCACTATCATATTTGTGAATTTGGTAGATATCACTTTATATTATACTCTTCAATCTTTACTAATACTTGTAAAAAGTGATGTACAATTTATAAAAACACATACTGAGCTATGGAGACTAGATGTTAAACATAAGTCCACTCTGTGTTATATGCTCGAGATGGGTTGAAACTAGAGACCACCTATTGTTGGTTTGTGACTTCAGTGCTGAGCTATGGAGACTAGCCATGGCTAGGCTCACTCCGGTACAGCAAAGCTTCAATGTTTGGAATGACCTTCTAGTTTGGGCTAATACAAGCTCGGCCAATGCTCCGAAAACCTTGAGAAAGGTTGTCTCGCAATCCATTGTCTTCAACATTTGGAAGCAGCGGAATAACGCCCTTCATAACCAGATCAATATACCCCCAGAGACGATTTTCAGAATGGTGGACCGTGAGGTGAAGAACATCATAACGGCAAGAGCAAACCGGCGACGATTTGCTTCACTGATGCGCTACTGGATTAGATGATCTTATTCAAGCTCTTGTGGCTTGTTTGGCTTAATGTAACCTTGTTTTTTCATGCTTTTTTGCCAAGGTTTCATTCTCTAGGATGTAATTTGTACAGCCTTTCTTTTCTTATATGAAATATTAACCTCTTTGCAAAAAAAAAAAAAAAAAAAAAAAAAACACATACTGAATGCAATCCGCCTTCACGTTGCTGCTACACCTTATAAACGGCTCACGGTTCTCTAGGCTTTGGGCTTTTCGGTTACTTTCAAAGAAGCATGACCCATGAGGGGGTTCGTTTTAGGCCCAATTAATTTTAAATGTTGTTGCATCACGAGTCTTTCGCTTTTGACACGTGAGGGGCACTCTTAGTCTTAGGCATTACTACTTTCGCCACGCTCACGCACTTATCACTTCTCAGAATCCGACGATTCTTTATCATAATTTACTGAACTTAGGAAGATAACATAAATTAAAGAATAATTGAATGATATCTATACTATTAAAAAGCAAGAGTCTGGTTCAAGCGATCACTGACGATGAGAAATATAAACCTTATCTGATCCGTTGTTTCGAACAACGCTCGCGTGGGGGTTGGCGTAAGATTGAAAGCTGGATCCCACGGAACTAAATAAGGTCTTCTCTAGGCACGTGTCATAAGTAAGCAGACAGTCATGTGATGCTACGGAGACATAAGTGAATCGAATCGCTTCTCTCAAAACACTAACACTATTTGTAGAGGTGGTTTGCTTGCGACTTTGGAGGCTCTTTATGAACGAGTCTTCGTTCCAAGAGGGGTATTGCTGCAGCATGTGTACAAATCCCGTCTCAGTAAATTTTTCTATCAACATATCTAAACTATAACCGCCACTGTTTGTGTGTTCTATGCCCATTTTCTTGGCTTGCAAATCTATCCAGGCCCGGCCCAGAGGACAAGCCGGCTAAGCCGTTGCTTAGGGACACCAGTTTTTTTTCATTTTTTAGGGCCACATTTTTATTGCTATGGGTAATAGGTTAATTGATCTATTATATCACAAATGTTAAACAATGCCAAAACCTATAATTTTCTTTAAAGTATTTTTGATTCAATAAAACATGTTTTGTTGTTGAATATGTTAAAGTATTCTCTTGTAAAGAGTTTGGTTTTATACATATATAGGGGCCACAATTTTCAGCTCTGCTTCAGGTCACCAAATTAGTTGGTTCGGCCCTGAATCTATCTACGACCGGAATGCCAATCTGGAAAGATCGAAAAACTTGTTTATTAACCATATAATTATCACATAACTTTTTTCACTATTGCAACTTTTAAAATTTATTTTCGGAACACACGACCGAATAAATAAATGTATTTTGATAACATAAATAATCAAAATATTTTTTTGCATATATATACCACAAACCGAAATATTATATTTGTTATACATAAACACCTTTCACCTACACATACAGTTATACAATATATGTTCACGCATAGACGTGTGTAATTTTATTAAAGATACGCGCAGCTAAATCCAATACGTTTATTTAGCATAAAATAGATTGTTAATGCGCAGTTACGTGATGCGATCACTAAGTTAAAATATTTCCTTCAAACTTCGTTAAACTCAAAATATGTTTTTCTTCCTCTTATTTGTTGTAATCGATCGAGTTATAAGCTTTAATACGTATATTTTTAGGACTTATGAACGGTCTTGTAGATTGACGAAGTATATATATAACGAGCTCCATTGACAATAGTACCAACCCATTTTTTCTACCTGTATATAGACTTAACCATCTAATTTTGATTTCTGTCTTCTATTACATATGTACCATATACTAACCTTATCACAAGCCTTTGTGCTCATTGTATATGCCTATCGTTTCAAGTACTTCATGCATGGGGACTTCATTACATATCTATGTTTTTGTTAATTTATTAGTAGTTACTATACATATAGTGATTGCAATAACATAGTAATTCTCAATTTCGATTTATTTACAAATTAAAATCACACTAGCTACTAAACTGTTGAAGTGGTTACAATGTCTGATTTTCAGGAAACAGACTTGGATTCTAGTTGTGACTGGTGCATTTAGTAGGTATTAGGTTCAATTATACTGTAGGATTTAAAACTATATATGGGTAAAAAACAAGAGAGTTTAGGACCGGTCACACTCTTTCTGATTGCCTGAGCTGGAAATATAATTGTCGTGCCTAAAAGTGGGATATGAAAAAAGGAATAAAGAGATTTAACATGGGATTAGGGAAGAACGTGTAAGATAACAATTGCTAGAATTTTTTTTTTTAACTCTTAATAAGATTCTTACAAGTCCCGAGGAATATTGTTCGATGTGGTAGATAATCGAATCGACCTATAGAATGTTTTGATTTAACAAATCTTTTAATCTAGTTTAACCAGTACAAGATAACTCAAAACAACGTAGATCTTGATTTCAAATACACAAAAGGTTAAAAACTCTAGGTAAATTATATATTTGTTGTCCATGAGTTTGTGGTCACGTGGTAAAATGACGAATTTGGTACACCAACACATTTTAAGTTCGATGTATTTGTTATGCAAAGTTAAAAACATATCTTTTTAGACACTCTCATAGATATAAATTCTTATTTTCGGCCAATTTAATTATTCGAAAAGAGCTTATTCATAAGATATAACTTTTTTTGAAGATTAGTCTAAATCCCTCCATAGATATAGATATCTAGGTTAATAAAAAAGAAACTATATATCTGATTGGTAACTCAATGAATAGTGTTATAGACTTACAATGTGAATTTAGATGGTACAAAACATAGTGATACAAGAAAAACATAATGGGTCATGGCTTTATATGCAACGTCTTTGGGTGGTACTAAAACTATATACGAAGCAAATATATATATATATGATAAGTTTATGAATAGTGGTGTGGTGTAAATTTTAGATGGTACGAATGTACATGATTGATAACTTTTATCGTTTATAGATTTACCAAAACCGGTAACTCAATCATGTTTTGGATAGATTTATAAACAATGTGGACAAAACCGGACCGGTTTCAACTTTCCTATAATGGTGTTGTCGCTTATCGTGTGTAGATAATCAACTGGGTGATGATCATCCAACACATGCACGTGAAGGGTACTTTTTGTAATTTTGAAGCAACGTTATGACCCGTTTAGTAAAGTTGTCCCCACCCCTAATACCCCAATTGCACATGTTTGATTCATTAATCTTTTAACAATGGCAAAAATAATCTTTATATTAATTGAAAAAAACTTTTGATTTTATATTTACTCTCAAAATAATTAAATATTAATTTATCATTAATAAAATTATACTAATTACTTTATTAACTTTAATTTACATATGTAGGTTTATATTGGTAATTTTATTATATTTTTAATTTTATTATAGATATATACATAAACTTGAATAAAAAATAAAATGATAAATATGAAATATTTATAAAAAAATTTAAAATTTTATTTTGAAGATATACATACTACATGAGATGATAAATATAAAAATATTTATGAAAATTTTCAATTTTATTTAAAGATATACATAATCTTTAATAAAAAGTATGATGATAAATATGAAAATATTTATGAATATTTTAAATATTAATAAATATTATTTTTAGATTTTATATATAAATAATAAATATTTATGAATATTATTTTTTAAAATAAAATTTATGCTCGTACATGGTGTGAACGAATCATCATACTAGTATGTACTAAATCTAATAAATATCTATTATAACTAGCATAATTCACCTAAAATAAAAATACAAATACCAAAGACTAATATATATAAATTTTTTCTATTTTTAAATACAATATTTTATTAATATATTTTTTTTAAAAAATTAAAATAACAAAATATCATAATTTATTATATAAATTCATCATTTTTAAAAGATTAAATCTATTATTATTCAAAAGTCAAATAAAAAATATAATAGAAATTATGTGATTTTTTTTTACAAAATTTATTATTAGAAATTGTTCATATCTTCAAATAAAATAAAAATAATATTTATATTAATATAATAAATCAAAATTAATTACCTAAAAGTAACATAATAAAACATATTTTTATTAATGATAAGTTAATAACTAAGTACTCAATCAATTAAAAAATATAACTCAAATGAATTTTTATTTGACATAAAGATTACAATCAATAAAAGAAAAAAAAACTAAAATAGGTAGATTAGTTAATTAATTAAATGTAAGCAAAAAGAAAGAAAAAATTTGAAGCTTAAATTTGCCAATTAAATCTCTTTTGTCCTCGTCAAACTTTCCGATTTACATGTATATCTTGTCCCCTTCAAGCGCAATAAATAATGAAATAACAATAACAATAAATAACAAAATAAAAATAAAAGCTTTATCTTTCTACACAAACCATAACTTTCTCTAACTTTACTCCTTTTTAAACTCATGTTTCCCCTCACTCCACTCTCTCCTCTCCTCTCTCCTCTCTAATGGAACTCCGGCGAGAGTTCACCGTAACAAACCCACCGGAAAACAACATTTTCCTTATGGAAGATGGTCATGAATTCATCCACACAGCGGATCGTTTCATCGTTGATGACCTCTTGGTCGATTTCTCTAACGATGATGACGAGGAAAACGATGCCATTGCTGATTCCGACGGCGCCGCCAACACTGCCACCGCCGTAGCCGACAGCTCTAACTCCTCATCCTCCTCTGCCGCAGGTATCCCTAATTTCCACGGTGACGTTCACAACGGTACCAGCTTCTCCGGCGACCTTTGCGTACCGGTATGTTAAAAATTAAATTTCAAATACGATTGAATTATAAGGGAATTAAACAAAAAAAAAGATTTTGTTTGTTTGGTAATCATCGAAGATTAGGAAATAAAATAAATGATATGTAACTGTTATTAGTGAATTATATTTTATTTAAAAAAAAAAACAAATTAGTGAATTTCTTATAATTTAAGGAGAAAATATGTTTAATTATTTCGTCGGAACACAGACTGATGACTTGGCTGAGTTGGAGTGGCTGTCGAACTTCGTGGAGGACTCGTTCTCGACCGAAGAGGTACAAAAGCTCCAGCTAATATCCGGTTACAAGACCCGACCCGGCCTGAAATCCGAACCCGGCCCGGAAAACCCGAATAGCAGCAGTCCAATTTTCACCTCTGACGTCTCTGTGCCGGCCAAAGCCAGGAGCAAACGCTCACGCGCTGCAGCGTGCAATTGGGCCTCAGGTGTCCTTCTCATGGAATCCGTTTACGACAACCCGTTCACCGGAGAAACCATTCTCTCCACCCACCACCTGTCTCCGCCGACCTCGCCGAAGTCCATGACTCAGCTCTTGAAAAAGCGAGTCGTTGACGGGTGTCGGCGAATGAAAGATTCCTTGCCGGATCCCGGCGCAGAAGGGCGGCGGTGTCTACACTGCGCCACCGACAAGACGCCGCAGTGGCGTACGGGTCCAATGGGGCCGAAAACGCTGTGCAACGCTTGCGGCGTGAGGTACAAATCGGGGCGTCTGGTGCCGGAGTACCGTCCAGCAGCAAGCCCGACGTTCGTGTTGACGAAACATTCGAATTCTCATCGGAAAGTTATGGAGCTCCGGCGGCAGAAGGAGATGACGAAGGCCCACCATGAGTTCATACATCACCGTCAAGGTACGGACACAGCCATGATTCTCGACGTTTCGTCGGACGGTGATGATTACTTGATCCACCACAACGTTGGCCCAGATTTCAGACAGCTCATCTGATTGATCCCTGTTTTTTCCAATAATTAGGGATATCTTCTTAGATCAAACTTTTGCTAATCTTAATTATGATGATGACAATTTACTCTACTTTTTTGCGTTGTTTTGAGAATTTGTTTTAGAAACTTTTGTTGCTTTCTTTATGACATGAAGTGAATTTTTTTCAAGTTTAATCTTTGGTTAAATCTACCTTTTCTGTCATTTAGTTTCTTTATCATGGATTAGTTAATGCTATTAGATCTACAAAATGTTTGTTTATATTTTCACTTGCATATAGTTTAGTCTTTTACAATTACAAAATATAATAAGGTATAAATTGTATTAAAAATCTACATATACCTTATTAAGCTAGTCTCTAATCACTAGTATAATAACGCTAATTGTAGTGACTATAAAGGAAATTTGGTTCATATCGAGGTAGACTATATCATAAATAAATATATACTACAAGATAGAGTTCATATTGGTGAAATACTGGTGGGAGGGTGTCTAAGTGTTGGTAATATGTCACCTCAAGGATCAAGGTCCCTCACTCTTTTGTAGTATAGTTATTTCAAATTTTCTGCCTCGCAACTATTGTGATTTTTATTTTAGCCAAAACCAAAATTATTGTTGTTTTTAAAAATTAACAATCATTAAAACATCATGCATGGTTTACAACTACTAAATTCCTAACATTACAAAACAACAACAGGGAGAGAGTACTAAGTAAATAATTGATAATTTAAACATCTCGGGATGAAAATCATTTAATGTTTTATCTGCTCTCACGATCCAATGCAGCACTAATCCATAGTATCTTGCTGTTCCTTTTTGTTTACAATAGTTTTGTCAAGTTTACTGATTCATACATTTAGATGCTCTCTGTGTAGGTTTCTTTAATAAGTAAACTGGACTCAAATTGTTATTCTTAAAAAAAAAAAGAACTAAAAATTGAAGAAATTCCATTCGTTTATACAAATAGAAAGTTGGCAAGTGTTGAGATTTTTTATATAGTACTGTAGACATTTCCAAACGCTAACATGGATTAGTTTTTTTCTTCTAATAACCAATGTTGTTTGGACTATTACGAAACCGTGATAATTTTTTTTTTTTTTTAAACAGTCGAGGCTTAGTTTGCGGTGGTCACATGAACGCTCTTGTATCTTAACCACATGGACGTATCCGACAACAACAAAAGTACATTCACTTGCGAGTCTCTTACTTACGAAGCTCTATATGACTATATTCATACATTCATATCTAAAATTTAGTTTGTTTTCTATTTAATTAGCATAATTAATAAGTAGTTTTGTCAAGTAGTGGTAAGTAGATGGGTCTTGTGTGCATCATATTCAACGTTCGATCCACATGTTCTTTATTTCTCCACTTGACCATTCGTAGACGTTTTCAGTAGCAAGATAATCCGGGTTTTTTTTTTTTAATTTAACAAAAAAACTCGGATTTCTATAGGCTTCGTAAGATTAGTTTGTGGACCTAAAAAGCCTTTGGGATCCCCATGGTTATCAGAACAAAAAATTAGCATAATTAATTACGTGGAACTCTGCTGCATGCTGCAGAATAAAAATCACATTAATTGTACCCCATATGAGTTATGTCTACCCAAAGAAAATAATAGTGGAATTGTTAACGTAAAAATGCCGAAAAATGGGTTCCCATGCGCAAATAAAGAACTTGGCACGTTAAATCGTGAGGTGATAGATCATTCATGTCACCTGACAATTTAACGTTTTCAATACATAATGACAATTTTTATTCTTATTATTCTAGTTATTCACAAGTCATTCTTATCATGATTATATATAGTAGTCAAAATATTCTTAGTTTTGTGTCAGCTGAACTAACAAAGTAGCTAATGATTCTCTTCTTCCAAAAATCACGTGATCAAATGAGGAAAACAAGAGCAAACTAGGGAGAGAGATTCGAAACATTGAGTTTTTTTTTTTTTCATTTTGGCATATCAAATAAATGATCCTTGCAAATTACTCTTTTGCTGGATTCTAGTATCTTATCCACGTACACTGAAGCCAATCAATGCAAGACACACCATGACTACATTAGCACATTCAGGCATTCACTGATATCAAAGCTTGTCTTAATAATAAAAAGATGACAACTTTCTTTCTCTTAGAAGAAATTTATAGTCAGTAATCTTCTTTTTCAGTTCACCAAAAAATGAACACCATTTAAGAGACTTGATCAACTAGAGTAATCTCTGAATTTTCTAACATCTCCTAAACCAATCAAGAATGTCTTTGCTCATTCCCTCTGCTCCATCAGCTCACGATTAATGACATAAGTTATGTTTCTGAGCTCGCAAAGCTACATTTTCTAGTTGCAATGTTCCGCGGCTTCCGCCACTAGAAGTAACTTGTGGAATATTCCTTCAATACTCGGTTTGTTCTCTGTAGCATTAATTCATAAACTTTGATTTTTCCGGGAAAATATCTCATACACAATGTTGCATTTATTTTTGTCGTCAGTAAATTTGTAGTAAAATTTATTGTTTTTCGATACAATCAATTTACAATTTCCGTATCTCGACAAAATAGTTGAGTGTAAATATTAATTGCTGCCGCGACATGCAAGCAACCTTAGTGATATCACATTGTCCTTGCAAAATTGTCATCGATGTGTATCACTCTCGATAATAGTACAAAGATATTAAAAATACTTTTGTCCATAGAAAAAATCAGAATATCTTCATTACTCTGTTTATTGATACGATGACCATACAAAAACAGAAAAATATTGGCAATGATCTGGTCCAATTCATTCGGTTTGGTTTGGTTCAATTGAATTTTGATCTAATTTGGATTTGTATGGTTGATGGAAGAACGCAAGGGTAATTTCGGTTTAGATTAGATACTGTGTTACTAAACCGAGTCAAAACAGCATTAACTGGATTGAATGTACATAATTTAGATATAATTGAATGAAATTAGGGTAATGGAGTACGGAACGATACCATATATACGTAATAGGTTATCGTCGTGGATTACTAAGCATCGCTTTCATAACGCATGAACCTGACTCAGACAAGTGAAAAAAAGAAAGAAGAATCTTTTGTGAAAAAAGGAAGGAAGAAGAAAGCAAAGCGTACGTGGCGACTCAAACTCAAATTCGCTTTACGAAATTCCGAAACTACCCCCTCCTTTTTGTTTTGAACATTTTTTTCTTCATAATACTCTAATAATGGGTTCTTGATTCCGTTGAGTTTCTCGTAAACAGCGAACCAGCAGAGTTACGGAGACACATAAGGAAGATAATCTGACAAACCTTTAAATTTTCTCGAGAAACTTTTTTTTTCTTCATCTCTTGCGTCTTCTCGTTGAAGGGTTTACTGTTTGTTGGTCAGAGTATTGTGGTGATCGTTGCACAAAAAAGAAAACAAGTACTGTGGTGATCAAGAAGGAAGCCGATCAATTTACAATAATCAGAACTCCATGTACCTCTTTTGATCTTTGTTTGACTTCCGATCGACTTCTCAACTTGTAAGCTTTTCCAAATTCTCTCTCTCTCTCAATATATCTCTGTTCATGGTATTGGTGAGGCAGAGCATAATGTATCATCTTTAACATATTGCATGCAATGATGTTTTCTTTAAAGAGCGATGAAGAGCAAAACTAATGATTCGGATGATAGTCCTAGGATTTTCTCAGTAATTTGCGTCATTTGCTAAATCACATTCACTAAATGGGTTTAATGCGTTGACATTTGCTAAAAACTGATACTTTTGAATTCCTAGACTTTGCTCTGTAAATTTCTTCAAGTTAGCTCTGTAATTCACAGTTTTTTATTGGGGTTTTAATCTGAACTGGATCAAATTTGATTCTTATGCTTTGTTGATCATAAAGATTGATACTTTTCGAGTGCGACAGGTAAATAAATCAGTGCCTAAAGATGAGGCCTGAATTTCCATGGCTATGGAAGTTAGAAAACAGACGGCTTCTATGGATATTGGGACTCACATTTGCTCTCATCGTCACCTTTCAATACATGGAGCTTCCATACGCTATCTCCTCCCTCTTCTCTCCCACCAAGATTCCCTTTTCAAGAAACTCTACTTCACTTACAAGAGACAACGAGCATCAGAATGGTTACTTGACTCCAGCTATGGCACCGAGCTTATTTGACAGCAGAGGAAACGCGACTTCTCCAGTAAAGGAAAACGTAACAGAGCCTGCAGCTAGTGCAGAGCCCCCAGCTGCAATACCTGGTTTAAACTCATCTCCGGTTAAGGAAAATGCAACAGAACCTGTGGCTATAGCTAAGCCCACTGCTGCCTTACCTGGTTTAAACCCGTCTCCGGTTACAACAATGCCTGCAACTAGCCAAGTACAGGAAAATAATTCAACTAAAACCGTTGTTGGTGATGCTTCTCCTGTTGTGAGATTTGTTCCTGACATTAAGGAGAACGCAAAAATGCCTGATACCGGAGTGATGTCAATATCAGAGATGAGCAAGCAGTTGCGTCAAAACCGTATCTCTCATAATCGTCTAGCAAAGGTTCATTATGATCTTGATATAATACATTCTTGCATAACAAGTAACCATAGCATGACATGTGTTATCTTTTTGTGTGTTTCAGAAACCAGAATGGGTTACTAAACCAGACCTAGAGCTTCTACAAGCAAAATATGAGATTGAGAATGCACAAATCGTTGACAAAGACCCTCTCCTCTACGCTCCTCTGTATCGCAATGTTTCCATCTTCAAACGGTGAGTTGTTATTTTACCTCTTCTTGAAGCTGCATCAAAGCTCATATTCTGATATTGAATTCCTCAGGAGCTATGAGTTGATGGAGAAGATGTTGAAAGTTTACATTTACAAAGAAGGAGACAAACCTATAATGCACAATCCAATACTCACTGGGATATATGCATCTGAAGGATGGTTTATGAAACTTATTGAATCCAACAACAACAAATTTGTCACAAAGGACGGTTCTAAAGCTCATGTCTTCTACTTACCCTTCAGTTCTCTGATGCTCGAGGATACTCTATATGTCAAAGACTCCCATAGTCACCGCAATCTCATCCAGTATCTAAAAGAATATAGAGACTTCATCTCCGTAAAGTACCCTTTTTGGAACCGAACTTCCGGGGCTGATCACTTCCTTGCCGCCTGCCATGACTGGGTACTGTCTTCTCCTCTTTATCATGAGAATCTTTTGTAACATTTCTATAAAGATGCGATCTTTGAGATCATTTTTTTAAAAGGGTATGGTAAAGATGTGAGCTTTGAGATCAGTTTATGATAAATGTATGGTCTTTTGTGACATTTTCAGGCTACATCAGAGACGCGGCATCATTTCACAAACAGTATAAGGTCATTATGCAACTCAGATGTCAAAGAAGGTTTTGTCTTTGGAAAGGACACATCATTACCAGAGACATACGTTAGAGATCCCAAGAAACCCTTAACCAACCGTGGTGGTAAACCTGCGTCCAAAAGACCAATACTTGCTTTCTTTGCAGGGCAGCCTGATCACGGGTATCTAAGACCAATCCTACTCTCTTACTGGGGCAACAACAAAGATCCTGACATGAAAATATTCGGGAAACTTCCGAGGACTAAAGGAAACAAGAACTACCTTACGTTCATGAAGACAAGCAAGTACTGTATTTGTGCTAGAGGTTATGAAGTGAATAGTCCGAGAGTTGTGGAGGCTATTTTCTATGATTGTGTTCCGGTCATCATATCTGATAACTTTGTGCCGCCGTTTTTCGAGGTTTTGAAATGGGAGTCGTTTGCGGTTTTTGTGGCGGAGAAAGATGTACCGAACTTGAAGATGATTCTGATGTCGATACCGGAACGTAGGTATAGGCAGATGCAGATGAGGGTGAAGAGAGTGCAGAAACATTTTCTGTGGCATGTGAAGCCGGAGAAGTATGATATGTTTCATATGATTCTTCATTCGGTTTGGTTTAACCGAGTTTTCCAGATTTCGGTTTAGAAGTTATGTGATTCAAACAATTCATTGTATATTTTCTTACAGATAAATTTAGTTTACAATCACAAGAAAACAAGTGTTCTCATTTTTCTTGATGAAAATCAGTTAATGTACTGTATTGTTTTTGTATTTTTCTTAACGTTTACATGTGAATCCGGGTTTGACCGGCTCTGATTGAGTAGATTGAACCGGTATGGATAATTAATGATACAGCATATGGTTTATTTTCATCGAGGACTCAGGAGCCAGAGCAGATTCGCATGTGAGAAACAAAGATCAGAACAAAAGACTGCCATGTTTTCAGAGAACCAATCTCAGACCATGATGAGTGAGTATTGTAAAGGCCTTTTCAAATTCGTTTTTAAAAATCGTTTTTAAATTATTAATCGCTAATTTTCTGTATTTGACGTCTAAAAAATATTTATAATTTTAAAACAAATAAAATTTTATTTTTTTGGGTCAAAATTACATTTATCCTACAAATACATTTTTACACGTATTGCATTGTAAAATTGCTTTGTCCGTATATTCAAATATGTAGTTACCATTATAATCTTTAGTTTCTGAATGGGAAGTGGTAATTAAGTGATTCTCACACAAGGTAGATCGTATGCAGTTTAATTTTCCATTCAACATATATATTATTAAAACAAGTGACTCTTTTTTGAAAATAACATTTGGTTATGTGTTATATTACGGATTGTGTCACTGCATTTAATAAAGATTTTTAGCTTTCATTAAGGGTATTTTAGATTTGAAACTATATGTGCGCCACACTAAATTTTAGATTTGAAACTATATGTGCGCCACACTAAATATTTTCTAATTAAAGATTTTTTTTTTAAAAAAATACATTCATAATATCTTTTAATATCTTTTTATTTTAAATATTAATTCAAAATTAGAAAAATATTTTGAAATATTTCTAATTAAAATTAATATATATATATATATATATATTATAGAAAAATTTAAGAAAAATATTTAACTTCTTAATTTAAGAAAAATAATTACTGAATTCATATTTATTATTAAAATTTATTAAAAATAATTTTAATTACGTTTTTATCTATTAAATTAACAGAAAGTTTTATATTTAGACTATTACAAAACATAAACAAATTGAAAATATATCAACCGATTTTAATTATCTATACTATTAAAAATAAAGTTTGACTACTAGAAGACGGGTTAAAAATATATTAAATAATTTTAATTGATATATTTTTAGTTTAATAAAATATTGAAATAATTAAATATTTATATTATTGGAAGATATAATGAGTTTAACTACATGAGTTTAATTACAGTTGATCTTTTTATGATGACAATTTTTAAATAATTGTTTTATCAATTTTTAAAATACTTAGACTACTATAAGAATGGTTGAAATATAGATTATTTTTTTTTATTATAAAAATATTGTTAAAGATTTATGTTCATTGGAAGATAATTTAGAAAGATGAATTAACCGATTTTAATTGATATATTCTAATTTTTATAACTTTATATTCACGTGTTAAAACTATACTATTTAAAACAAACAAGCATTATATGCAAAGATATTGATTTTAAAACTTTTTAGTAATGAAATATCGGGTTGAACTAAGTTAGAATTAACTTAAATACAAAATTAACCGATTTCAGTTATTCATACTATTAAAAACAAAGTTTGGCTACTAGAAGACGGTTAACAATAAATTCATATTCACATATTAAAACCATACTACTTGAAACAAATTGTTACATATATATAATTAAATCAAAAACCTAGCAGATCAAATATAACATCTTATATTACTAAAATTACATTTTATACAAAGAATATTGATTTTAACAACTTTTAGCAATGAAATAATGGGTTGAAATAAGTTATAATTAATTTAAATAAAAATTTATATAATAAAATATAACTTAAGAAAAGTTCAAAATATAACTTAAGACGGGTTAAAAAGTTAATTGATTTCAATTATCAATTGATTTTAGCAACTTTTTAGACTTTTAACAATGAAATAATGGTTTGTAAGTTAAAATTAACTTAAATAAAAAATATTATCAAATAAAACACACAAACTCTTTTACAGCAATAAAGTTAACTAAGTATCTACTAAAAATATAAATATGGTTAGCTAAGAACTAAGTTAGAATTAACTTAAATACAAAATTAAACGATTTAAATTATCCATACTATTAAAAACAAAATTTGACTACTAGAAGACGGATTAAAAATAAATTCATATTTACATGTTAAAACCATACTATTTGAAACAAATTGTTACATATATATAATTAAATTGAAAACCTAGCATATTAAATATAACATCATATATTACTAAAATTACATTATATACAAAAAATATTGATTTTAGCAACTTTTAGAAATGAAATAATAGGTTGAAATAAGTTAGAATTAGCTTAAATAAAAATTAATCAAATAAAATATAACTTAAGACGGGTTAAAAATATAACTTAAAAAGGGTTAAAAATTAATCGATTTCAATTATCAATTGATTTTAGTAACTTTTTAGGTTATAGCAATGAAATAATGGGTTGAACTAAGTTAAAATTAAATTAAATAAAATACACAAATGTTTTTACAACAATAATGTTAACTAAGTATCTACTAAAAATAACAATAAGCTACAAATACTAAAAATATAATAAAACAATATCAAGAAGAAAAAATCTCACATTTAGCACCATATCATCATATTTTCACTTAATATATATTAGATTAAATAGTTATTAAATTTATTTTACAAAAATATAAATTTAAGATAAAACATATTTAAAAAATGTAAATCCGCGTTTTTTTAGCGCGGATCAAAATCTAGTAACTATTAATAATTTGCACTCCAATCAAATAGAAAATAAAATATATATTGAACCGCTTGCAGATCTTTTTATAAGGAAAATTCAAGAAACACAAGTGGAACATGATACGCTCCATATATGGGGTGTTTCAAGTGTAGTTTTTACTTTTGTATTTTATTTTGTTTCAATTTTTAGTTATTTCAATTTGGGAAACTAATATCTATCGGTGAACATATTATCATATCTATTGATATAGGTTTGTATTTTTTTTATTAATACTAGTCATGAACATTTTTATATGGACCCGAATATTTGATATAGAACCGATTCAAAAAAATTCAGCTCGGGTTAGGTTTAGAAATGATATTATTAGATCTGATCTGATCTGGATCCCAATGGACCCAATCCGAACTTGACCCAAAAATAGTTTGATTTTAAATAGATTCTTAATTTTTATTTCTGATAGATCTAATATCTATAAAGACCTGAAAAAACATAATTCAAGTATCTGAATGTCCAAATTTTAGAATATATAATTTATGGATAAATTATATAATTATCTATTTATCTATTGATGCAGTTTTTAAATATTTTCGATATTCTTAAAATAGTTTTAGAGTGTATAACTAAACTAGTGTTTGAAAACTTTTTTGAACTTCGAATTCAATTATTTCATTTTCCTTTAAAAAAAACTTGATCTCAATTATTATGGACAAATGAAATATTTGATCTTAGTTTTTCAATTCATATATTGTATTTGAATTTATTTTATGTATAATATACGTATTATAACCATAAATATATGTATTCCATTTATATTTATTTCAGTTATGCTATTTACTGTTTTTCTCATTCAAACTTACATTTTAAACCGTTTGATAAGTTTGATCTGTATTTGTACCGCTTGATCCATCCAAACCGTATTTGATCAGTCTAAACCGCTTAAATCGTTTGATCTGCAACGTTTGATCCATTTTCTCCATTCAAAGTTTCAATCTTATATTTTGAATCGCTTGATCCGCACTTGTTTCGTTTGAATCGTTTAAAACGTTTGATCCACAACGTCTAATCCGTTTTCTCCATTCAAAACCTAATATATGTGGATTTAACTGGAGTTATCTTTAGTACCATCCGTTTCAATCTTCTTTTTGTGATGAATTTATTATTATGTTATATCACCTTTCTGTGAAAAAAAATTATACAGAGAAAAGGGAAATAAATGGAGATGGTGATGTTTGACGTTACTGGAGACATGTTTCTTTTCAATATGTTTTGTCTGTCTCATACATAAACCTTATCATTTCCTACTTTTCAGTAGTTTTAACTTTTCACCAAACATATACTTACAAAGCTTTGTTCATAACAAGAAAATATACATAGAAATGTATGTTTATATACAATGACAAAATCACAAAAGAATCGACGAAAGCTATGAAAATAAGCAAACCCTAATTTTTACACTTACACTATCCACAACAGTTTTAAAATTCAATATCATAATTCAAAATTCAAAACTCTATCCCACTTTTTATTTTTTATTTTTATTTTTGTTATTACATATTAATAATATTTAGTGTTTAAAAATAAATTAAAATAATTAAAAGTAAATAATATTTAAATTAAATTTTATTTTTTTATTCTAAACTATTTTCAATCGAAAAAATAAGAATAGCCGTTATTAAAACAAATAAAATTATAAAAACTCAAAAAAATTTATATTGTAAAAAATAAAAAATTTGGTATATAAGTAAATTTGTTTTATGAAATAATTGATTTAAAAATTAAGATAAAAATATAAATAATATCATCAACTAGTAACATCATAACATGTGTCCTAATCTCTTTTATTCAACAATCAATCCTAATTAAATATGTACTAACATGATTCTCTGTTTCTTTATGTGTCTAATTCAATATGTTAAATATGTTCAACCTAATTTAATATATACTAACATGATTCATCCATACATATATAGATATACAATTTTGAAAATAAATATATTTATTTTTTATTTAAACTAATATTAAAAATTTATATTATATTTAAAAAAAAATTAATATGAACAAAATAATATATTATATAAAATTTTATTATCTATAACAAGCATATCCATTAATATTTAAAATCAGATAGCACATATATTATATTAAAATTATTTGACCTTTAAAAATTATTATTGAAATCATCTATATCTACAAAATAAAATAAAGTAATTATTTAGATAAATATGATATATTAACAAACTAAACTTCTAATATAACTTAAAATTAACATATTTAAAACCTAATTTTATTAAAAACAAATAAATAATCAATCATTATAATTTATGAGAGACAATGTAAACTTAAAATCACTTCTCAATTAATATATACATTACATCCAATACCCATTGATATACTTGTATTTCATGGCATATTAGGATGTTTATTAGATTTTGTTTTGTGAGTTCTCTTCTTCATGACAATATATTAATCCTAAACTCACTCAAGCTAAGCAAAGCAAATCCACAGATATGATATCCGGGTAAGTTCTCTCGATCCAAAACCGATTTCAAACCGGATTTAACCGAATTTGACCCGAAAATCGACTTAATGAACCGATTTCTCTTTGTTTTCTCCTCCAAAATCGTTTCTTCTCCTCCTCTCTCTCTCTCTTTGGCGATTTTCACAAGGTTTTCAAGAGAATTTCAAAATCTCTTTTCTCTCTCAATTCTTGACGGATTTGGACGATTTTCGCTTCTAAGTTCAAGATTTTCAAAGCTCTTTCACTCACAGACACTCACTTCTATCATCCTCCATCAACAAAGCAAGGTATAATCCTCTCTCTCTCAATTTCGAATTTGAACAAAAATTCTCAAATTTTTTAGAACTCGGAATTGTTGCTTTTTGTTTGATGATTAGGGTTAGAAACACTTGTTAGGATGCTTCTAGATGATTACCCAACTCAATTTCGCCCTAGGATTGCTTGAATTTGAATTTTGGGAATTATGGTTCTTGAGGAAACTTGAATTTCGAAAATTTTGGGGTAATCTAGAATTGATTGTTTCTAAAGGTGCAATTGGTTGTTTATAGCTTGTATGTGTGAGACTACTCAATTTTATTGAGTTTGGTTTCACAAAGTTTTTGAAATTGCTTGAATGAGTGTCTTTAAGAAGTGAACATGATTCTAGAGTTGAATTAGAGCTTGGTGCTTGTTTGATTATGATTTTGGAAGTTGAAATGAGTATTGTTTAAGAGGTTGCTAGCTTATTTGGTTTCAAAAATTTCCATACACAATTTTTCATGAGCTAGTTAACCAAATGCTTGAGAATGAGTTGAGATTGTTGCCTTGTAGCCTTTGCTTGTGCTTAATGATGAATTTATGATGCTTGTATGAACTTGTGCATTGTCAATCTACAACATTGCTTATTGAGATATGTGTGATGAAGAGTTGAACTTTAAACTAATGCACATTTAAGCTTTGTTGTTTTGTAGGACAATGACTAAAAAGAAAGCCAATCCCAAGCAAACGGCAAAGGCTATAGAACAAGAAGGGGGAACTTCCTCAAAAGATAGGGGAAAGGGAGTTGTTGTTGAAGAAGAAGCACCTGCGGGCAAGGAGAAAGTGCAATTAACTCCCGCTGAGATCTTCGCAAAGCTGGAGGTTATAACATTTGCGCCAACACGGTATCCTCATGCCCCGACTCTCACCGCTCTTGGACTATTAGAGGATTATGAACAGATTGTGGAGAACATGGGACTCACGACCTTCTTCACCAAATCAAGCGATGGCTATCAGAGCTCAGCCTGTCAGTTCCTCTCAACGATGACGGCAACAGTTAACTTGAGGAAGGCAGCATTGAGAGGAGAAGTGAGCCGGGGTGAGATTAGTTTCATGGCTGGCAGGAAGAAGATCACCATGACTTTTGAGGACATTGCTTCCATCTTCGGTTTTCAGGAACATGGTGCAATGTTAGGCAGCTCCATTCCCATTGACAAGTACGACCTTCAAGACTTGTGGTCTATGATTGGCACTGGGCCTTACAAGGCAGGGGGTATGAAGTCTGCGAGGCTCCGGCATCCGGCCATTAGATACGTGCATAAGGCACTGGCCCATACTCTGTTTGCCAGGAAGGAGGCGAACCAAGTCACAGAGATGGAAATGAAGCTCCTCTACATTGGGTTACAGCCTCTCTTGCTCACCTTTCCAAACGGCAACCCAATACCTCCACTCGAGCGTCTCCCGAGCTATACTTCGATTCTGATAGAGCAGTTTGCAGTTCACAGAGATTGGGGGATTTCTGTTAAGGATGCTGAGCCCAAGTTCAACATGGGCGGGTTGATCACACCAATCCTTAGTGCGAAGAAGGTTAAACTCGAGGGCAGTCTTAAGGACACGACATTTGGTCAGCCTACACCAATGGCATGGTTGGATGTGCCACAGTTGATCAGGACTCATTACCTTGGTTCCAAATCACCTCCGGGGCGTCACCTGTACAGGATGTGTTCAGACACGGATTATGAGGAGAAGTATCTACTCCCAAACCCCGAGATCACAGACATCAACGCCAACAGGGCCAACATCGGGTTTACGCCGGGAATGGCGCATCAGGTTGAGCCTCGCGAACCGAGGAGAGCACCCGCAGCCAGCTCAGCTTCTCCCGACGCACCTGCTGGGGTGTATGGGTTGGACAGATATCTTATTGAGCCTCTTGATGAGCCAATCGCGAACAAGACGGTTCGTGCCCTGAGGGACCAGAACCGGAGCCTCCAGAAGCAGAGCAAATGGCACGGGAGGAACATCAAGAAGATGGCTTCCTGTTTGAAGAAGGTGACTAAGGTCCTTAAGATGTTCGTGGGGAAGAAGGACAAGACTAGTGCTGCAGGGGAGACTTCCACATCCAGAGAGGTTCCGGTTGTTGTTGATGACGAGATTCGAGCAGCGACTGAGGAGGTGATTGCTGAGGCAGATGAGATGGTTCAGCAGGTTGACTTAGAGCAGGGACGGTACTCGGTTGCTGGACACGAGACAGGAGGTCCTGCGCGTATGGCTCACGACTCTTACTATGAGGATCCTCACCGCCACTCTACTCGCGAGGAAAGAAGGAAGAAGAGGAGAGCCATGAGGACACCTTCCTGTTCTTCCTCGAACCCGACTTACTCCATGGGTGATTCATCACCTCCATACCTCCACTACTAGCCAGGTTACACTCCACCTTTGTACATAGTTTTTTTTACTCCTTTTGTTTGCTTCTTTGTTTGTTTGTTTTCGGTCTTTTCTCCTTGCCTAGATCACACAAGGGACCGTGTGATTTAAGTTTGGGGGAGAGACCATGTTGCTAATCTTGTGTGCTTTGTTTCTTATTTTCGTTTTCACCATTTGAGTCTCATGCATTCATATAAGGCATAGAAAAAACCAAAAAAATCGAAAAATTTCAAAAAAAAAAATTTCACAAAAAGAAAGCATATAGGATCGAGTCTAGTTAGTAGTTTAGGATTCATGCATTGGGAACAATGATTGGTTTTCCTTGTAAGGTTCAATTGGGTCAAACTCGTTTCACATGCTAGCTTAAGGCTAGATAGACCACACTAAAGTTGTAACTCGTGAATTGCGTTGAAAGCTAGAACGAACCATGCTTGGACAGCTCACTTTGAAACTTGATTTGATTCCGAAACCGGTTGTGATTTGAAGCTAGCTCCACCTAAGTGAAAACCGTAATTGAATAATCTAATTATCCTTGTTCTTGCTTTGTGTGATAACTCATGGGTACCATAGAATATTTGAGCAAGCTTATCCTTTCCACCCCTCTCTACTTGCTCAAATAGATTTCCATACCTTTCACCACCCTTATTTCAAACCCCAAACACTATCTTGAGTGGTAGGCCTATTTGGAACAAGCTCGGTAAAAAGTGTTGAGTATGAGGCGACTAGGAGAAAATTTCCATTTTATATGCAAGCTCTTCACCTTTGGCTTTGCAATAGGCTAGAGTCTAAGTTTGGGGGTTCCTTGGGAAAGTTGGGAATGAGAAAAGAGGGTAAAAAGAAAAGGAAGAAGTGGTTGAATGGGATCAAAAGTTTATTGGTAAACAAAAGATTTAAAGCTCTTATGTGTTTTGAAAGAAAGAGTCTCAAGTTTTATAATGAAAAGAAGCCAATGTGCTCACCAAAAGAAGCCAATGTGCTCACCAAAAAGAAAGTTTGTAAAAGAAGAGACCAAAGAAAAGAAAGAGCTAAGCAAAGAAAAGAAATCCCCTAAGTGTTTAAAGAAGAAAGAAGTGATCAAAGTTGGGATAAGAAGGCAAAAATGCCTTAAGAAAAGGGTAGCTTAGGAAGGGAATCTTGGGTTTAGAAGAAGAGTTAAGATCATCATAGGGATTTGGGTAGAATGAGAATCTATCCTTGTATGCATAAGTTGTTTCTCACTCTTAGCATTTTGCTATAGTTCATTCCTTTCTTGAGAGATCCTTTGTTTTTGAAACCCACACTTCATTTGAGATCACTTTTATCTCAAGACCTTAAACCCTTAGCCAAATGTGTTCATTTGATTTGCACAATCATGATCCACCATTGCTTAATGAATGTTAAAGGGAATGAGGATAGGAATTCATGCGTAGGTTGGGACTTGAACTTGATGCTTGTGTTGATGGGAATGGCTAACTCTTTTGAAGTAGAGTAAACTTGATTGTAGCTCTTAATTGCTTGTATTGACTTTGTTTCCACTTATGCTTAAAAATTGATTTTGAAAGCTTTGAACTCTCTCTTTCAAACCTTTCTCCCAAATGGATTGATTGTCTTATGCTTGCTTGTGGACAAGCAAGGTTTAAGTTTGGGGGAATTGATATACTTGTATTTCATGGCATATTAGGATGTTTATTAGATTTTGTTTTGGTTCTTTTAAGCCTCATTTAGCTTCTTTTCCCTTTGTTTATTGGTTTGTTTAGAGTTTAGTATCATTCTAGGTTAGGTTGTTGCATTTGGAGTGTTTCCTTGGTGTTTTGCAGGTGATTTGAAGTGCATGGAGCTAAGAGGAGCATTGGAAGAGAAGTCTAGAGCTCAAGGAACCAAGGAGAAGCATTCCTGCTCAATATCGGCTTCCATATCGGCCTGCTTGGCCGATACAGAAATGCAAAATTTAATCCGAGAGTCTGTATCGGCTTCAATATCGGGCAACCAGGCCGATACGAGATCTCGACTGAAGCATATCGGTCTGCATATCGGGCAGTCAAGCCGATACAGAATCCCAGAAGAATCAATATCGGCCTGCATATCGGGCAACTGCCCGATACTGTTTCCTGCAAAGACTATTTTCAGACAGCTTTATTTACGAAAATGCCACTGCGTGGCTCCCAACTATAAATACTCATTTTATGGGATTAAAAGCCCTAAGCTACCTAAGCATAGTTTTGTTTTAGGATTTGGATCTTGTAATCTTTGATCTAGAGTTTAATTTAAGTACTTCTTTATATCTTCTTAATCTTTTCTCTTAATCTCTCTTTAATCTTGTTATCTCATACTATCTTTATGGGTTTTGTGGGAACAATGAAGATTAGAGAGTAGAGCTTTTGGGTTTTGTGGATGAGGTTGATTTAGATGGTTTATGTGATGATTAATGATGTTTAGGACTTATTTATGAATGATCCTTCTCTAATTAGTTGATCTCTATGCTAGGTTGCAAGGAATTGTTGAATCTAGATGCTAGGCTTTTTCATGCCCGAAAGGTGTTCGATGAAATGCTTGAATGAACTTTTTAGAGGATTTTCATATCTTAGCCTAAGAGATTAGTTGTCTAAGGTGATTATTGGTAATGAGAACTCGAAATTAATGCTTGCTTGATTCTTAATCACAAATGATAATTTGATCTTGATTAGGGATTAGTCAAAAGGATTAGTGCCAAGAGATTGGATTAGTCTAATGATTAATGTTCTTAGCCTAAGGATTAGCTTTGCTAAAAGGTGTTTGATGAATATTATTGCATGCTTGACTTGTAATTTGCAAATGAGAATTGAATGATTGCTTGATTAGCATAGGAGTTATGAACATGAGAATGTGATTAGCTTAATTATGATCATTAGCCTTGTTTAGCAATGTTTGATTGATTGAAGCATCATTGATTGTCTCTAAACCATCTAGTCTCCATAGCCTCATCCTAGGACCCTCTTTTATCTTATTTGCTTCTTGTTTAGTGTTTTGCTTTATTTCTTTCTTGCTTTATTTCCTTTTTAGATTGTTTAGGTTGTTAGATAAACCCCTTTTATTTGATTTGCTTAGCTTGAGTAGTTTCTTGCATTCTTGATTGGTTGTTCTTCTTGCCTCCCTGGATTGATACCTTAAGTACTATAATGACATGAGTAGACTTGAGGAATTGATCTAGATCACTATACAAAAAGTCTATCATCACCCATTTCAACACAGGACTTAAAATTAATAGTTGGATTTGTTTTTAACAACGTTAATAGTGTTGGGTTGAAAATAAAATTTTGACTGCAACTAGCCTTACTGAAAGTATGAAACCATCATATTTTAACTGGTTAACAGGTAGTTCAACAGTAGCTCATACTGTATTACAAAAAAAAAAAAAAAAAAAAACTTGATCAACCGTCATAAAACTGCACTGCACATATATAACTTTTGTATTATCGAATAATATAAAATATTAAGTGAAGAGCTAAACTACAGTACTCATGCAGAACATTTTGTCTGCTCATCATTCACAACCAAAATTTTTAAGTTTTTAACCTTGAAATGAGGAAGGTAACTTTAGAATTATATATTCACTCACTCTAATAGGCTGGTCAGGTTGTTTTTCCGTATTTCATTTTCAAATGATGCTCTAGTTTTTTCAGTGGTTCCATATTTTTTGAAGGTTTTAAATTTATTTTACCAACCTTCATTAATTTTGACGTGTCATATGAAACACCTTGTTTAAAATAATCGACCCATCAAATAATCACTTTTGGTCCCAGAGAATTGAAGAATGTGACAACATCCTCCAGGTAAAAAAAAGAAATATCTATACCGGTAGACGTGTTCTTTTCTTGAGCAACAGACGTGTCGACTCCTTTAAACTGCTTAATGTATCAAAAATACATGGGAGTATTTGTCACTCATTTCTGATATATCGGGTTAGTTTTAGCCAAAATCTAGATTAATTTCCAAAACCTACAAAAAGTTTTAGTTTTTTGTCACTTAAAATATTTAATGATGACCAAATAAAAATAATTAAATAATTACGTTTAAAAGAAATTGATCATTGGTCTAAAACCAACATAGTTAATCCTCAACAAATAAAAATTATATTTCGGTGCATTATATTCATTCTGTTTCATATTAAGTGTCGTTTTAGAGTTTAATTTTCGTTTCATTATAAATGTCTTTTTACATTTTCAATACAATTTTTAACTAAATTTTTCAGTTTGTCCTTACTCTTTTATCTTAATAATAAATGTAAACACATTACATATGTAAATAATTAAGGGTAAAACAGAAAATTTAATTATTTTCTTAATATAGTATGTGTGAAAAAACCTTAAACGACACTTATTATAAAACAGATGGAGTATTATTTTTATGGGAAATACATTTTACTCAGTGTCGTATATTAATTTCCTAATAACACTTTGCTAAGAAATTGTTTTCACCAGTTTTGGCATTTTGAAGATTTGCTCATATCTATAATAGCACTATAAATATGGAAACATTATTGTTTTAGAGAATATGAAGAGCATGAAATATTACGTTATTCCAACTTAGCATGATCGATTTTAATGGTTCATTCCAACATTGTATGCTAGTGTAAGTTGAATTCGAAAAGACAGTAATGATTATGAATTAGTAACGCATTGGAAAAACGTTTCCCCTTTTTCAAATCATCATTGCAGACGTAATTTCAAACATTACTTTAGACACTACAATCAATATGATACGTCTTTAGTGCTAATTGGTTATATATTGTGAAAGCTGATGGTCAGTCGTTATCACTTATTTTCTACAATCAACCATAGAGACAACATTTATCAAGAAGATACATCCACACAGACATCCACATAAAATCTTTAGAAAAGCAAATCCAGTACAAGAAGATTTAGACATTGCAGTGGTGGTCCAAATTTGAATAATTTCGTAGAAACATAAATGATTCTGCTCATTGAATAATATGGTCGACAGATAGTCCTTTTTCTGTTCTGCTTTAAAACTCTTTGTCATACGCCTGAATTAATCCTTATACCCATAGAATTTGGATTTTCTAAAGCGTTTATGGATTTATGGATGGTCAAGTGGAATAGCTATATAATTTTACGTTTGGAAAACAATTGATTTAGGGCTTAGACCATCTCAACAAGTAAGAAAACAATCAGTTATTGTTATATAGTTTCTTTTTGTATATAATTCAGGGTAATCTAGTGCTTCTAAAAGAATATATACATTAAATCTCGTGAGAAGGTACAACTCACAGATATATTTTCTTTTCGAATGTAAAAATAGACCAAAAATAAGGATTTATATTTGTGTTAGTATCTAAAAACAATGTGTTTTAGTTGTGTGTATCATTTGTGTATCAAATGAATTGAACTTTAAAACGTATTGACGTTCTAAACCTTTTTTTTACCATTGGACCACAAGGTCCATTGTTACATAGTTAGTGAGTATTGTGTGTGATTATAAATCATTAACTAACATAATGGGGATGACATGCCCCTCCATTTTGTAATTTATGATCTGTGAAAAAATATTAAAACCATACATAATTTGAAACCCATGGAGTATAAATGCATAAGATTCTGAAACAATTGATTAGATAAATCTGGCACACATTAACGATACTGAAATCAGCTACTAGAATAATTGTTTGGATTAGAATGGTCTCTTGTTTTTCGTTTATAAGAGCACATACATTGGAGGGTTTTAAGGGAGAGTTTCTTAACTATTTACGTGGGTCCCACGTGGGATCCACGTGAATAGTTAAGAAACTGTCTCTTAGATCATGTCCATTGGGGGTTTCTTAAGGTGGAGTCCTTAAGAAATATTATTATTTTATTGTGGGTCCCACATGAATAGTTAAGAAACTGTCTCTTAAAATCATTATTTAAGAACCGATCCTTACACTGTTCATGCCACGTGTCACAATCTCATTCGTCCTTTTTTTTTCGAATTTTTTTTTTTTTTTTTTTACGCTTCCCCAAAAAAAAAAAAAAAAATTTTTTTTTTAAGAACCCTTTTGAGGGGTACACCAATGTACATGCTCTTAAAATCTTTATATAAGGATCGATCCTTACACTGTTCACGCCACGTGTCACGTAACGATTGGTCCATTTTTTTTAATTTTTTTTTTTTTTCGGATCTGAAAAAAAAAAAATTAAAAAATTAATAAATTTTTTTTTCCTAAGGACCCCTAGTGGATAACACCAATGTATGTGGTCTAATACTATCGACAAACAACAACAACATCGGTCGGTGAATTCCTGTAGAATAATGTCCAGAAATTGCAATAATTGAGTTGTACTGCTGCATGCATATATATATATATATATATACATATAATTTTGGGAATGAGTGGGACCAAAACGACAACCATACGCGCGTTTCGTTGACTACCTCTCTGCTCTTACTTACTCTCCTACGTAATAAGAAAAAAAGCAAAAACTTATGGGCATGCCCTACATCTTCAGATGTCTCTCTTGGACCACTTTTTTTGCCAATTAAATCATACAACTTGATGTTCTTTTTCCAATGTTCTCCCAATCGTTATTTTTCTCCTGTCGACACAAAAATGCCTTTTCTCCCGTCGACACAATACTCTTCCTTCTTTTTCTTCACATTTTTTCAAGTATTTTTTCGTCAACTATAATCTTTACACCGAAAAAATTTGGTCAGACATTTCCATGGTCATTTTATGAAAATTCAAAATCTGATAAATCTCAACTTATAAGAGAAAATTCTTGTTTATGTACTTTTGCATTTGTTAAAAATTTATCAATATGCAGATTATCCTTATGACTAATATGATGCTGGAGATCTTTCTATAAAAGTCCATTCGAAAGATTAGGTCGGTCCAAAAACAAAAAGATTATATCGACATAGTCCAAAGAGAAGTTCAATTAGGTCATCACGGCAACAAAAGGTAATCAAGGCGGCAAGGGTAAAGCAATGCGCGTGGACTTTACGCCGAGCAAGAAGATTCATTTAAGATATTAATGCCGATTTAATAGAAAGGATTATAATTTATCTTTTTAGGGTTTTCTTAACTATTTCGTCGATTTTATAACCTATATAAAGACGTCAAAGCATGCCAATGTAACCACATTTTATTCAATATATAATTTAGCAGCAAAAATAGTTTTCAAAGAGCTTTTATAAACCCTAATCGTAATAGTTCTCTGCCGATTTAAGCATTCTTCTTTTGCCATTTTATTTCTTTTCTGAAACCTAACAAAACCCTATTCTCGTTACCACCGTTGAGTTTTTGAAAGACTTTTAAAATTCCTTGAGAATTCTTTCTATTTTTAGATATGTCGAATTGAGATTTTACATATGAAAAGGACTAAAATATAAAAAGCTCTCACTAGTATTAATATTGTCCATGTTTTCCCGTATATTTAGTTCTCATTGTCATTTTTTTTTTTTGAATTATACTATTGTCTACTAAAACGAAAAACCCTAATCGCAATCCAATCTAATAGCCTCAACGGAAGAAATTTTAGGTATTATAATATAACAAGGGAAAAAAGAGACGTGGAAGCTCGTGGCTTTAAATCACAAAAGAACAATCATATACAATTATCTTGGCGTTCAGGAACACACAACCTTATTTAGCATTTTAAAACAATAAACTTTACAAATGAAAACAGTATAATGCACTACAAGAAAACATGCCATTATCGAGGGAAAAAACAGACGGATATCCGTCAAAAATGGTCATTTCCGACGGATTTCCGACCAAAAAATTCCGTCATTTCTATTTCGTCGGAAAAAAATTCCCGTCGGTTTTTCGTCAGTAAAAACCGACGGATTACCGTCAAAAATAAAATCGACGGATTATCGACAGGATTTTGACGGACATAATACCGACGAATTTCTGACGGAATATTACCGACGGAATTTTGACGGAATATTACCGACGGAATTCCGACGGATAAGTAAAAAAAAATAAAAAAAATTATATTTCGAAAATTAATTATTATTATTATTTAGAAATATAATAAAAACAGAAATTTATTAATATTTACTAAATATATTTAATAAATATTTCAAAATGTTTTAAAAATTCTTAAAAATCTTTTAAAACTTTCTGAAAAGTTTCTAAAATATTAAATAACATTTAAAATATTTATTAAATATAAAATGTGAAAAACATTTTTAGAAAATGGTTTTTATAAGATAAAAACGTTTTACAATTCAAAACAATTTTCAAAAAAAATTCCAAAAATATATTTCATGTTCATAAAAATATTTCAAGAGTTTTACATGTTTTAAAACGTTTAAAAACGTTTTCCAAAACGTTTAAATCGGTTTTAACAAAAAAAATATTAAGAAATCAAAATATTCATACCCAAACAATCCAAAATCTTAATAACTAATGTTCAATCCATCATTCTCAACCTAAAATACCTTTCAATCTAGACATGCAACCATTTCCTAGAATCCTACAACCTAAACAAGAGATTTAAAAGAAAATCAATCGGTTGAAAGGATCACTTACATGTTCATGATGAATTTGGCGGTCGGATTTGGTGTTTCACGGTGAGAAACCGGCGAATTTCTAGAGAGAAGAACAGAGATGCCGAGAGATGAGAGAGAGAGAGGTTTCAGAGAAATGGAGAAGAAGAAGTTTGGTAGAGACAATTAAAAACAATTTTTGACGGAAATCCGTCGGAAATCATTTACCGTCTGTTTTCCGTCGGAAATTTTGGCGGTTCAATTGATTTCGCCAAATTTTGGCGGTTACGCCAAAAATTTTCATGAAAAAGGCGCCATAATTTATGACGGAAAAACGACGAAAAACTGAGGGAAAACCGACGGAATTCCGTCAAAAATTTCTGACGAAATTCTGAGGGTTTAGGGTTTCAATTAGGGTTTAGGGTTTCAATTAGGGTTTTGACTTTGGCATTTTATAATGTTCACATTTATATGCAACAATAACATTGAAGTTTTTGATTATAAACCTCAGTTTAAGGAAAATTATTAAAATGAGAAGTTAGATAAGGTTTGACACTAACTACGTCTTAACCGTTATTATATACTACGAAGTGTTTCGGTCCGACGTGTTGTAATTTTTTCTAATCATACAAACCATGTCATTTGGATCAGATATTGAAAACTAATAGTACAAAATATCATTACATTAACACATGAGAGGCTTTACGATTATTTGTTTCCCATTCCGAAACCCTAAACCCTAATCCGTCGAAAATCCGTCGGTAATTATCGACGGATTTCCGTCGGAAAAAATAAATATCGACGGATTTCCGTCTGAAATATAAATATCGACGGATTTCCGTCAGAAATATTTAAAAAAAAAAAAATACATTGTAACTTTAATACATTTAGTTTTTCTAATCATACAAACCATGTCATTTGGATCAGATATTAAAATCTAATAGTACAAACAATCATTACATTAACTACTAAGAGGCTTTACGATTATTTGTTTCTCATTCCGAAACCCTAAACCCTAATCCGTCGAAAATCCGTCGGTAATTATCGACGGATTTCCGTCGGAAAAATAAATATCGACGGATTTCCGTCTGAAATATAAATATCGACGGATTTCCGTCAAAAATATTTTTAAAAACAAAAAAAAAATACATTGTAACTTTAATACATTTAGTTTTTCTAATCATACAAACCATGTCATTTGGATCAGATATTAAAATCTAATAGTACAAACAATCATTACATTAACTACTAAGAGGCTTTACGATTATTTGTTTCTCATTCCGAAACCCTAAACCCTAATTCGTCGAAAATCCGTCGGTAATTATCGACGGATTTCCGTCGGAAAAATAAATATCGACGGATTTCCGTCAGAAATATAAATATTGACGGATTTCCGTCAGAAATATTTTTAAAAACAAAAAAAAAAATTTGCACCATGCGACGGAAAGTTAAACCGTCGGTTTATCGTCGGGTTTTTCCGACGGAATGAGAAACCGTCGGAAATTTCCGACGGTATTCCGTCGAAAAACGTCCCGTCGAAAATTCGTCGGTTTATCGTCGGTAATTTCTGACGGATTTTTTTCCGTCGGTAATTCCGTCGATAAACGCCCTGTTTTCTTGTAGTGATGCTACTTAGATTCAGCATGTTCGCATTATATAGAAATTTTATGAACATGCACGTTTGAGAAAATAGTCAAAATTTTATGAACATGCACGTTTGAGCCATTAGTCAGAATTTTATGAACATATGTTTTGCATTTTTGTTGGATTTTTACATTTTAATGAACATGCACGTTTAATTTGAGCCAATAGTCAAAATTTTATGAGTTTATTAGAAGGATCGGCTCTCGGAATTCAAATGTAGAAAGTGTTGCATGTTATATCTAGGAACTAGACCTGGGCAAAAAAAATCAGAACCGAAGAACCGAACCGGAACTGACCAAAATTTTCGGTTCCGGTTTCGGTTTCAGTTCCAGCTAAAATACCCAATACATCCTAAATCTTTTGAATAGAAATACTCGGAACCGAATAATTCTTATACGGGAACTGAAATAAAGAACCGAATATCCGAATATGTATATACATTTACCCATATACTATTAATGTTATCGAAATTTCATGTAGTTTTTTGGCAATTTGAAAATTTTATTAGTATTTCGGGTAATTTTTAATGTTTCGGATATCGGTTCCGAATATTTTTGGTTGTTTAAATATTTTATTTGCATTTAGGGTAATTTATTGACATTCCGGATATCAGCTCCGGATATTTTTAGTCATTTCGGGTATTTATTTGCATTTCGGATAATTTATTGACATTTCGGGTTCGGATATCAGGTATTTTTAATGTTAATTTGGGTATTTTTTAATTTTGGTACATTTTTACTATTTCGGTTATTGGTATCCGGAACCGTTTAAAACCGAAAAATTTCGGGTATTTTACGGTTCCTAAAATTAGATATCTGAACCGATTCAGAATCGACAAGAACCGAACCGAAACCGAACCGAAATTTTTTAAAATATCCGATGGATCCTAAATCTTTAGAACCGAAATACTCGAAACCAAATGGTTCTTACCCAAAACCGAACCGAATATCTGAATGTTCAGAGCTGGTAGGAACTAATATATTTTGAGATAAAGGATGCACATTTACATATATTGGTCATAAATTAGTGGAAAAAATGTGTTTAGCGATTATTATGCGATTCCTTTTATAATTGTTACTTGATTGTTTTTTGTAGCGAGTACTGTATCCAATAATTTTTTTTGATGATGATGATTTGTCTTATCCAAAAGTTTAAAAATTCATCCTCATCAATTCTTGTCTAACTCCCTAATATTCACTAATGACAGTTAGGATTTGGAATGATTCAATCTGAAATTTGGTTACATACATTGAACTTGTAGTTTTTAGCTTATTCTCTTGAATACCTAGAGCATGTACCATGACTCCAATGAGCTGTTAGATGTAATGATGTATGTAGTTAAGTTTCTAATTATGGTTAAGGAGCATGTAGCCTGTGTTATCTTAAGACCATGGTCACCCATTAGAAGGTGAAATAAATTAAGAAATTATAATGCTGGTTTTAGGAACTGCAGAGTTTGTTTTGAACACATTGCTCAATATAGTAATCTCTAGTTACACAGAAAGTTAGGATATTATGATTTTCTTTGGTAGCTAATTCAAGCACAAGAATAGCAAGCTTAAAAATTATTTGCTTAAACTTTTTTGTCCATAGAATATATCATAGCTAGCATCCTTAATTAATGGCTAATGATCATGCATTTTCCATTCAATTCTATTTAGTAAATGGAGAACACTTGATTAAAATCTTAGAATCTGAACATTTATATCCCGTGTTTTCCAGACCAAACAAAAGAAAGTATATCCCGTGTTTGAGACGTTTTCAGTCACACCCACGTACCGTTATGACCTTTTTATATACGTCGACCAGCTATAGTGTTTGACAACTATTTTATTGTGTAACCAATCCCTAAATATTTTCGCCAAAATTATAAGATTCTACAGCCATTTGAAGTACTCTTTTCACAGACATAATAGAGAACCATCAACTACTAGAAAATATTTACATGTCGATCGGTCTAATCTCTAGTTGGCCATATAATCGCTAGTCTTTTTTTGTCAACATATAATCGCTAGTTGGACATCCACCAAACGAGTAGCGACTAATAACTTTTAGAACTTTAATTGCTAGTTGCCACAATCATATAAGTCTTTATTTTATAATATAAGTATTATTAATAGCAATATTAAAATGCATGTATGTAGTTCGAACATGCGGTTAAGAAACGCAAAACGTCGTCCCATTGCAGCTACTTGAATTAGTATATATGTTCATATTTTCAAATTTGAAGCTAACATCTTCTTTTTTTCGTTAGCATTCGTCTCTAACTTAGATGTTTATGATAGACTAGTTCCAAAACAAACAAGTTATACATAATATAAAATAAATAGAGATAACTTAAACAAATTAATGTGGAAAAATCGAATATGCATGCTGTCATATTTGGAATCATTCTCAAAGCTAACCCCTGCCACCACCCGAGAATGAATATAGAGGTTTTTGAGTTCACATGTGTGAATAGCGATTTATTATACGAACTATATGGTTTTGGGTTCTAATCCTCATTTTTAATAATAACATAACAAATACTGTATAATTTAATATTATTTATAATTAGTTTACATGGATGCTAATGCGCCACACCATAATCAAACCGTCAAATCATTAAGAAACACCAAAAACGAACGATGGTCAACCAGTTTATTAACTATTATTTACAGTTCTGTTAATATCATTAAAGAAAAACAAAAACCAGCGATGGTCAACCAGTTTACTACAAATATATTACCTATTTATTTACAGTTTTTGGTGTTAAGATCATTAAGATCATGCAATGCAATACATGTTTAAGCCATAAAAAGTTATAGAATTTCTCTCTTTAAAACGGTCGGCCAAAAGGAATAAAAGATGCATGAATCTATTATAAGAAAACGTGCATGCGAAAATTTTAAGACTTCACAACTCAAATTAAGCTATCAACTTAAAATTAATCTGAATCGTCTTTATTTATCTTAGAGGAGCCTCATATGCATATATTCTTGAAAATAAAATAAGTATTTTATTTTTATATGTAGATAATGTTTCTGTAGTGACAAACATGATGATGCATTCAGATCACGACCAGGGATAATGGAACAGTGAATTTGAGTTGAAAAACTTAAAATAACCAAAAACAGTTGATACACCATTTTCAACTCGAAGGAGAAAATTTATATTAAAAATCCAATAAAGAAAGTCGCGATCATGTATTAAATAACAAAAGATTTATTCAGTCGGCATTAGGCACTACAACAAAATAATTTATCTCGTTATATTGATTCTAAAGGGAAATTAACTTTAATGTATTTTATATTAATATTTATTCTAAAGGAAACAACAATTTGCTTTCAGGGAATCAAGAAGAGATCATTAACTGCATTATGATTTCTAAATGAATAATCATAAAATACTGAAAGGTAAAGATGTATTATTTTTATAATTTATCCCTAACAAAAACATAACATAAAAATGAAAGCGACTACCAATTTTTCATGCTATATATATATTTTTAATCTAATTATGCTATATGTCACTATTCATAATATTCACCAACTTTGACGTTTTAGAAAAGGGTGATTGCTATAAACTGTAAACATGTTAAAATTATAATTAGAAAACAAATGTTTATTAATATACAAAAATTGTTTTAAATTTTTTATTATGGTTTTACAGATATTGTACTAAATTAACTATTTCTGTATTTGATAATATAATTGTCCTACTATATGTTAACTAGCCAATTTCAAATAACTCAAAACATGAAAACTTGATTAGATATAAATAATAATTAATCTAGCAGCATGAAAAATGTAAAAAAGGGTATTATATATATATATATATAATGATTTTTTGTTTTTTAAAGATATATATATAATGATATAACATATAAAAAGGGTATTATATATATATATGTTAGTTGTAACTGATTTTGGTAATTCTATAGGGGGCAGTTGCCCCCCCCCCCCCCATTAACCTCCACTTAAATCCACTACTGATCATAACTATCTCATCATCTTTAAAACACATAGCTTTATTTGCCCAATAGTAAACAAAAAAAACCCTCAATAAAACAAATCTCTCACTCTCAATCGAAAAGAAAACAAAAAAAAATCCGAATACAAAAATATTGTTATTTCTGTTAAAAGTAAAAATAAAAAATAAAGGTAAAGGCGAATATGGATTTATGTTCTTGTCATGATTAATAGAAATATGTACGGGACTTTTAAGATCATCAAAATCAAAATTTAGCTCGTGGGTCCATATTTCTTTTACTCACTAGACTTAGTGCAATATTTGTCCCATATCTTCCTTTACCCCTCCTACCACACCCCAACACACAATTGTTGCATATAAATAAGAGAAATATGTAGACAATAAACCCATCAACCTCTGTCTCTCACTTTCCTTCATTAACTCATTCCCCAAAATAATATATTTTTATCAAATTCTCAAAACTTTTTTTTTCTTTAACTTCATTCCTTTTTACTACCCAAAATCTTCATCAAATCCAAGTTAATGTGCCATTGGTGTTTTTGGCATAAAGCTTGTGTTAAAAGTAAGATCACCAATGACAGCTTTAGAGAGTACGTTGTCCAAGAACTCGGCGACTACTAACTCAGTGAGTCAAGAGAGCAAGAAAGACAAGACGAATCCGGTTCAAGATTCCGGTAAGCATTCGGTTTACAGGGGTGTCCGAAAAAGGAGCTGGGGAAAATGGGTGTCGGAGATAAGAGAGCCAAGGAAGAAATCTCGTATATGGCTTGGAACGTTTCCTTCGCCGGAGATGGCGGCGCGTGCACATGACGTAGCAGCTCTCAGCATCAAAGGAACCTCCACGATACTCAACTTCCCTGACCTCGCCGGCTCTTACCCACGGCCGAACTCTCTCAGCCCTCGAGACATTCAAGTCGCATCTCTCAAAGCCGCACACATGGAGATCATCATGACGACCTCACAGTCTTCACCTTCTTCTTCATCTTCTACATTTTCGTCCTCACAGTCTTCTTCTTCGCTGGAGTCTCTCATGTCGACCGGCTCGGATGAGCTAGGTCAGATTTTTGAGCTGCCGAGTTTGGGATCGAGTTACGATGGTTCAACTCAGCTCGGTAATGAGTTTATATTCTCTGACTCGGCAGACTTTTGGGTTTATCCACCTAAGTTGTCAGAAGGTGATTATGAGATGATGATTCCTGGCTCACTATCACAGGGTTGGGATCTTGCAGAACTGTTTAATTATTAAGTTATAATCATATAAAAAAATTACTAGTAATGATGTGTGTAACTACGTTTTAGTTATGTTGTGGTGAGTTGAGTTTAGGGTTATTTTTTCTCTGGTCCTCTTTTCTGATCAATTTGTCTGTGTGAGAGAGCTCTATATATGAATACTTGTACATAATTCTCGTTTTCAAGTCAGTGTGGAAATTTTTGAAAATAAAATAAATTGGACTTGTAGACAATGGAAGCCACGTACCATTCTATTTTGAATGTAGGTTGTTGAGTTGAAATGATTCATTATATATTTATTTTTTTCTGTAATGCAATTTAATTAAACCTTTACCATAAATTGATCTTGACCGTTTGCAAATTGTAATTAGAATCAGTCGCTATCCATTATGTTGATGAGTAGACATAGATTAAAAGAATAACCTATTAGGAAATGCCTTATGTATAATTAAGGTAACGTAATTAATGAATGCAACATCGTTTAGATTTTCTGAGTGAAACCCTAACGAAGATCGTCTATGAAAAAAAAATGAAAAATTTGAGGCGAATACATTTTTGTCTAGGTCTTTTCATTAACATGTGTGATGATTAACTACAAATTCTAATACCTATTTAAACAAGTACAAAAATCAGAATTAAGATAATTACGAGATCTTTATTTTCTTCATACCAGAAACAGAAACATCCTAAAAATCGAATTGCACCACGTTAACTCATATATACACTGGACTTTATCTCGAGTGAGTAACCATATATCATTTCTCAGCTCACTCAAGAATTTTTTTATAGTCAATACACTTAATTTCATTATTTTTCATTTAGGTATAGCATATATGTTTATGGCTTCATGAGCGATATCTTGTAATCTTTTTGGAATTTAACAAAGTTGCTAATGGTATGTTTAGAACTAAATTTTTGATAATAATCTACCATAACACGTAGCCTAATGGTTTATGTAGTTGTTGTTGTGTCACCGACTCACCGTATACTGAATATTGTTGAAGAAAAAAAATACTTATTGATAGATCGAGCTATATTTTGTGAGCTTTTTGAGATTTTTACTAATTAGTAATAGATTTAGAACTAAAGTTATTTATGTTGCATTATCTAATCATTTTCTCATAGCATCCAAATTCACAGAGCACCAAAAAAATAATCCAAACATTATGCTAAAAAGAAACCATTCAAACAGATAGAACTAAAATGAAATTGAATAAGTTCGAATATCTCCGGATAAAATTAAGCATTAACCATTAAAATAATCGGACTGAACTTTTTGGAGAAACTTTTAGTTTTAAAACTTAATCTTTTTCTTTGCTTGCCATTTCAAGGATGCTCTCAATGATTGTCTTTGTGAAAGATATTGGATAGTGGAGTTCGGATATGGTAAGGAAAGTATATACTATATGTGAAAAACCTTAATTTATATGTTTTCTCCCGACATTAAAATATATAATCTTCAGCTTTACCTAAGAAGTTGTCAAAAAAAGCTGAAATTTTGTTTATTGGAAATTTTTATAATCAACAACCTCCAGGCAATAATAATAATTGATTAGAAGAAGAACTACTTTTTCTTGGTAAAATTAGAATAACTACCTTAGAATAATGCAAACTTTATTTTTTCCTTTTTCTCTAAATAGTAATAATAATGCAAGCCGTTGTTGTATTGTTGTTTTTTTTAATAATGGATATATTCTACAAAAGATTAATATAATCTATCAGGCATTCCAACCATCTTTATATATATATATATATATCCATCTGATACGATTTCTTATAAAATAGTATCATATTATTCGTCTCTGTCATCAATCATATATGTAATTTAATGTAGAGTGATTTGTTCAATATTCATGGTTGACCATTTAACTAACTTTATAACATTAATACATTTAAAATTAAGAAACTAGCAAAAAAGAAAATATTTATTTCATAACTATTCTTTCTTTTTGAATTAATTACATAAATTTCATTGAATTTTGTATTATTTTTTTCATGTTAAATGATAAATCACTCATAAAAACATTATTTATCAAATTCCACAATATTGTTCATAAATAATACCTCATATTTATAAAGTGATAACAATAAATAGTTAATAATTTTTAACAATGCCAACAATATTATCGCATTTTTAACGTGTTAACACTAATATCACAATGTATTGCTAGCAATATTATATGATATTAATAATGTGTTAATGTATAAAATATTTATGCTGAGTTATTTTTCTTATCATAAAAAATCATGATAAATTAGTTAGCATATAATAAAAAATATTATGTTAAACCAATTATAATATCATAAAAATGAAATTAACGTGTTAAACAATTTATTATATTATAAATTATCGTATTATTTTAGTTATTATTATCTAAAATAGTTAACAAAGAAAAATCAGCAGAAAATGTAGTTCAACAAAGAAGAATTCATTATTTAACAACTAACAATAATAAAATAGCATAATATTTTGATTCATAATTATTCGTAAAATTAATGAAAGATAAAAAAATATGTTTAGAAAAAGTAAACACAAAACAAAAAGAGTGTTACACTGTTACTTCAATTTCTTAACAGAAACACTATTTTTAAAAATGTCAGAGTACTCACCTAATTAATGATTCATTTGTTGGTATGAGTTGCAATTTGTCTTTAATGTATTAGAATCTCCTATGACTCTAATTCGAGCAGTCCTGGAACCTTTGCCGTCATTAGGGATGTTAAAATGGGTAATTGCCCACACGGGTACCCAAAACCCAAAGAAAAATTCAAATCCAAAACCCTACTATTATAATAGAAAAAGAAAAGGGTTTAAAATGGGCAGGTACCCATTGTTTATGGGTTCACAATGGATTAACTTAATTGAGTTTTGGGTACCCATGGGTTTTTAAATTACATCAATGATCATAATTTTTATAATTAATCATTTATTAAATTACATCAATGATCTTATTTTCCTTAAAAAAACTTAAAATTATATTTTCCCGTCAAAATATAAATTTTTATTTTCACGCAAAAATGTAAAATTTTGTTTTCCCGTCAAAAACGTAAAATTCTATTTTCCCGCAAAAAACATAAAATCCCGTTTTCCCGCCAAAACGTAAAATTATGTTTTCCGCCAAAAACGTAAAATCATCTTTTTCCGCCAAAAACATAAAATTTTGTTTTCTCGCCAAAAACGTAAAATCACGTTTTCCCGCCAAAAACGTAAAATTTTGTTTTCTCGTCAAAAAGTAAAATCTCGTTTTAGACCCGTTTAGGCATGTCTGGTTAGGCCCGTCTGGTTAGGCCCATTTAGGCCCGTTTAGAGCCGTTTAGGTCCGTTTATATTTAAGCCCATTTAGGCCCATTTAGGCCCATTTAGGTCCGTTTAGGTCCGTCCGGTTAAACCCGTTTATATTTAGACCCGTTTATGTCCGTTTAAGCCCGTCCGGTTAAACCCGTTTATATTTAAACCCGTTTAGGCCATTAGGCCCATTTAGACTCGTTTAGGCCCGTTTATGTCCGTTTAAAACCGTCCGGTTAAACCCGTTTATATTTAAACCCGTTTAGGCCCATTAGGCCCATTTAGGCCCATTTAGACCCATTTAGGCCCGTTTATGTCCGTTTAAAACCGTCCGGTTAAACTCGTTTATATTTAAACCCGTTTAGACCCGTCTGGTTAGGCTCGTCTGGTTAGGCCCATTTAGGCCCGTTTATGTCCGTTTAAAACCGTCCGGTTAAACCCGTTTATATTTAAACCCGTTTAGGCCCATTAGGCCCATTTAGGCCCATTTAGACCCGTTTAGGCCCGTTTATGTCCGTTTAAAACCGTCCAGTTAAACTCGTTTATATTTAAACCCGTTTAGGCCCGTCTGGTTAGGCTCGTCTGGTTAGGTCCATTTAGGCCCGTTTAGGCCCAATTATATTTAGACCCATTTAGGCCCGTTTAGGCCCGTCCGGTTAAACCCGTTTATATTTAGACCCTTTTAGGCCCGTCTGGTTAGGCCCATTTAGGCCCGTCTGGTTAGGCCCATTTAGGCCCGTTTATATTTAAATCCGTTTAGGCCCGTCCGTTAACCTGTTTATATTTAGGTCCGTTTAGGTCCATTTATATTTAGACCCATTTAGGCCCGTCCGCTTAGTCCCGTTTAAAAGTACGAAACCCGTTTAAAATTTTTTGAAAAAAAAATAACGGACTAAACGGACTAAGGAAATGTGACAAAATGTTAACATTTAGTACAAAACAATATTAGTATCAAAGTATGGATGGGTACCCATGGGTATACCCAAAACTCAATAAGCTATATATGGGTATTACCCATTGACAAAAAAAAGTATTTGGGTTCATTATGATTGGGTTTTTATTAATTGGGTTTTTGTGGGTTGGGTTTGGGTTGGGTTATTTTACCCATTTTAACATCCCTAGCCGTCATGTATCATGTTTCAAAAAACTTGTCATTGAGCGGTTGAGGTAGTCCAAGTGGTAGAAGGATCCGAGGTGGCAAACACCATCCGGGTTCGACTCCAGGCGGAAACAAAAATGTCTTCTATGTTCACAACGCGGACACTGGGCCTAAGGCCCAGGGAAAACCCTCTCAGGTGAAGCTGGCCTGCGGCCTGACTAGACCCAAGGAAATTAGTCTGGACCTCGGTCTGGGATCCTCCCTGAATTATCAAAAAAAAAAAAAACTTGTCATTTCTAAGTATATGCCGACTAAAAACAAAACTATAGACACCAATTAATGTCTATATGACGCAAAATAATGCATGTCTATATATAATGATTAATTGCATAATATATAAAATAATTAAGTATTTATTCTAGATAATTATAAACTCGACAAAATAAATAAATCATTATTTTTTCTATCATCTAATTTTATTCGATTTCAATGTCATTCATTACAAATCGTTTCAAATAGTACTACAATTTTCTGCCTTACATTAGATTTGATAAAATAACATGTTAGAATTGAATATGTTAACCTGTGATTTTATAAATAACAAATCAAGCAAATTTATTTACTTATTTAAAATAATATAAAGAGATACAACATAAACTAACATAGAAATAAGAGTGGAACTAAAATTTTTTGAATATGTTAACAAAAACTAAAATTTGAATATAACACAACTAAACACAACATTAATATATTAGTCCGCCATGCATTCTAATATCTCATGCTACATATCATCTACTACAAAATCAAACATTTTTTAAAAAAATACTACAAAATGTAACAGGTATTAAGCAACAAAATCGAATTAATTATCATTTAACTTGTTTTTTTTTTAACTGTTACCTCCCGAACAGACTGGTCGCCAATCTCAGGACAACCCTAGAACAATAAGTAAAAACATGCAAAATTTCGTTACATTATCAGTATATCACATATGTGTGTCAGAAAGTCAAGCTGAAAAAAGAATAATCGGTATGAGTCATAGATTTTAGGGATGATTAAAAATTTAACGGCCCACTCACAAGGAGGATATATATTTTAAGAACTAATATATGAGAAGTAGAAATGGTCAATGACGGTTGGAAAACAAATTTGTTCAATATCAAGAGACAATTCATGCATCTTTGTTTTACATATATATGAAGAGTTGGCAACAAACAAAATAATATATTTGCCAAAAAATTCCTTTAATTATTGACTTTTTTTACAAGAATATTAAAAGTCGAAATGACATTGCAACGGTGGTTGGATGATTTGATTGCACAGTACCTTCATTTTAATATAATAACAAAACAGACATTTCGAGTAAATTCCAACGCAAAGTTTATAATATTTTTTGTTCAAAAAAAGTTTATAATATTTTCGACATGAATCTGTGAAAAAACAAATACTGTAGATCAATCAGACTTTCATCGTGACTCGTGACAACAAGCGGTCGAGAAAAAAAGGTATTGATAATGCCAACAAGAAGAGGGGTGGTCTGGATGAGGTAGTCCAAGTGGCAGGACGGGTTTGTGGTGGCAACCACCAACTGGGTTCGATTTTTTTCCTATGCGAAAACTACTTTATCTCTTCTGGACATTTAACGCGGGCACTGGGCCAAAGGCCCAAAGAAAACTCTTTAAGATAAAGCTAGCCTGCGGTCTGACTGGACCCAAGAAATTAGTCTGAACTGTTTGGTTTTGGATTTGCCCCTGAATTATCAAAAAAAAAAAAAAAACAAGAAGAGGGGTGCGGCGAAATAAAAATCAGAAGTGTGATATATAATAGTAGAAAAAAAAAATTGATGACTTCTCGTCATTCATTATATTTTTTTTTTCCCTGAAAGTTACCATTGATCATTAAACCATACAAAGAGTTACACATGATTGAAAACATTGAGTTACACATGATTGGAAACATTGCCGGCGAGTTATGAAAACTCCCAGAAAACCAAAGCTAGCGGATAAAACACATCCCTAGAGCCATAAGCCGGCGGATAAAGAACCATCCCCGGAGACTAAAAAGACTAAATCTAACGCAAATAGAAATCAGTACAAGGTCCAGATCACAAACTACAGCTAAGGCAACATAAGCAGAGCGCAAAGAAGGATGATAGAAGATGACACATCAAACGCCGAACATTATTAAGGATGAAGAAGAAGTCGGAACTCATTATATTGCTCCCAGAGCCACGAGTAATCCGCAAAGACCATCCCAGGAAGAAGAGGAGAGACACTGATTTAACCTTGCAACTTCCAACGACGAGATGCTAAAAAGAGCTGGAGCTCCACAAATCCTACGAACCGAGCCGGAGGAGACTCCCAAGAGACAGAGACTAGAAACGATCACCACTAGACCGAACCGTTGCTTCCAATACGAGGACAAGCACACCTTCAAAGCACGACACCCACACCACCTAAAGCTATGGAGAACAACCACTATTGCGATGCAATAGATCCAACACATCTTCACGATATGGCAACACTGAAGAACACAGAAACGCAGATGGGCCTAGCAAGTCTAAACCAGCTAAAGCCACAAAGCCTAATGACGCCATCAAAGCAAAGCATGGATCTGACCAAAACTAATTTCCTAGCGCATATAAAGCCATAATCACAACCAAACCAGAATCACAAAACCAAGAGAACTAAACCACTCTAACCAATCTGAACCCGTGACCACAAATCGACGGCAACAAAACAGGAGCAAACTCACCCGAGGCCGATGAAAGCTGAGATCTGCGCAAAAACTAAGCACACCAATAAACCACCGGCAGTAGCTCACCGACAAACATCCAACGAGGCAAGCGCCGCCACAAGATGGAGGAGAGAAGCCCAAAGGCTAACCGCGAACCACTGGAAGCGGGGAAACGACGGCCGAGACCAAACAACACAACGAGCCGCGATTCCTAGCAGATCTCCGGAGACGAAGCTCGCACCACAACCGACGACCAGAGCAGAGAACAGAGGTAGAGATCGCCGGAAAGAAGACTACAACGAAGAAGACGAAGGAAACCCTCCCCGGCTCCGGCAAAGGATCCGGCCGCCGGGGAGAAACGCAAAAGATGATCGGAGCTGCTGTACCTCGAGAAAAGAGCCCGAAAGAGTTAGGGTTTCGAAAAAAAGGTTGACGAAAACAACCTCGTCATTCATTATATATGTCTTCAATTTTTATGCATGTTATTATATATACAGACACACACATCTAATATATTAAAACAGGAAGGTTTGCCATGGTACATAAATGTTGTTCCCGAAATTTGTCCTTGATATTATTAGGATTTGTAACCTTCATTAAGGGTAAAACGGTAAAACAATTTATATTTGATTTATTATCTCTACAATCCATGTTTCCAAACAAGACAATTATTAAACATGTAGCCAAACAACCAAAATTTAATGGATCCCACTTTCTAATTAATTAAAATCAAAACAAATTAATTGATAAATATAATTAATAATTTATACATAAACTATTATATATAAATTAAGATTTTCTAATTTATGATTTAATTCAAAATATATTTATAATATATTTTAATATCTCTTTATTTTGTTTCAAATATATATATATATATATACATATATTACGATTGATGTTTTTACGATTGTACTTTTTAGCAGGTTTTTCTATACTGAAAAATATTTAATTAATTAAACGGGTTGAAAAATTAATTAGCCAATCTCGATTATAAATTTTCTAAAAAAAATTCGCATATAGTAAATAATTTCAGTTGATATATTTTAAAATTAATAAAATATTAAAATGATTTCATACTTATATTATTCAAATATTTGAAGCGTCAAATTATGCTTTATGTTTGAATGAAGTTTTTAACGGATAGTTCCATCAAATTTGCAAATTATATATACGACTACAACATGTATTTTATAAAATAATATTTTAGATAAATAAAATAACAATTAAACATATACCACATAACTTTTACAATAGTTGTTTTCACATATATATATTTTTTTCCAAACTATGATCTTACGATACAACACAGATTAAAATATATAATGCGAAATCGTTATTTTAATCTCTTAATCCTTACGATATATCTCCTCCAAATAACACATAATTCATTTAAAAAAACTAAATTGATAACTCACTGTTATAATGTTGGTTAAACAATTATAATCAAAATTAGATTACATAATTAAAAATCTAAACTACTATTAACAAAATGAATAAAAAGTAAAATTTGTAAAGAAAATTATACCCGTACTTAGAAGTGCGGGTCAAAATCTAGTTATATTTATAACATTTTAACAAGTAATACAGACAGTGTCTTATACCCCCTTTAACATGATATATATACGATAGGGTTCAAAAGTCAAAAAGTCAAAAAGCCAAAATTTTAGTCTTTTTGACAAAATTAACTGGATGAGGAATACATACAATAAGTGGGCCATTAAGCACAAAAGTAAAAGTAAATGCGGACGCTCACTTTCTAATATTTCGTCATGTGTATGTATGTCGACAGCAGTATTCATACTTGTACGTATAGAACTTAGAAAATAGTTGTTTTATATAGGTTTAACACTCATCTACTTAGTTCGGTTCATACATGTTTTTTAGATAATTAGTTGGTCTAACAGAAACAAATTCAACCTATGATCAAACACAACTTGAACAGAAAGCATGCTCGGCTGATTCATGCTCGTCACGCTCGACTCAGCTCAGTTCATACAGATCATTCCAGCTCGGTTCACAATCATCGATCAGCTCGGTTTTACTAACAAATAGAATAAGGTTGGCTTGACCCATTTTCAGCTGAAGTACGGCCCATTCATCATAAACTCGACAATGAGTGAATGGTCCGTACAAACGTATTAGCGTATTTTACTATAAATAGATCTTACACTGTACATTAATGTAACTTTTAAAAATTTATGCATTTCATTACTCTTTAGAATTCACACGTTTTAATTTGTAACATGAGCTTGTCTGCTGACAAGCTCAGACCTCTCTTTCACTCATCAATTACAAGCTCGTCTCTCGACGATCTTAATTACACTTTTTTATTCGTCTCTCAATGTTAGACACAATGTGAACCAAATAATATACAAAATTACTCATATCATAGTGACCCATACATAGTTATCGAAGATAAATATAATTATATTTACCTTCTCCAATTCATTGCTGAGTCATAAAGAGCTGGGACAAGGTCTTTGTTTGCCCGATTTTATACATAAAATTATTAGTTTATAATATTCCATATTCAAAGTTGAAAGATATTATAAATGTCCAAGTTCTTGTGGTCAAGTGGTTGGGAAAGGGCCTTGGACGCTAACACGTTCCGGGTTCGATCCCTTTTCCATGCGAAACTAAGTCACATTTGTTTAAAAACATCCACATGGATATGGGCCTTGCTTTAGGGGCCCATTTGAATACCCGGAGAGAGGGTCTATCCATGGACTACACCTCTCCTTGGGGATTAGTCTGAGCCCTTCCAATAAGCTCGGGATACCCCCAGGTTAATCAAAAAAAAAAAAAAAATATTATAAATAGCATATATAATTTATTGAAATTTATAGAAATTTAAAGATATTATAAATAACATATGAGTCAATCCACTAATTTTTAATTGGTTTTGAGTTTAAAATTTATAGAACTTAATTTGATATCAAACCGTTCAAGTTGTCCAATCATGTCCCGTGTTATAATCATTCATTAACTGTGTCATTATCTTGAAAATCAACATATATAATATTTTCACATTGATTGTATTTAAAAAATCATAAATAATATATAAAAATAAAAATTAATATATTTATTGTCAATTAGTTTCAAGTTGATCAAAGATATGATTCTTCTAATGGATCTTCAACATTTTATGCAGTTAGAACACTTCCACATTCTCCAGTACGTGCCAAAAAAAGTATCAGCTCAATACCATTTCATTGAAACATACGAAATGTACAAGGAGACTATGCTGAGCCAGTTCAGAGAAAATACAAGTTATACCTTGTCAAGATGTACCTAGCTACATGTTTCCCCTTACGTGATGAGATATCAAACATACAAAAAAAGTCTTTAATTATGTTGTCTAGAAGAAAGAAAGAACAAAAGGAGATAATCTTATTCTTGATTTTCTCTTATAAGAAAAAGGCAAAGAGTGGTGGTGTGTATCCCATCTGTATTCTACAATGCCCATCCCACCTCCGGCTCTCTTCAGCGTTGTTCTTATAGTGTTACATTTTATCTGCTTCAGACTGAATTTAGATTCAAATCAAAATAATTTGTTAGAAAATGGACTTGAGTAAAGCTGTGGTGGTACCAAATGTTGATGAGAGATAGTGAATCTTCAAGAGTTGTAGATTTCATTTTAGGAAAAAAAAAGTAAACACCTGGTTCTAGTCAATTATTTGACAACAAAACTCCCAAATCATATATTTCTAAGTATTCTTTGCGTCGAGAGGAATAGGGTGGTCAGTGCGACCGACTCTAGATCTGCTAATTTTTAAAATATATTAAACTTTTTAGAATATAAATTTGAAAATACAAAAGGTTTTTAGAGTTATTTTTACACTACTATATAATCAATACAATAATAGAGCTAATGCCTCACAAGGTGTTGCCACCTCAGCCCCCTTAAGCCTTCTGGTATTGCCATGTCAATAAATGAAAAAAGTTGAAAGCCCAATCAAATTATATCAATCTTACACATGTGTTGCTGAGTCATTTTTTCCTGTCTTTTTTGTTTCCAATCCAGATTAAATTTTTTGTCTCTCTCTACTTTCTCAAGATACAATGGCGATTTCTGGTTGGGAATTTGTATAAAATCTCGGGAATTTGCAGGTTATATCTGGAAAGAAGTCATCTCTGTAATGCTCGCTCCACGGTAATAAAAGCCAGTGACCGATACCCGTCTCCGGCGATTATCAGTGGATCCGATTTTGGCCAGACGTGTTCTAACTTGGATCCCTTTGTTAATTTTGCAATCGTTTTTGGTTGCGATCGCTTTTGGAACGAATGAAGTTGAAGAGTTCAGCGAGGCATTGCTGTTGAAGCCATTGCCTGATCGAAAAGTTTTAGCTCATTTCCATTTCAAAAATCGAGCTCCTCCGTCAAACTCCCATGCCATCACTATCTATTCCCGAAAGCTATTTCTCAGTTGGTAATAAACTCTTTGTTATTCCTCATAAAATATACTGAGCTTAGATATTTGGGAAGAATTTGTTTGTATTATGTTGCACTTGAAGCATAGATTTTAGCTGGGATGCGATTAGGATGTATCAAATTAGGATGAAGAATTGGAGGTTTAGCTCTTGTGATCTTGATTTTGATTTGACAGCTTGGGAATTAAAATTGGAAATGTATTAGTAAGTTTGTATTTGATGCAGAGTCCTAACATTGGTTTGGTTAATGTTATGTTGCAGTATGGCTCTCACACAAAGAAACGACCTGACAATCTTGTGCTAGGAAGAATGTATGATCACCATGTGTATGATCTAATAGAAGTTGGGATTGAGAACTTTAAATCTTTGCTATCGTTTTCGTATGACAAGAAAATAGCACAGCATAAAAGATCAAAGCCTTTTATTTGCTTTACTGGAGAAGGTTTTGAGAATATACCAGAGCTAAAGCAGCTAAAAGAAGTCCTGACTGATGTCGATCTTATTAAGGTAAGATAAGTTTTCCCTAAACTGCTAATTCAAATATGTTCCCAACATAATAATTACAGATCAAATGTACCAGGGGTAATTATGTTTTAGGTGTAGCTGAAGCAGCCAAACCAACAGACGAGAGCACAAAAGGAAGCTTCGGAAGCAGGACAGTTGTGGGAGTTTCTTGGAGGCATAGCCTAATATTCCAGCCAAAAGCTCACAAAATAACCCGCGAGTGACCCTAAATTGTAATCCCGCACATTCACTAAAGGTAAAGAATATCATATAGACTGATATAATCGCTCCAGATTATTAATTGGACTCCATTTGTATGACTGCTTGTTTTAGGTATATACTTCTCTTACATAAACATCTATTCGTTTACTGAATTATATATCATGTTACTGAGTTTGTATTGATACTTAGCTTAATCCATGATGATGTGTTATGTTTCTTTGGCTCCTCTTTTAGGTTATACCATTTGACGATAAGGGCCAGCTCAAGGACGCTTGAAGTATGAGGTATTGCTCTATTCTGTTCCCATACTGCGTACTGTCTTCTTAGTCTTTGTTGTAGTCGGCATTTGTTTCCATGCATAAGATTGTTTTGCATTCTCGATAATCTCAGTCCTCTGGATTCTTTTTCCCGTAGCCGTTATTATGTAGACATTTAAAATCTGAATGGTATCAAGTTTCTTTTTTTGCTGTGCAAAGCAAACAATTGGAGTATTGTATCTGGTGTGGAAATATCTAACATGCCCATGCATTAAAATTTGCTTATTGGTCACATATGACCTTCTTCCTCAGTTTAAAGCCAGACACAACATCACTGTAGTACTAAATCTTTTGCAGTTGGTTGATATCTCTACTATTGGTAGTTGATAGAGTTTAAGCAATGTAAATTTACTCACTGTTTGAATGATAGTTAGTTAAACAGCTCAGTGTAATCTGATGCGGGTGCTGCAATCTAGAAAAATCTCCTGTGGGGCTAACTAATGTTTGGTCTCATAGGACAACAAAGATGCTTGTAACGTTAAAACATATGAAGCCTCACTACATATAAGGAATTTGTCGATGGTCCATGGTCACAGAACCATCTGGACAATGTTCCTTATTGACTGATGCTTCTACCACCACCTCTCTGTTGCGATATATTATTGGTTTAGCAATACCAATAAGACCTGTAAGCTCTTTCAACATAACTTCACATGCGTTTCTAAATAGTTGTCTGAGATTTCTGCGACTACCTCTTCCACTGAGTTTAAAATGTGACCTCCCATTTTCGTGCCCAGAGCATCACTAAATGATATGGAATAGCAAAAAAAAAAAAGTTGGGCCAAATATCAACAATAACCATCGTTGATTACAAGATGCCCACATCTGAAAACTTAACTAATCGATTTAACAACATGTAAGTTAGAAGTCCTACTGGGGAAAATAACAGACAAGTAAGGGAGAATAAAACTACTACACAATCTAGATCCGTTAATTACACAATCTAAGATGAAGAGCAAGCATGTTGGGATAACATTCACTAAGAAGAAAAAGAGTAAGATTTTACTATCTTAGGTATAATATCCCTTTTCATAAACAGGATTTTAAATTCAAAACCTGAAAAGATTGATAAAAGGTTTATCTATTTTACAAAATTTGTATATCTTTATAAAAAATTATATAAAATAAAATTAGTATAAAAAACTCCGCTGCGTAGCGCGGGTCAATACCTAGTTAGAGTCTAAAAGGTTTAAGTTCTTGAGTTCAAATTTACTAATATAAAAGTTTTTGGAGATTTTTTTTACATTAATTAGTCTATAACTAGAAGGTCAAAAAAAAAGTTTGACTAAGGGTCCTTACCAATAGTGAACCAGCACTGAATACGCAAGCTTGTTTTTTTCCTGAATCCCCAGGTGTTTTCTGACCTTAAGATCTCCACTCTTAATCATATAAATGTTCTCAAGTTCATATCGTAATGGTGGAGAAGATCTATCCTCGAATATGGATCCTTATGATCGTTTTCATTGAAATAGTGTAGACAATCTTTATGATGACGAGGATGCTTCCAAATTTTGCTGAGCAAACAACATCTACTGTTTACGAATGGCAATTCAGCCAGAAAAATCCTCAACTTTATATTTATTGCCAAAATGAACCCAAATTTAGGTCTAGCTAAAAGAAACACGGGCTTTTAGTTGATTTTTACAAATAATATCAAAGTTCTCGTTGACTTGCCAATTTAGACACGCCGTTAAAAAAAATTAACGGACCGTCAGTTGTCAAAACGATGTCGTTTTACGTGTATTCGAAAATAAAAACATGTCATTTCCTAGATTCAAACTCGCGAACTCAAGGTCGCATAAATGGCCTTATTGCCACTGTACTACTAACACTTTCATTGAATTATGTAACCGACTTTATTTTATTGTATATTGACTAAATATCCAAAAAATCTCTAAAAATTTTCAAAAAAATTACAAAAATTAAAGAAAATTATGAAAAGTTTAAATTAAATTTATATTTTTCGTTCAAAATAAAATAAAAATTCCAAATTTTTTAAAAATTCCAAAAATATAAAAATTACAATTAATTGTAACCAAAAATTTAAAATTGAAATTAAAATACCCAAAAATTAAAATTAATTATACCCATGAAATTACAAATTTAAAATTTCCAAAAATTAAAATAAAATCTGAAAATTATCAAATTTATATGGTGTTGACTTCTTATAGTGTAGTCGTGTTCCTATAGTTTTTGAGGAAAGCCCAACTAGATCGTATTATAGCGTAGTCGTGTTCGATTTTGTGGTCGACAATTTCGTATAACAAATACTAAATATAAGTTCAATGCATTATAATATTCATCACAATGATGCATATAATTTGCACTTATCAAAGTTTAGATCAAATAATTTAAATAAAATAACAATTAAAACTACTTTATGTATGTAAAATTGATAATTTAATTTTTAAAACTTTCTTAATTTTTTTGGAATTTTTAAAATTTTCTTAATTTTTTAAATTTTATTTTATTTTTAACAGAAAAATATAAGTTAAATTTGAACTTTACATAAATTTTCTTGATTTTTTGTAATTTTTTGAATTTTTTTAGAGATTTTTTGGATATTTAGTCAATACACAATTAAATAAAGTCTGTTACATAATCTAATGAAAGTGTTAGTAGCTCAGTGGCAACAAGACCCTTGATGCAACCTTGGGTTCGCGAGTTCGAATCCAGGGAATGACATGTTTTTATTTTGAAAGACATGTAAAACGACGTCGTTTCGACTCTTATCAAAACGACGTCGTTTAACTAACTGACGGTCCGTTAATTTTTTTAAACAGTCAGTTAAATATTTTTAGCGGCGTGTCTAAATTGGCAAGTCAATGAGAATTTTGAGTTTTAATTGGCAAGTCAACGAAAATATTGAAAGTTAATAGTTAAAATCAAATAAGTTTAGTGTTTTTTTGGCGAGGTCAAAAGTTGGGGATCGTTTTGGCAACTCGTGTAAAGTTGAGGATTTTTTTTTGGCCGAATTCCGGTTTACGAATATACTAGATTTTGACCCGCCGATCGGCGGGTATAATTTTGTTTTGATATCTATTGATATTTTTGTGTATAAATAAAATATTTGTAAATGATAATATATTTTTATAACATATTATTAATATTAAATTTAGATGTTTAAGATATGTTGAACATATATATGGGTTTTATATAGTTTATTTTATTTTATTTTTGTAAATGATAATGATCCACGCTAAGAACGGACAATTTTTTATAGCATGTAGATTTATATTTGTAAAAGTAATTTATCTTATTTTTAAATCACATATTCTATTGTTGTTTGTTAAAGATTTGAGCATTTTTATCTTTATATAGTAGCTAGTATAATATATAAAGCGTATGTGTAATATGGTGGTGAATGTATATTATTAAATCCAAAATAAAGTAATTTTTTATGTATATTTTATTTTATGGGAATGTTTTTTTTAGACTTGCAATTTTTATAAAAACTTATAAAATTTATCTTTATTATTTTTATACTTTATTGTAAAAATGAATTTTAATTTACTTGGAAATAAAAACTTCCATTTTCCAACTAATTTTAGTTTATAAATTATCAATTTATGGGTTGAAATTATATTTGATTTATACAAATGTATACTATTGAGCATATTACGATAAAATATAAAAATTTGATGGTTCTCATTTATCCGTGGACATGTGTAATATATATTTATAAATGATAATATGTTCTATTTTATATATTCATAAGTAGATGTGGAGGTTTGAGATTTTTTGTCAATTTAGTTGTCTAGGTGATGTAACCTATCACATATTCTAATAATACATTATCAAATTTAAAATATATCGATATTATTTATATATATTTAACACCAAATATAGTTATTTTGTAAATGAAATATTAATTCAAATAAATTTGATTATTTGTTTTTTATAAAATTTACAAAATATGTTAAAATACATTAATTTTTGTTGTTTTATATGTATACTTACCAAATTTTGATTTTATAATTTACTAAAATAATTAATGTATTAATTTACTTAATTGTATTTTCATGTTAGAATATATATATATATATTTTTTTATTTTATTTATTTATTTTATAGATAAATTTAGTGAAAATTAATTAACAAATTGAAACGATTAAATCGACTTTTTACGTGTATTATAATAGAAATTTGAAATATATATTTACATTTAATATAAAGAAAATATATTAAAGATATCATGAATAAATTAGTTAGAAAATGATTTTACACTATTGAATGTCTAATATTTTATTTTTAAGAATTTCAGTGACATATTTTATAGATAACATGTATATAAGGTTATTTTCCATATAATGCTTGTTAAAAAAGTTTTCATTTTTTTTGTTTTCTTTTCAAATCTCAGATCCCACATTTAGTAGACAATGCATTAGCGAAGCTAACCTGCCAGAAAAACACCCAAGCAAAATAGCATGCCAAAGTTTTCATCAACTTTAGATCACTTCAAAGCAAAAACTTGCAACAGTTTAGTGGAGGTTGGAGAAAAATTCGGAAGGAAAAAAAAAAGCAAACGTTCTCGGTATATTCTCATACCTTTAGATAGCTGCTTTTGGGTTGACAATAGAAAAAAGAAAAGTTGACTTCCAAAAAAGAAGAAGATAACAGCTTTTGTATAATGGCTAGCCAAAATTGAACACCTCTGAATTGAAGATTAGTACCCTGATCCAAACAACATTATGAGTAATAGCCTGATCCAACAATAAAATTGAATATCTATGTCTTTTTTTTGGTCAAAGAATATGTATGTCTTCTTATTTATACTTAGAGGGTTCACTCTTGGCACATCTGATGTAAATGATGACATGTCGTAGTATCTAATTGTCACTTTCTGTCTCTTTTTGTCCAAGGGCTTGTGGTCAAGTGGTAAGGAGAGGGATTTGAGACGCTAACACGTTTCAAGTTCGATACATCTGCTATGCGAAACTAAAACACATTTCTTTGGACACGTACATGGATATGGGTCCATTGCTTTCGGCCCATTTGAATACCCGAAGAGAGGGTCTATCCATGGACTGCACCTCCCCTTGAGGATTAGTCTGAACCCCTCCATAGGCTTGGGATACCCCAAGTTAATCAAAATAAAAATAAAAAACCTATAAGAAAAAAGCAGAAAAAACAAACTTATGTTTGATCAACAATTAGTCAAAATCTATTATTGCTAAAAATAGCTGAGCGCGGATATTATTTTGATGATTTTTCTATTTGATTTTGTTGGTTTTATCGGATTTACTATTTGGAATCGTTTTGTTGGTTTTACAGTACTATATATTTAATTATTCATATTTTTTAAATAAAGAGATTATATCTAATTTTTCGATCCACAAAGTTAATTTTTTTCTTGGTTATATAGCGTGAACATTTTTGTCTGTTTTATTAACATTATATATTTTGTATATCTTTTTAATTTATTTTTATATAATTGTTGAGTTTATATGTTTTTTATATTTTTATTTTATTTTATTTTTAAATGGAAGTTATGATGCATTAGATATATAGATGTTACAACGGGTAGACCTCACCCGTTAAGACATGTTTATCCGTCCGTTTAAACCATCAAAAGTAACACATGCTTATTTAAATCCGTTTATGTCTTTTATAAATTCTAATTTTTAATACAAAAAAAACTTTGTATATTTTTCTATATATTTATATATTTCTCTCTACATTTTGTATATTTCTCTATACATTTTTACTCCGATCGAATACAATATTTTCTAGCTATTTAAGACTGTTTTGTTTTTGCAAAACTACTAAGTAAAAAATTATTTTTTGGGTTTTGCTTTTTAAAATTTTTATTTGGTTTAACATAGAGATGTTAAAACAGACAGATAAACCCGTTTAGATCCGTTTGTAGTTAAGACCCATTTAATTTTAGCCGTTTAAACCTATCAGAAGTAACACATGCATATTTAAATCCGTTTATGTGTGTTTAAAATTTTTAATTTTAATTTTTAATACAAAATACATAAATTTTAACTTTGTATATTCTTTATTCATTTTATTCTGATTGATTGCAATACGTCCTAGATATTTAAGACAATTTTTTCTTGCAAATATTTAATAAAATATCTATTTTTGGGGTTTTGGTTTTAAAATTTTTATTTGGGTTTATTTAAAGATGTTAAAATTGGCAGACTCGGCTTGTATAAACATGTTTACATATTTAAGATCCATTTTAACTTGTCTGAATATATAATCAGGATTAACACATGTATATTTAAATCCGGTTATGTGTGTTTATAAATTTTAAATTTTTAAATTTTAATATAAAATACAAAAAAATTAATTTTGTATATTTCTCGATATATTTTTACTACGATTGAATCCAATATTTCTCAGTTATTTTTTGTTGTCTGGAAAATCATCAGTTTTAAAACAACATCTTAAAAAACACATTTGTAATAAATGTAATGTTGGTTAACTTAAAGTTTACGCATATTAGTAAGAAGATACAATAAGTTTAAATATTTAGTAATAAAAAAATATATATAAAGTTGTTAGGTCTATTAAATTATAAGGTAGAGATGTCTATTAGTTGCGATTTTTTTTTCCTTCCAAAATGTGCTATTTTCTTTATCATACCAAATGCATATATCCACTTTTATACTCTCTTATAATAACTAAAAAACAAAGGTTTCAGTTTCTTAAAATCAATCCTTTGTTATGCTGAGATGGAATGATATATATTGATGTTTTATGTTTATATGAACTGTTTTTAAACTCTTATGGTTCTTACTAACTCAAGGAACTCACTCAGAACATCTTTATTTAGAAGGTTCACTGAAAAAATCTTTCTTTATTAATCTTTTGTAGATTTGTTACTGGTTACATATAGTTTTGATTTTGGTATTTAGTTTAGATGATCATGTTTTTTTAAAGTAGTTATTTTACTTGACATATTCAAATATTTGGTTTACAATTTTTTTTTTTAACATTTATTGAAATAATCCTAAGATAATATTAGGATAAAGTAGAATTAAAATATAGATGTAAGTCATTTATTTTTTCGAGACTGAATTAATAAATATTTAATAAAAATAAAACTTAAACGAAGACAAAAACTAAAATTAAAATAAATAAAAAATGAAAATAAAAAATACAATTGGCTATGTAACAATTCAAACATCTCTTCCGGAGTCAAAAACACAAGGTAGTGTATGCATTATCGAGGCACCAAACGGCAGCATTTTTCTTTGGCTCAATCAACAACGCCTCTTCAAGTTTAATGATGGCCTCCACACATAAATATTAATCCCTATATCAGATTAGGATTATTTCAAATTAGCAAACTTTTGATCATAATTAGATCCATAAACATCATAAACTAATTAATATTAATGTCGGATTTTGAACTAATACCGAAACGATTTGAGGTTAGTATTAAGAAACCAGATATCAATCAATTCGACAATTTAAACTATGCAAACGAATCCAAAATTTCATCAGAAAATCAAAAACGCAATTCAATCATATATTAGCACACAAAGACAACATTTAATCATCCTAAACAGAAGAAAAAAATCAAAGCACTTTGAACGGTTTGCTTTGAATCTTCGTTATGAAAATGAGCTAGTTCTAGTAGAATTCTTCCTCATCTTGTCAGGTTAGATATCTAAAAATAAAAATAAAAAATCAAATTAATCGCCTATATATCCGTTAGTGAATCACAACGTACAGCTCAAACCCAAAAACTGGAGGAGTCACCGAGTGTCTTTCTCGTCAACTTATACGAGTATGGAGTTAAAGGATTGGAGAAGATAAAGTTCAAACACAGTAAAATCTGAAATCATGAAGAGAAGAAAACCAAAAAAAAAATTTAACTAACATCGACATCTATGAAAGCAGCAACGGTTAGTGTATTACAAATCATATATTTTGGGCGCAACAATAGCAAAGGAAGGAGAGGTTGAGAGCAATGATATCATTATGAGTTCCTATATATGCATAGAGTTAGTAAAACTTCTTTGGGAAGTTTTGTTAGTAAATAAATAGAAATTGATCGGCTAGTTAGTAAATCTTCTTTAAAAAGTTTTGAATGAAAAATGAATTTAGGAAATCACTAAAATTTAGGAAATATAGTATTATATCTATTAAATGATCGATGATTTAGATGGATATTACTTTATATTCTCTGCATATTTTAAAATACTAAAACACCCTTAATGATGTAATTCATTTGATTATAAATGACAATGACATATCTAGATACTTTAAGCTGGATTTAATTATAGAAAGTGTAAATGGGCTGGGATTTCGTTGAACATGACATGTAAAGCATTATGGGCTTCTTTTAATGTAATTGGGCCGGTAAAAAATGTATATCTTTGTTGTAATTGTCCGAGTCAGATTTAAAACACTAAATTTAGAAAAGAGAATTAAAAACATATTTTTAAATGGTTGATTACAAAAAAAACCTTTAATTTGTCCGGCGGCGAATAAAAAGGGCGACCGCGGTGTTAGGCGACTGCGGAAGTGGTTTGTGTCAATCTCCCCTTGGTGATTTTTCGGTAAGCTTTGCTTCGTCTCAATTATGTCGTCTTTGAAGCGAAAGCGCGACGCCGGAGACGCCGTGGAAGATAGCGATAAGAAAAATACCGGGAACAGTTTCTTCGATATATATGGACCGGAAGTAAACACCTCTTTTTATTTATTTTGAAGTTTATTACTCCAGATTGTGCATCTGATTTAGATTCTTCTTCTTGGCAGGCGAAACCAGAACTAGACTTCAAGAGTTCCGAAACAACATTGAACTTACAAGTAGGTTTCAGATGTCACACAACTTTTCTAATTTGAACTATTTGGACTAATGAGAATGTAAAGTTTGTGTAATTTTGATATGTGTTTGAACAGGATGTTCAGGGACTTGTGACATGGGTTCTTGCAGAAGGCTATATGCCCTCGTGGGTATTCATCAAGGTACGAACACACACACACACAAAAATAGAACTTGTTGGGTATGTGTTGATAATTGAGCTTGGAGATGCCTTTTCTACATGTGTTTGGTTATCTAGAAGTTCTGAAGTTTAGATATTTTGTGAAGTATAAATGATATTCAAGGATATGCGTCTTTTTTTTTTGCAGAACAAGCCTCTCATTCCAAAGGTTGTCATGCTCTACCTTCCTGGATTGGATGCAGCTTTGTACTTATCACAGTCTAAAGCACTTGCTAGATTAAAATCATGTTGTGGCAATCCTATACCGCTTTTAGCTTTGAGGTTGGTGTAAGTTTTGGTGCTTTCCATTTCTTGTAGCTTATTCAATACAGTTATTTTGATTTTCTTCTCATTGTGTTAGCTGTGTAGTTGATGATATGAAGACGATCGATACAATCCTTACTTGCAAGGGTGAAAAAAAGAAAACTGTTACTAATTCAGTGGAACCACCTCTCCTAGTATCTAACCCAGGTAGTGGAAATCTTGTAGACTGGGTCTGATAAACTGTTTAGGCTCCCAAATTTGGTATCTCACCCAATGCTTCTTGATCATTGTTAATTGTGAGGTTTCAATGTTGTCAGTCAAAACACCCATGCACGGAAATATAGTTTCAGTTTTAACAGTCCTCCTAAATCCTAATAGAAGGCCCTAACAAGATAACATCTTTCACTTGTAGAAGCATGCAATCTGGTGGGGAAATCGTTCATTGAGCTCACAAAAGATATACCATTCCCTGTTACATACTATACTCTAAGCCGAAAGGAAATGGAACAAAATGGATACAATTTTAAGACAGGTACGTGCTCCAGCTATTTAAGGTTAACAGCTTAATCATGTTTAAGCTGTTAACTTTTTTCCTTTGGGTCACATCATTTGATTATTATTTTTTTTGTCATGCAGAGTTTATTTCTACACTTCCTGCACCATCAGGATCATATCCCCATGAAAATTTGGCTCTTGATTGTGAGATGGTAAACAACTATGTTCTCTAGCCTTTGATGATGATGCTTTGTGATATAATCATTTGAGAAAATATGATTTTGTCAAATCATATAAACAGTTTTAATCATCTTGTAAGGTTTTTTTCTTTGTTCTTTTGTACAGCGTCAGTCAGATATGTTTTAGACGTTTATTTTTGTTCATTTTCTTTCACACTAGTGTACTACAAAGGATGGTTTGGAGTTGACAAGAGTGACGCTAGTGGATATCCAAGGACAGGTATCTTTATTCCTGACTTCTTTAAGTTTGTTAGATTTCTTCTTTACCGTTACTAAGTTGCCGTGATAGTGCAGGTTCTATTAGATAAATTAGTCAAGCCAACAAATGATATTACAGATTACATTACAAGGTAAGCCCTACTGATATACTTTGTTTGGTTTGTATCACACACAAAATTGATATAGTATCTGTTTCTTTTTCGTCTTAAAAGGCATGCCTAAAGAACACGGTATTGGTGTCGGTTCGCAGGTATAGCGGAATAACAGCTGAGATGATGGAGGGAGTTACAACAACTATCCAAGATATTCAGGTTTCACGAGATCCTTTAACTTTTTTTTTTAACATACAATTTAAGAGGTTTGAATTGAAGACTTAGTATTAGAGCCGTTTCTATGTTCAGGAAGAGTTCTTAAAGCTGGTTTTCAAAGAGACAGTATTAGTCGGACACTCATTGGAAAATGACTTGTCTGCTCTGAAGATATCTCATAATCTGGTGATTGACACTGCAGTACTATACAAGCATCCACGGAGTGGACCACGGGGTGGATCTTATAAAACTAAGCTTCAAATTCTAGCAAAAAAGTTTCTTGCTAGAGAGATACAGATTTCTGAATCCGGACATGACAGCGTCGAGGATGCAAAGGCAGCCATGGATTTGGCACTAATGAAGATAAAACATGGTAAGAGATTCCTATGCTTAACCCAACTGTTTAAATCTTGTTGTTCTTTTTTCTGTATGTTTGGAAGTGATTTTCTTTTCTGGCTTCCTCTAGGACCTGACTTTGGTTCACCACCGGAAATGATAAGAAAGAAGCTCCTCACCATTTTAAATGAGAGCGGGAAAACCACTTCTATAGTCGACAATATCAACATCGTAAAGCGATATGCTTCTGAGTCATCAAATTCAATTCCAGTTTCTTCTGATGACGAAGCACTTTCAAAGGCCATGAAGGAGGTAAAAGAACTTGTGAATCCATCCATGCCTATGAAATTCTCGCCATCATCCTAAAAGTTAATACATGTGTGTGTTTGTATGCTTATAGGTAAAGAACAGTCGGTCACAATTCGTTTGGACACAATTCTCAGAACTAAATACACATTTCCAGAGCAGAGCAGATGATCCACAGAAACTAAATTCCAGACTAGCAGAGATGATCTCATTGTTGACATGTAGCGATGATTCCGGCCTCATGAAACGCCGCAAAAGCAAGGTTTCAGTTGAAACGAAGGAAATCTTGAAGAAAATGGATGAAAGAGTCCATGCCCTTCACGCTGCATTACCTACAAATGCAATGTTTATAGTTTGTACCGGACATGGAGACACATCCACTGTACACAGGTTTGTACCACTTAGTTCAATAGCTACAGTATCAGTGTAGATACACTGTGACATAATGAATTTGCGATCTGATTGGCTTTCTTACTGTCTGTTTCTTGGTCGTGGGTTTGAAGAATGCGGAAAATGCTTAAAGATGAGAGTGAAATTGCGTTTTGCCGTGAGAAAGTTGTGAAGGTTCTTGAAGAGCTTCAAGCACAAGCCGAAGTAGCTCTCTGTTTTGTAGGTATCAAGCAATAAGCAAATTAACCCTTGTATGCCTTATGAGCAGCACCCAATGACACTCATTAGCTTCAGTTCAGTATTTTAATTCTTAATATTATTGGTTTATAACTTTTTTTTTTTTTTCATCTGAATTTCGTATATTATAAAAGAACTAGCATTCAGTTCATGTTACACCCTATATCACTACACAAGTTCTTTTCAAAAGAAAGTAAAACCACGCATTGTCACTATCCCTGAGCTATCCCATGTGAAACCCCAAGCGCAGGAACAAAAACCAAGCAGTTACACAGAGGAAGATCTTCTCTCATTAACAAAGAGATCATGAAGCCACCTAGGATGGCCAACAGCCACATACGACTGTCTAAACTCAAGATGAGCCACACTTTGAGCAATGCTAGAAGCTCCTCTGTTCGTTTTCTGCGTTTCCAACACCAATTCCCAATCCAAAAAATCCCTGAGCGCAAATTAGATCTCATTAGCCGCATATTGGAAGGAGGGCCACGCCATCGGTCTGTTAAGAGCCCCTACCAATTCATTCATATCAACCGCAAAGATCACTTTGTTTATCCTAAGGCTAATCATACCTTCAATCGCCCATAACACCACAGATAACATTGCATCTTCAAAATGCTGGATATGCACAAAAGCATTCCTACTATGCATCATGACAAACCCTCTCTCGTCTCGAAGCACCCACGCTCCTCCCACCAGTCCACGCCCCTCCTTCCTGCCAAATTCCAAGGATCTCTTTAATCCTTTGTTTCTGATCTGATCCAACCATTGCACCAAAAGAAATAAAAGACTTCTGGGGGTTAATAATCTGACCAGTAGCTTTTCCATAAACATCCAGCATCCTATGAAGCTCCCAGCACTGATCTTCTTCAGCCTTTATCATAAACAGACTATCATCTGCAAAAAACAGATGATGAATCTCTGGACCTTCAGCAGAAAAGCTGATTCCATTTACTCTCCCCTCCGCAGCAGCCACATTTAACAAATGAGACAGGCCCTCCGAGCATAAAACGAAAAGAAAAGGCGACAAAGGGTCGCCTTGGCGTAAACCTCTATGAGGAGTAATTCTGCCAAAAGCCTGATCATTCAAGAGTACTGAAAATGTGACTGAAGATACACAACTCATAATCAGATTAACCCATCTCCCATCAAACCCCAGAGCTAATAGAACCGATCTCAAGTAGCACCACTCCACGCGGTCATACGCCTTAGACATATCCGATTTAACTGCTATGAACTGCTTGGCGATATACGGATGAGTTCGTAACGCATGAACTGCCTCGTGAGCAATTAAAATGTTGTCTGAGATCGACCTTTCCTGTACAAAGGCAGATTGATTAACCGCAACAATTGCTGGCAATAGAGGCTGAAGCCTCTTAACAATCACCTTCGATATGATTTTATAAAGAACATAACATAAACTGATGGGTCTTAGGTCCACCATCCTTTCAGGCGCTTGTATCTTCGGTAAAAGACAGAGATATGTGAAATTCCACTCTTCAGGCATACGACCAGATTCAAAAAACCCTTGTATTTCTTTGACAACTTGATCCCCAATAGTCTCCCAATATTGTTGGAAGAACAACCCGGTCATGCCGTCGGGACCAGGCGCACTGGATGGTTTTATAGAGAATACCGCATCTCTGATTTCCTTTCTTGACACTAGCTTGGTCAAGGACTCATTCATGCTCCTAGTTACTCTCGGTTCCATACCTCCAAACCAATTATCAAAGCCCGAAGGATTGGAAGATGTAAAAAGCTGATCAAAATACTGAACAGCCACGTCACCCTTTGCGGCTTCTGACCAATGCTCCACATTATGCCCATCCTTAAGAACATTAACTCGCAGTCTTGCCATGTTAGTTTTCACCGCCCCATGAAAGACTTTCGTACTCCTATCACCATGCTTCATCCATCGAATACGAGATTTCTGCTGCCAAAACATTTCTTCCTCCTTGTAGGCTTGAACCAGTTCTCTTCTCGTGCTATTGATCATGAATGTACAGGAATAATTCCGTGACTGAAGAGATTCAAGCTTCTGTTCTAGCAAATTGATTTTGTCTTTTGCATTAAAGATTCTTCTCTTTTTCCAAACGCTTAAAGCTTTTCTGCAGGTTCTAATTCTATCCGATACTGACCTCAATTCATTTTGCCTGCCACCATTCCACGCAGCCACCACTTCCTTACGCACCAAAGGTTGAAATAAGAACCTCTTATCATACCTGAATTGACCACGATAATAGTCATGCGTAGCCCTGGGATATAAAACCGAACCGAAATTATCGAACCGAAACCGAACCGAAGTTTTATAAACCGAAACCGAACCGAACCGAAGAAAAAAACCGATTGGTAGGTTTTTTAAAAACAAAAAAACCGAAAAACCGAATAACCGAACCGAAGAACCGAAGTCCATGGCCTATTATTCATTATTGTAGACTTATAGTTGTCGATCGGTTTTGATTTTCATAAAAGTTTCAATCTTTCAATATATATATACTTTTGTCAGTATGTGTTTGTGTGTTTGATGTATATATATACATATAGCCTTGGAATATAAAATCGAACCGAAATATCGAACCGAACCGAACCGAAGTTTTATGAACCGAAACCGAACCGAACCGAAGAAAAAAACCGATCGGTAAGTTTTCTAAAAACAGAAAAAACCGAAAAACCGAGTAACCGAACCGTAACCGAACCGAAGAACCGAAGTCCCAGGCCTAGTCATGCGCCTCCATCAGCCTAACCAGTACCGGCCGATGATCTGAACCCCGCTTATCCAAAAAGATCTGATTCGTGTTTGGGAATTGTTGTAGCCATGCTTTATTTCCAAATCCTCTATCAAGACAACACTGAATCCATTTTTTCCACCGCATACCTCCCCATGTAAAACGATTGCCATGACTCACAAACTCTTGCATCCCACACATTCCAAGCATGTCCGCAAATGGTTTAAACGTAGACTCCACCCTTCTAGGCCCACCTGTTTTTTCAGAGTTACACAAAATTTCATTGAAATCTCCGATTAAACACCAACTGGTAGATCTATTAATACCAATCCTGTTCAGTCTTTCCCATACATGGCTTCTACCATCGTTTGCCGGCTCTCCATAAATACATGAAAGAAAAAAGGAGACCGCACCATACTGAACATTAAGGTCCAAAAGGTTTTTATCCGAGAATTTGATGTCTATTTTGATACTACTTTTCCAAAATAAAGCGAGACCCCCACTGATGCCTCTCGGCTCCACCGTATGTACTCTATCATACCCTAACCACTCCTGTACATCAACCAAAACATTTCTACAATGCATAGTCTCCATCAAGAACAGTATCTCCGGGAAGTGTTTTTGACGCATTTCTCGAAGACGTTGAATTGTCAGACCTTGAGGCCGCCCCAAGCCCCGACAATTCCAGCTCATTATGCTCATTGGAACTTGGGCAGTCCCTCCATTGGGACCACCTCGAGACTTTTCTTATTCAGAGTAGCTTGAAGTTGCTCATCTTCAACCACAATCTTCCGTTTATCTCGTCCTGAAACTTCTTTTCCTTTAAAACTGAGAGTCTGAACACCTAGAGCCGCCGCAGCTGAAGAGCAATTCCTTGGCTTCCTGTTTGTTTTGAATGGCCTTTTTCTCTGACCTGAACCTTTCCTTAAAGTCCCGGAAGAACACGTGCCCGAAGGTCCTGCTCTAAGTACCGTTGAACTTTCAAGATGATTCAAGCCAAGATTCATTGCAGAAGTGCTAGCACTCTCCTCCGCAAACCAAGGAACACTGGTATCACTAACATGCCCTTTGGCAGCTCTAATCGCTGCTCCCATCAACTTTTCACCATGAGCTGACTGAGAAAACACATCCTTACCCCTATTAGATGCTTCATAATCAAACACTATGCCCTTTTCCTTTCTCAGATCATTTGTAACCATTGGCACAGATTCGAGTCTTAACACCATACGTTGGCTAGCAGGGTCTTGCTCCGCCTCCCGAACCGATGATTTGACTCTTTCCTCTCTAATACCTTTGTCATCTCCATTCGCAGTCAACAAATATCGTCGCATTTCATCCAACACCTCTTTGGCAATCCGCGGTCGCCCTGTAATTGGATTGATTCCAACCTGACGCTCTTCTAAAACACCAAATAGAGGGTCATCTTCACGAATAACCGACTCCTTTCCGGATCTCTCAGTGATCCGCTGTTGTTTGCGTTGATCCTCCATAGATTGACACTTCTTTAGCATAATCGGACACACTTCTTTCTCATGATTTAAACGATGGCACAAGAAGCATCGTTTCTGTACCTTTTCGTAGTGATAGTGAATTGTGGTAGTACCACCCCGCGGGAGTTCGACCACCTTAGCCATCCTTAATGGCATCGCAACGTTGAATCGAACTTTTACTCTGACCAACTCTTGAGTTTGAGGCTTCAACGGATCGAAAGCCACCTCTTTGACCTCACCTACCAAATCCCCCAAAGCAGTAATCGATTCCAAGGTGTAGTAATTTAAGGGAATTTTACTAATTTGAACCCAAAGGTAGATGAACTGCAGAAAGTCTTCTGGAGGATACTCAGACCAACGATCAATAACAACCACCCATTCATTAAAAGTGTGAACACCTTTCTCCAACACCTCCAGTAAATCGTATTCATTTTGGAAGAAGAATTGGAATTTTTCCCGAGACAGAACTACTCCCCTGATCTTCCCTTCTTTCCCCCATTTACGCGGCATGTTCAGAATAAGGGAATACATCTTCTGACACTCAGGATTCAGCGCTCTTCCAATCAGACTAAGAGAGTTATCCTCCATCGAACAAAACCTTGGAAGATCGGGCAAGCGGAAGGGGATATCGTCTTCATCGTCTTCAATAGACAAAGCCATCAAGGCTCTGAGAAACCAATAGATCCAACCCACGAACTTTAAACCAATAGATCGACTTCTCAACCACTAACAGTTCTGAGAAACCTGAAGAACAAAGGGCTAAGAACAAGGAAACCCTAAAAACTTGATCGAATCTGAAGCAAAGCGAGTTTTTTATTGATAAAAGAGGATATCTTCGGCTAAAGGAAACATGTTTAACTCCAACTTGAACCTATTCCAAAGAAGATAAGAGACACTACTTCAGAAAGAGAGACTTGAGCCCATTAAGGGTTTCTTCTTTTACTTGATCTATTGGTTTATAACTTTATAGGCCTTTCAATTATGGCCTTTCGTAAAGCGACATAAAATTTTAAATAGTATTTGACACAATGTTAAGAGACCATGACCATCCAATATAGACGCAATATTATACTCCCTCCGTTTCTTAATAGTTGTCGTTTGAAGTTTGGACACACATATTAAAAAAACATTTAATTTTTTACATTTTCTAAATAAAAACATTATTAAATTATCTATCTAAACACAATTCAACCAATGATAAAATTATTTTTAGAATACAAATAGTCACAAAACATATAAATGTAATAAATTTTACATTAAAAATTGAAAACGTCAACTAATTTGAAACAAAAATAAATCTCTAAAACGACAACTATTAAAAAATGGAGGAAGTAATTCCTTTCTTTCTCGGTTTAGGTTTCTTTCTAGATAAGCTCCAATTATAGCAATGAATGGCTAAATATTCCGAACCGAAGATTCAAATCATATTCGGTCTGGAAACATAGTTCTGAACCAAATTCGGAATCTGGAAACATAGTTCTAAATCAAATTTGGAATCGGCAAAATAAATAAATAGGTCCCTATATCGGAAAAACTAAACCCAAACATACTGTAGTAAGAACTAAATGCAAACTCAAAATCCTAAATATAATTATATATAAAAATATTATTATATTTAGATTTAAAATAACTATTATTTAAAATTTTTATTACAAATCCAAAATTATTAGTTATTTAAAAACTAAAAATCGAAATAACAAGAAAAAACTTAAATATCTTTAAAAATTAGTTGTAATTGTAAAAACTTAACCAAATTTTATTAATTTCAACCAATTATAAAATACATATAATATATATTTCGGATGGAATTCGGCTCGACTTAGATATCCGAACTAAATTCAAACCAAAATTTTAAAACACGCAAATAAGCTTTATATCCTTAAACCCGAAAATCAAAACATAAAAAACCTAAACTAAATCTGAAGAGTAATGAACGATCATGCTTAATCATCACTTTTGCAATTGTAAAAATGATTAGTAATGTAATAACAGAAAGTTAAATAGATCCACAGTGGTTTAAAAATAAAACAAAATGTAGATTTCCGTACATAATTGATAAAAACATAATTTAAGTGTATTTAAAATTAAAAGAAACAAAATAAATTATTATCTAAAATCATATTTATAAATATCTAAATTTACTTTGTAAACATATTTTATATTAGTTATCATAATATAATTATATATATACACATTAAAACATTTTATTAAAGTATTTCATTATTTATATTTATTTAAATTTAAAATTCACATAATTAATACAAATTTACTATATAAATTTTTATTATCTACAATAATCGCAGTTATCAATATTAAAACTCATAATTTAAAAATATTTTTCGTATTTATTGTCTTTTATTTTATTTAGAAGATGTATATTTTTAAAATAAAATAAAAGTTAAATATTAAAACTAATATAATAAATAACAAAATTATAAATATAAATTAAGGTTAATATTGTAAAAAAAACTTAATTCCATCAAAGACAAACAAATAATCAAACATTTTAAGAGAGAATGAGAGTTCACAAACATTTCTCAGCTAATATAAACTAGTATAATTTACTTGCACAAATATTTTATTAAAATAAAAATTATCATTTCAGATTAGCAAAAACTATATTGTCAAAACATCTATATCATACATATACATATTATTTTTAATTTTTTATTAAAATATTTCGTTTATATCTAAATATAAAATTAATAGAAACAAAATAAATTGTTACCTAAAAATCATATCTATAAATATATCATTTTACTTTGTAAACATATTCTTGTATTAACTATAATGAATTATAATAATATATTTATAAAATATCTACTTCTTATTAAAAGTATTTATCATTTATATGTATCTAAATTAAAAATTCATATAAATAATATAAATTTGATATATAAACATATTATAAAAAAATATTTACCAATATTTAAAATTCCTATTTCAAAATATTTTCATATTTATTATCTTATTTATATTAATTGAGAAGTATTTTTTTCTTATATTCATCTCAAAACGACTTATTATTAATTTACCATTAATGAAATTAGACTAATTACTATGTTAGCTTTAATATTATATTTTTAAATTTTATAATGAAGATATACATAACTTTAGATAAAAAAAATGAGAGGATAAATATGAAATATTTGTGAAATTTTTTTAAGTTCTATTATGGAGATATACATAAACTTTAAAAAAATTAAGATGTATTTTTTATTATAATAAATTATAATATATTATTAAATATAATAATGTATGTATATTTAATTATAAATAATATCATATAGATTTCTATAATATTAATTTTGTTGTTAAATTAATTTGATAATTTTTTATTTTTAGAAATTTATGTTTAATGATATTTGTGCTAATCATGCTAGTATATATATATATATATATATATATATATATATATATATATATATATTAATTGAAAAGTGATTTTATCTTTATATTAACTCTAAAAACAGCTGATTACTAATTTATTATTAATAAAATTAGACTAATTATTATGTTAGATTTTTAAAATTTATTATGGAGATATACTTAATTTTAGATAAAAAATAAGATGATAAATATGGAATAGTTGTGAAGATTTTTAAATTTTATTCTAGAGATATACATAATCTTGAATAAAAAATTTGAAAATATATTTTTTATAATAAATTATAATATATTATTATAATAATGTATTTTTAATTATAAATAATATTATATAAATTTTTATATTGTTGTTGTTAAATTAATTTGATAATTTTTATGTTAAAAATTTTATGTTTAATGATATTTGTGCTAATCATACTAATATATATATATATATATATATTTATTTTATTTTATATGTGAGATAGGGTATATCTCGATAACAAAATAAACTAAATTTAGTTGACAAAAAAAAACTAAATTTTTAGATTAATATAATAAATATTAATTTATCTAAAGATAAATAAGGTTTGGTGAAGTCAATAAACATAAAAATCGTCAAGAAAACCTAGATCGATCGAGCCAAACCATTGATATTCCCTTTTCATCTTAGCCGTTAGATTTGGTCATCAAATTCATAAAAGTCAATTTCCTAAATTATTTTTCAAAAACCTGAAGAGACGAAGAAGAACAATCAAGAGGAGGAGCACTTGAGCTGAAGCAGCAAACTCTCTGTCCCTCCGTTTGAATTTTCCGCTGAACAAATTTTTTGCCTATGGAGAAATCCGATCAAGATTTAGGTTCTAACCGAAACCGTTTGGCGCGTCAATTGGATTTCTCCGTCCCGGCGGCGGCTGCTGTGGAAGCTAAGATGGAGGAAAGTGAGAAGAAGAAGCAGTCGCATTCTTTTCTCAATTCGCAGTCGCTAGGGGAAGATCAGAGAGAAGAAGACTTGCCTTCAAAGCCTCAGCCGCCGTCAGGTCCCCAGGAGCAACGTCGATTAGGGGTAACGTCGCTGAAACAGCTGCCGCGTTCTCCGGTTAGATCTTCGCAGCCATCAACGACGGAAGTCAACACGAAAGATTTCACGCCGCCACAAAAACCTCCGCTTCATCATCGGTTTGGTCATCAGTTGCAGAATGATCCGTTGGGGAAGAGTCGAGTGAGGTGGTTTTCAATTTTTGATTTGAAATCTTTGATTTTACGTTGTGAGTTAGTTAATCGGTTTTGATTGTTTATGCAGCAAGCAAGAGCCTTCGACACCACGAGGGCAGACGGAAGCTGAGTCCAAGGATGGTACTCCAAATAAACACAAGCATTGCAACTGTAAAGCTTCAAAATGCTTGAAGCTGTAAGTGTGCATATTCGTTTAGAAAAAGTCTTGTAATTTGTGGTGTCAATGTGGTGTTGATGATATCTTAATGTCCGTGGTTGATGTAATCTGTACAGGTATTGTGAATGCTTTACGTCGGGATCGTATTGCAATGGTTGCAACTGCGTGAATTGTCACAACAATTTGGAGAATGAGACCACAAGACAAGAAGCCATCACTGGGATTTTAGAGCGCAATCCGGATGCTTTCAAGCCTAAGATTGCTGGTAGTCCTCATGGAATGAATGATTTGCAGGTATGATCTTGTTACTTAGAAAGATCTCATTTTGGTCTCCAAAAAGTTTAACTTTATACTTGACTACAATTAGTTAGGAGATGGACATCAATACAAGTAGTTGATTATGCATTTGAAAGGAATCAATATGCTAGGGCTTGAATTAATGATTTTGTGTTTCTGTCTCTGAAAAGTTGTTTCCCAGCTACAAATGCTGTTCTTAACTAGTTTTGTAACTTATCTCCGGTGTGGTGAATATCTCAAAACGACTTGTAGGAGGATGTACGCCAACTCCAGATTCTGGGAAAGCATAGCAAAGGATGCAACTGTAAGAAATCAGGATGCCTAAAGAAGTACTGCGAGTGTTACCAGATGAATGTCCTGTGTTCAGAGACTTGTAGATGTCAAGACTGCAAGAACTTTGAAGGAAGCAAAGAAAGAACTGCCCTTCTTCATGGTTCGCAGGTCTCAGAAACCTACATACAACAGACGACCAATGCGGCTGCCAACCGCGCCATCGCCACGTCTGGTTATCTGAACACTCCTGAATCAAGAAAGAGAAAGAGCAAGGAAGCTTCACATTCTGTAGCAGCTAGAGGTTCATCTGCGGTTCCGCACCTTGGACTCCAAAATCAGGCGGTAAATTTCTGAATAATATGACCCCTTGTGTTAAATGTGATGGTTACATGTTGATCTTATACTCTTTAGGTTCACTTCTTACATTGAAAGCATAATTCTTTGTGTTTTTTTTTCATGTTCCAACTAGGTAAATCACGGTATAAAGAACGGTGATACTTCTCTGTTTTCAATCCATAACAACAAAGCGGTATTAGGGTACAGGTTGGCGCTATCAATATGCACATTCAAAACTACCGTGATACCATCTTAAGGATTTATCTGACTGTTTACTTCTGTAGGTCTTCTCTGTCAGATGCTATCCAGCCGCATCATGCCAAAGAACTATGTACGCTTTTGGTCACAAAATCGTTGGAGGTAGCAAAGAAATTTTCAGGTACATAGATCATGCTGTTAGATATATAGGATGATATATTCCTCATGTAATAAGATATTTGTGAAGAGAATTTTGTAATATGGGATTTCAGGCGCCAAATGTGAAACAGACAAAAGGAGGAAAAATGAGGAAGACCATTCACTTGATCCAGCCCAGATAGATGGTAATGAGACCAGTGACTCTCCAGATTGTGTCCTTGATTCTACTAGAATAGATGAGAAGCCTTTATCTCCAGCAACACGTGCATTGATGTGTGATGATGAACATGTGATCATATCAGAGACAGAGACATCTGCCCGAGTGAAAACAAGCCAAGAGAAAGAAGACACAGACACAAGCTCGAAGCTTTACTTAGAGCAAGAAAGACAGACCTTGTCGAGCTTCTGGGACTTTCTCATTCAGCTCTTAAACCGTGGGATCGTAAAAGGTAAGCTGATTATCACTTGAGAGACCTTATCTTTGTTCAGTAATTTAGAGCTAGGAGATGTGCTAATTTAAGACATTGAATAAGCAGGAACAGACACAAATCCAAGTAGAAAGGAACCAGAAGATGAAGGGCAAGGCCGTCGAGACTCAAGTTTGGGGTAATGCTTAGGGAACTTTTAACTCTTTTTTAAACATATGATGATCATGTCATATTGTTTTAAAGTTTCTATAGGATGATCAGATTAGCTTAACTATTTTCATTTTGGTCAACGAAACTCTTCTTTTAACTGTACATTAGTGCTAACCGCCAGGTACTAGATTTCATACATCGGTGAGAAAATTTTGAGTAACTAGTAGTTTTTTTTTTCTTGACCTTCCATCTGTTGGAAGGCCAACAAAGTCCATGAACTACACTTGAAAACTACAACACAAGATTAACCATAAACCCACTGCTCATCATTGAGAAACAAGAAAACAATGAGCCAGTCATAAGGGAATTAAGAAGAGGACACAACTCTTTCATTTACAAAGAACTCCTTCAGTCAAGTCGGATGGCTTGCAACCACATAAGATTGACTTAGTTCATGAATAGTGACACTTTGAGCAATGAATGAGATTCCTCTTTAAAAAAAAGAAAGAATGAGATTCCTCTATACGTATCTATCTTCAGTCTCCAATCATATATATTGTGTGAGCCTAACTCACACTCAAAAATTAATAGGTCCTCTCAAGATGTGGGTGAGAAAGCTCAATATCTTGAATATACCACAACAACATAGACCACTTATACAAACTACATAGGTAGTGTGTTCGATTGGTGACACCATATTAAAAGCGTTAGAGGCTTACCGCTTTGTTTATTACCAATCACGAAAACGTTATTAAAGCTACAGTAAAAGCGGTCACTCTCAACTTTTTGTTACCGCTTTCTCTAACCGCTTTCGCCAACAGCTTTCACTTATAGCTTTGCACTATTCAACCGCTTACCACTTCCGGTAACCGCTAATCTAACCGTTCCGCTTTTGGTCACCAATCGGACCCAGTGTCTTTGTTGAAAATCATTTGTTGGGTTTAACATAAGCTCTAATACCATATTAGTGTGTCTAATTCAAAGTCTCACACTCAAAAACTAGTTTAAAAGTGAAAGATTGCCACATTTATATTGCCCAAGGACACTACTCCCCAACACATGTGAGATACTAATAACATACCTCCCATTATATATTCGAAGACGAATAGAATTTTTTTTTTTTGTTGGTTACTTGGTTTTCTAAAAAGAATTAAGAATTTGAAAGTGGGAAGGTTGGTGTAGTATATATAGCCGATGATTATTAATAATTGGTGCTAGCAACAATGAAAGATTTAATACAGCAAATAGCCAGCAAGGAAACACATTAACAATTAATTTTATGATCAAGTGGTTGAAATTTGAAAACCTTTTTATGTTCTTTTTAAGCAACAGTTTGGCATACTTGTGAAAGCATCTGCTTTTTCTTCCTTTAACATTTCCACATACTTAGAATAGTCAAAGACTCGCATGATGCCACATGATTTTTCTTTACAACTAAAGTAACAAAATGACATATACACTAACTACTACTCTTATCATTTTGTTGTTCATCCTTTCAAAAGCATAAAGAAGCCAAGTATGGGAAAAAAAGAAGAAGAAGAGAGATGTGACATTAGGTACCATGGACCAGACAATTTTACCACCTACTAACAATAAAATATCATAGTTTTATTCATATATAGAATTGATTTATGGGTATAAAATGAGGATTATTAAACTTTTTAGGTATTATCTACCGAAAAGCGAAAAAAGTAAACAACAAACTAAGTGGGTTTATTAAACAAAACTTTAATTTCACTAAATACACGTCATTAATGAGATAACCACAACCAACAAGAAGCAGGTTATCATGTACTGCACGTGCATGCTATTGACATAAAAAAAACATCGTATCAAAACAGAACACGGTGTTGCACAAAAAAAAAATCAAAACAGAGCACGGAATCTGTTTCTCAGCGATCATCGGACCGGAGTGATGGAAACGCCGACTAACGAAACCGATCAGTTTAGATTGGAGTTTCTCTGTGTTCTTCGTAGTCGACGATCAGCAGAAGGTTTCTTTTTATGATTTTATTATTATTACTATTTTCTGATGTTTTAGTCAAACGGTTTCTATTTGATTTCTCTCTGTTTTGATAATTTAGTCAAAAATAAAATAAAAATGGTTCTGATAATCACAGATTTTAACTGATTATCTTTCGATTGACGTGAATTAAATCTTGATACTGTTTGCTTTTAATTTTATTTTTAACATGAGTTTGTATATTTAATGCCTTGGAACATTTTCATCAGTTCCATTGGTTGCTGAGTGTTCAAAGCCAGTCGAAGATCCTATTTTTCAAGATGGTGTTCCATCTACACAAGTGAGATTTTTGAATCCTTTATTTTTGTACACATGTTTATTTTCCTCAAACTTCATCTGTTTTTTTTTTTAATTACCAAACCAGGGAATAGAGTCTTGTCCAAAAGAAAACATGAATAATTTAAAAAGAGATGCTTTAAAGAAGAAAACCTTCATTTGCACACTGAGGTAGTTATAAATATACACTTTTGTCATCTGTAAACAAAATTTCTGATATTTTTTTTTGGTATGTCTTTTAAAGTTTTGTTTATGTAATCGTTAGGCTGCAGAGCAAGGAAGATTACCTCTACTTATTTTAAGTTTGAAGGAGGAGAGTGAAGAGAGAAGACCAGCGATTGTGTTCATGCATGGAACAAACACAAACAAAGAATGGTTAAGGCCATGGCTTGAAGTATAACTAAAACTTATACTTTTGATTTCTCATAAATCAGTAAGTATCTCTGTTGAAAGTTGAAACAACTTGGCTGCTTTTTGAAGGCATATGCTTCACGGGGATATGTAGCCATTGGTTTAGACTCTCGCTACCACGGGGAACGAGCTAACTGCAAAACTGCCTATCGAGATGTAAAATCATTGATACGAGTCATTAACTATTGATCTGAGTTATATAGTCTTCTGAGTTCTAACATGGTGGTTTTGGTGTAAATAAAACTCATTGTAGGCTCTTATTTCATCATGGAAAAATGGAAACACGATGCCTTTTATCTTTGATACTGTAAATACACTGCCTCTATTTATGTAGCTCCATTTCTCTGGTTTAGCTTTAGATTGGGATGACTCTCGTATCGGCTCATATCGATGTTTCTGTTTTTTTAGGTCTGGGATTTGATCAAACTAGCTGAATATCTTACACAGAGGGAAGATATAGACCCAAAAAGGATAGGAATCACTGGTACTTCACTAGGAGGTCAGTCATATAACATATTGAGTCGTACATGATTTGTTGTAGCTTTGAATTTTTACTAACTTTGTTCATTGTGAAAGCAAACGCAGGGATGCATGCTTGGTTTGCTGCTGCAGTTGACACTCGCTATTCCGTGGCTGCCCCTTTGATTGGTGTTCAGGTTCAAGACCTATAACTCATTTGTATGAGGATGGTTTCCTACTTGAGAAGACTCTTCTAAGTTTATTAAGTTTTTTTGTATGTTGGACAGGGATTTAGATGGGCAATAGACAATGATGAGTGGGAAGCAAGAGTCAACAGTATAAAACATGTATTTGAAGGTCACATTTTTTATAAACACAAATATGAATCCCTTAAGATTATTAAGTATAAAGATTCTAATTTATTTTCTTTGTTGTGGTTTCAGAAGCAAGGATTGATATGGGAAAGAACGAAATCGACAAAGAAGTGGTGGAGAAGGTAAGAAGCATGAGAGTGTGATTGTTGAATCAAATGATTGGTTTGTAATTGTATTTATCGACTCAACCAGGTGTGGAACAGAATAGCTCCTGGCTTAGCCTCTCAGTTTGATTCACCTTACTCATTACCAGTGATTGCTCCACGACCTCTTTACATCCTCAACGGTGAGCACAATCTAATCTACCTGCGTATGGCTCATAAGTAATAACTTACAGGTCTTTCTGGAGTTCTTGTGCAGGTGCTGAGGATCCTCGCTGTCCTCTTGGCGGACTAGTTGTTCCTATAAAGAGAGCTACGGAGGCGTATAAGGAAACTGCATCTCCTGGAAACTTCAAGGTACATCAACTGATCTAATCATTTAGTTCTAATGCAAGCAGACACAATGATCTGAAAAGGCTTTTGGTGTTTGGTGTTTGGTACGAGAGAGCAGTTCGTAGCAGAAGATGGAGTTGGACACGAAGTGACTAGTTTTATGATCAAAGAATCATCAGATTGGTTTGACAGTTTCCTTAAACAAGGAAACATGGCTCCTGAGTAAAACCGGTGGACACCATGTTCTTGTATAACAGCAATGAAATTGTAAACTCATGTTCACAAGTCGAAACATATCCTTGTAACCTTACATGTGATTTTTTTAATAATAATGTATTCATTTTCATTACACATTCAAAGAAAAGTTACAATTACACATCGATGAAAGAAGGAAAGAAAAGCAAGAAGATCATCCTTTCTTTGGCATAGCTGCGAGACGTGTGTACATGCGTGCCATTGAATTGAATCCTCTCACATCCCCAGATCTAGAAGGTTACCTTCATTAGCAGCAACCCCCAAAAAAGAATATTCACAAAGATCAAAACAGATTCTTTGTTATACGCAATTGCATAGTATATACACTAAGATAGAGCTTGTACCTGAGTCACAGTTGAGAGGACTGTCCGGCTCAGGATGAGCCATCAATGCTATGATCGCTCT
>CM058232.1:7655477-8031225 GCA_030180135.1 Orychophragmus violaceus
GAGGCTGCTCAACCTGTTGAGGGAGAGCAGCGGAAGGATTTACAGATTTCTGTAGAATCTACACCTGTGGAGCCTTGTCCGAAGGAAACCAAGGCTTGTTACTTTTACGTCCATTCTGTTTTCTAAGAAGGGAAGTTATTTTCCAAGAAGAACAGTGGGAGTAAAAGTATAACTCGAAGAAATTCGAGAAATACAGGAGGCTGCTTTACCTATTGAGGGAGAGCAGCGGAAGGATTTACAGATTTCTGTAGAATCTACACATGTAGAGCCTGAAGTTCGCAGATATGAATGAATCAGTTACTAATCCGAGAGTGATTTCTCGTCATTAGTTGAACCTGATAATCATTGAAAGTTCGCATGATCTGATGATCATTGCAAGCGACGAATCTGCGAAATTCAAAGAAGCGATAGTGAGCCCGAACTTTCCGAAAAATTACATTTTAAGTAAGTTAGCTTCATCGATCCATTCATGGATGGAAGCAAACATATCGGAGTTGGAATCTTCGTTCTGTTGAAGTAGTCAAGGTTTTGACTTGAACAGGAACGAATTGGAACTATGCGTTTACTAATAGATTGGTGGGAGCGATATTGGATTTCTCATAATGTATGTCGATGACATACTGATTCTCGGAAAAGACGTCCCAATGCTGCAGTCGGTTAAGGACTGGCTTGGGAGTTAGTTCTAATGATTGACATGGGTAAAGCCACGTATGTTCTTGGATTTTGGATCTAAAGATAGAGATCCGAAAGAGCTGGTAAGACAAAGTCAGGATTCTTATCCCGACAAAGTCCTACACGTTTTCAGCATTCCAAGAAGGGTTTTATGCCAATGTCACATGGCATTACGTTAAGCAAGACACAGTGTCCTACGATAACTGCTGAGCTTAAATGCATGGATAAGTTTCCATATGCGTCGGCAATTGGATCTATCATGTATGCCATGAAACGTACTTGTTTGATGTTGCTTTAATGTTAAGCAAGACAAGTAAAGACCAGTCAAATCCAGCAAAGAATCACTGGATTGCCGTAAAGAATATCCTAAAGTATTTGAGGAATACTAAGGATAAATTCTAGAGTTACGGAGAAAGTGAGGTGCTACGAGTCGGTAGAGTCTGAAAAGGCAAGTTTCCAATAGACAAAGATGATTTCCGATCACAGTCCGGTTATATCTTGTGTCTATCTGGCGGTGCAAGGCACTGTTGCTGACTCAATGACTTAAGCTGAACATTTCGCAACTTGGGAAGTGGCGAAAGAGGTTGTTTGGAAAGAAGAGTTCATCACTGAACTTGATGTGATTCCCAGCATAGATGAGACTAGCTGCACATCAGAGGTCCAAACACCTTGAGATAAATGACAGAGATGTTAAGTAGATCAGCAAGTTTCAACAAATGAGAACGTTGCTAATCTATTAACGAAGCCACTCCTTAGCCCTAAGCACGAGTCACGGACTGTAGCTGTAGGATAAGTGAAGTTAAGATATAGTCTTAATTTCAGTGGGAGTTAGTAAAGGGCTTTATTTAGTTATTGATATGTTCTTGTAAAACATTTGAGATGTTTAATAATAAAATTATTATTTCAAGATTATTTTAACTGTGATGAAATAATCGTTCCAAAATGATATGAACCATTTTATAGGTCATCGAAGTAAATGACTTGATCTTGAGTCATCGAAGTCATTTAGCTTGATCATGAGACCCTATATTTGATAGATGGCTTATATCATCCTGTCCCTAGTCGAAGGTTGTTGAAATTGGAACACCAACAACCGTGTGAGACTGGATTGGTACGTGACTTATGACAAAGTCTCAGTGTGTCATAGATGCGCGGCATCAAAGTCAGTACATAGGTGTATGTTTGGGAACATACGACCGGACAAGACCCGCTTATAAGAACTCTTCAGGATATTTATATCTGTGTCATAAGAGATTCTTACTACGACTATAGAGTATAGTCCTTAGACCTGAGTTCGCATGCATGTGACTGCACATGGACTGATGCACTTTGATCATTGTCTAACGCTATCGTTCTGCGATAGTTATAAGGACCTTGTTTGGGTACATTATGAAATGAGTAGTTTGCAGTGATGGAACAAGACGGAATTTGTCCCTCCAATATAAATGGAGTGAATATCTCTAGGCCAATCGGAGATTTGAATACTGGAAAATGCATGGCCATGCTCAAACGGACTGTCCCGAGTCGTTTGGATTGTCAGTATCGAATCAGAGTCCGATGAACAAGATTAGGCTTTATAAGGATGACACCAATCTTGCCTTATGACTAATCGAGATATTGTGACAAAAGGATTATGAATACAGAGATTCCAGTACAAGTGGGAGATTGTTGGAATTGTGTCCAGTAATCTCGGTACTGTCTCTAGAAAGTAAGAGTATGTCAATGATCAGACATAAGTCATATAATACTGGGGGTCATGATGGCTTGCTAGAGTCCGCTCATGATCTATAAGTCTTGGACTTATTGCCTTTATTATATGATCCCATATGGGTCACACGCCTAAGCTAACAGGAAAATGTGTAGGAACGGTTTAGCAGAAGTACGGTAAAAGTGCTAGGCATTTACTGTACTTAGAGAGAATAAAACGGTTTAGGCACTGTGTGTCGATCGATACACAAGGTGTGTCGGTCGACACAGTGCGCGAATACCGTCGAGTTAATTGGTGTTTGGGCCAAATGGCCCAAATGGAACCGGACAAGTTTTATAAGGTAAAACTCGAGTTCAGAACAATTAACCCTAGCCCTAACAGCCGAAAACTCTCTCTCTCTCTGCGCTGAGATCCTAAGTGGTCTAGCAGCCGTTTTCTGTGATCGCGTGTGTGAACCTTTGGAGGATTCATCCCTCGGTGTTTCTCTGATCTCAGACATACCATCTCTTTCCGCTGCAAACAGGTATAAGGTGAGATCATCATTTGTTTCTATTCAGAGAAGAACCTAGATCCGCATGTTTAGGTTGATATGAATCTAAGAATTGAATCAGGATCAACTAAACAATCCTTCAGATCATAGTCTTATCTATTAATTACCCATGGCTGCCACCTCTGTGTGATCTTTGCAAAGAAATTGGCCACAAGGCAGTATACTGTCCTTCTGCTCCTGAAGCTACTGTGCCTACAGCCACAATGCCTAACCAAAACAAAGCTACAGGGAGGAAAAAATCACAGGAATGGAAACAGGTCCCATCTGGTCCCAAAAAATCTAACTTTACTGGTTTGGAAAAGGATAATTACCGGTCTATTGCTGCTGTAGTAGTTTCTCCTGTTTTGGATGCCACTCTCCCTAACAACGACATCTCTGTCATCGATGCTGCTAAGGGGAAAAATAAGGCTCACATGCCTGTTGATACTGATGTCATTGAGCATATGCAGATTGAGTCTTCTCCAGACGTTCCTCTAGAGGATCTTTTTACTTTAGTAACTCAAAGCTCAATAGTCAAAACCATACCAACAGCTGCTCAGCCGCTCACCATATCAAACAAGTTTAACTCCCTGCAGGCAGAATCTTCTGACACAAGCGACTCAGGTAATGTAGTAACAGCTTCCAAGAACATAGAGATCAAGCCAACCGAGGGCTGGGAGCTATCTTTGTCTATGTCCCCAGCTAAAGCGCTGCAGGTTTACAACAATAGTCAGTCTGACGGGTCATCAAAGTTGTCTCCCTCACTGCTCAGGAAGAATAAGAAGCGGAAAACTCAGCAACTCTCTCCTCCCCCACATGGCCAGGACATTCTTCCCATTGAGTGGAAGAAATCGCAACCCTCCCTCTAATTTTATGTCGGACACCTTTTTTGGAATGTGCGCGGAATAAACGACAAAGCGAAGCATAGGCCGCTTTCGAGCTGGCTCACTAGGAGCTCAGCATCTTTTGGGGCGCTTATTGAGACTCATGTGCAGGATTCAAATAAACATCAAATTTTAGCGGATATAGGAGGTGGATGGAACATTTTGGATAACTATCAGTTTTCGGATCTTGGAAAAATTTGGATAATTTACAAGTCTCACACAAGGGTTCAGCTTCTCTTTCGGGACCTTCAGTCCATCACTTGCGAGGTGACCTTGGAGGATGGGACTGACTTTATTTATACAGCCGTTTATGCAAGTAATGAGGTAGCAGAGAGGAATGATTTGTGGATTTCTCTTCGAGATACCCAGTTTTCTTTTGGTTTATCATCAAAGGCATGGATGATAAATGGTGATTTCAACGAAATTTTACACCCAAATGAGACGTCTAACCCGTGCATCACTAGAACAACTCCAGATATGAGGCGGTTTGGTGACTGTCTTGCAGACTTGGGTGTTTTCGACTTAGCTTCAACATCTCCAAAGTACACATGGACTAATAAGCAACCATCAGATCCTTTGGGTAAAAAGCTCGATAGATGTTTGGTTAATGGAAACTGGTTGCTCAAGTTCCCTTACGCCCATTGCTCGTTCGAGGCAACTAAGTTTTCAGACCATACCCCCTGCCTAATCAAGCTGAAAACAGAGAGGCCAAAATTTGGTAATCGCCCTTTCCGGTTCTACAATCTTCTCATTAAACATGCTTCCTTTCTAGATTGTGTGAGGGATAATTGGGTAGCGGCTGGTGATACTTGCTACATGCTCAAGGATTTTTGTTTTAAGCTGAAAAATATGAAAATGCCCATGAAATCTCTTCTCAAGGATAACTTCAGTGATATAGAAAAAAGAGTCACCGCTGCCTCCATTACTCTGAACGCGGCTCAGCTTGATGCCCTTAATGATCCGACCCCTATTAACTTCCAAAACGAGCTAACGGCAAGGAATACTTGGATGTATCTAAGGGCGGCAGAGGAAAGCTTCTATCTTCAACGCTCACGGATCAAATGGTTAGGAGAGGGAGATTTTAATACTCCGTTCTATATGATGGTCACTAAAGCTCGAAACTCAGGAAATGCAATAAAGGAGTTGGTGCTCGATAACGGCTCCAAAACAGCCTCTCTTGAAGAAGTCCATCGAGTTGCGATCAGCCATTTCGAGAATCTATTGTGTACGGTGCGTGGCCAATTCTTCCCAGATCTTCCGGATTTCCTAGGTAATCTCATGGAAGCAAAGTGCAGTGTCATTCAATCGGAAAGGCTGCAACGACAGTTCTCGGCAGAAGACATTTCAGAATGCCTTCGAAAAATGCCTTCAAAGAAAACGCCTGGCCCGGATGGTTTTACTGTCGAATTTTTCAGAGCTTCATGGTCTATTCTTGGAGATGAATTCATCCGCTCAGTCCAAAGGTTCTTCGACGACAGATTTATGCCTACTTGCTTAAACTCTACTTCGTTAGTACTGCTGCCAAAGAGACCGGGAGCGAACCGTATTTCTGAGTTCCGGCCTATAGCGTGTCTGAATACGCAATACAAACTGATTACTAAGCTTATCGCAAACAGATTGAAAGAAGTTCTTCCTGACTTGATTCTGCCAAATCAATCCGCCTTTGTTAAGGACCGTTTGCTTCTTGAGAATGTCCTGCTAGCCTCGGAAGTGGTTCAGGGATATCATAGAAAGATGGATTTACCGAGAATCACTCTCAAAATCGATATAGCGAAAGCTTTTGATTCGGTAAGATGGGACTTTGTCCTAAGTACTCTGCAAGCCTATGATCTCCCTTGTAAGCTTCTCGATTGGATTCGAACCTGCATTTGTTCTCCCACTTTCTCTCTCAGCATTAACGGCATTACCTCCGGTTATTTCAAAGGAAAAACAGGCCTACGTCAAGGCGATCCGATATCTCCTATTCTTTTTGTGCTTATGATGAACATCCTGTCGCTAATGCTAAATCAAGCTGCGGAATTGGGTACCTTTGGTTACCACCCGGGATGCGAGCCATCGAAACTCACTCATCTCTGTTTTGCAGACGATCTTCTCATATTTATTGATGGTTCAGAAAGATCGGTTAAAGGTGTCTTAAGCGTCCTAAAAGATTTCGAAGCAATGTCGGGGCTAGGGGTGAACATCGCTAAAACTTCTTTGTTCTCGGCTGGTATGGACTCTGCCCTCATAGACAGTATCTCTTCCTCCCTTGGTCTTCGGCAGCAGAAACTTCCTATCCGCTACCTCGGTTTGCCATTATGTTCCAAGAAGCTTATGGTTTCAGATTGTGATGCGCTCATAGACCAGATCAAAAGGAAAATGACCTCCTGGACAGTAAGAGCTCTCTCAATGGCTGGAAGATTGACTTTAATCTCTTCGGTGATCGCGGGAATAATCGGCTTATGGGCGAGTGCTTTCATTCTGCCGAATAAGGTAATGAAAATGATTAACGCTCTATGCAGTTCCTTCCTTTGGCATGGACAGATAGGAATCTCCACTGGCGCAAAAGTATCATGGAATGAGCTATCTATTCCGAAATCTGAGGGCGGTTTGGGTTTGAGAAACATAAAATGTTGGTCTGAGACTTGCACTCTTAAGCTCATTTGGCTGCTATACTTCAGAGGAGGATCGATTTGGGTAGCGTGGATCAGACGGAAATACTTGTCTACTTCTTCCTTGTGGGCCTTGAATGAAAAAAATTACAGCTACTCATGGATGTTCAGGAAACTTCTAAAGATGAGACCAAAAGCCCTTGCGTTCCTGAGGATTATAGTTAGAAACGGAGATTCAACTTTCTTCTGGTGGGATCCTTGGACTCCTCTCGGTATTCTCTACCACTTTTTTGGCACTGATGGTCCATCGACAATGGGAATCCCTCTCTTTTCAACGATCTCAGGCATTAAAAGAGGCAATACGTGGCTTCTTCCGCCGGCTAGATCGGAGAAACAAGTCGCTCTTTATGCGTTCATCACCACGCTTCAACACTCGACTGATTGCGATTACCCTCAGTGGCAAATTCAAGGTAGTATCCACAAAACCTTCATCTCTAAATCTGTTTGGAATGTTATTAGGATTGGCAGAACTAATAAACCTTGGTCTAAATTAGTTTGGCATAAAGCAATAATTCCGAGACATGCTACCACAACTTGGCTATTTATTCTAAACCGCAATCCTACTACTGATCGCCTTATCGCTTGGGGTCTTGATGTAGAAAACTGTTGTCTCTTATGCGGCTCGGAAAATGAAAGTAGGGACCATATGTTTTTCGAATGTGCATATACTACTGAGGTCTGGTTTACGATTGCAGGTCAGCTTGGAGATTTCAGACCTCCAAACAAATGGTTAGACATCATGCAATGGCTCCTAGCTTCAAATATGCCGAGGGACTGCAAAATGGCCTTCTACCAAGCATGGGCAGCTACCATCTACACCGTTTGGACAGAAAGAAATCACAGATTTCATAGTGGACTTACTTCTCCAGCTTCAAAAATCATCTCCACTATCCGCCATAATCTCAGACTGAAGGCAACAGCAATGTCTCAAAATGGCTCAGACCTTGGCCTTAGACAAGAAAAAATGAGTATTCCAACAGACAAATTAGTGAGTAATTTGTTGGAAATATGTGTTCCCAACAAATTTCCAACAGAATATTCATTTGTTGGAATTTGATCGTTGGAAACCTTGATTTATCGGAAATTTGTTGGAAGCGGTTCCAACAAATAAATTTTATCGGCAATTCGTTGGAATTTTCTAATAGATTATTTGTTGGATATTTGTGAGAACCTACCGTGGAATTTCCCACAAATTATCAAGAAAATATATCAACAAATTTCCAACGAATTCTTTATCAATATTTTCCGTCAAATATTTTGTTAGAGAATTATTGGTAGTTTGTGATAAATATTCAACAAACTCAATCATCATTTCGTAGGAAATTTCTAATAACATGTTCGTTAGAAATTTGTTGATTCGTTTTCTTGATAATTTGTAGGAAATTTCCAACGGTTTAATTGTTAAAATTTCATTAGAAAAGTCTCATGTTTATTTGTTGGAAATTTGTTGATAAATTCTTTTAAATTACCAACAAATTCTTTCATCAACAAATTTATCAGATTTTTATTGGAACATTTTTCAGTCAATATATTTATTAATATATTAAAAATACAAGAAATTATAAATAATAATAGAAAAACGATTTAATAATTAAAATAATAATAATTAAACAATTTAAAATATCAAAAACACTTAAATATCTAAATTTGATAATAAATAAACATCCAAAATGCATAAAAAATAATATAACTAATTAAGATCTTTAATGGTCTTCTTCATTAGTGTTCAATGTTGGTCTCTTTGAAGGTGGAACTTCATCTGGAAACTTGGTCTGCATCATAGTAGTCCAAAATTCCACATCTTTAAACTTCAGTAGCATTTCCTCGATCACTTTGTCCGAATTCTTGAGCTTTTCTTGAGTCTCAAGATACATTTCTTCAAAATTCGGAGATGCATCAATTGTAGGATCAGCAATCGGAATTGAGCCATACCCAAATTTTTTTCCTTTATTCACTTGAACTTCCTGCAAGTTTGAAATTTGATACTATTAGACACATAGAGTAGGATTATAAAAAAAAAATCAAACGTTTTACCCCTTTGTATATTGTTTCAATTTCTTCCTGTGTAAGATGGTTGGTCTCCACAATTTCATCGTCGTCATAATCTTCAGTTCTTTGACTGAGAATTTGCTGCTCCATGTTCCGACACTTTTTTGCGATCAACTCAGCTTTTTTGCACACAAACACACCATCAGACTTTCTCTTATGTGTTGCTTCCATAAATGTAACCATATCTGGGAGCTCTCCTGTCTTCTCATCACGCTAAACAATTTTTAAAATACAAAAACTCAATTTAGAAAATTTGGAAGGAAAAAAAAAAACTAATAGTTATAGCGTGATGGAAAAGAATCAAATTTCTTAGAAGTTAATAGAAGAATTACCATTTCTTCTCTTCTCCGGAGATACGGCATTGAACCACATGTGTGCTTAGCTATCCCTAAGCCACCACGATCGCTCTTCTTATTTTTGGAATTGGTTTTGCTTCTTTCCATGTTTTTCTCATTTTCCCAAAAAGCAATAAGTCCAAGCCAAACAGAGTTCCGCATCCATTCCGGCTTCTCCTTGTCTTCCTTCCATACCTTTTTCCATTCATAGACATATCCCAACAAACGAGATGCACACAAAGACTCAAACTTATGACGAACGAGTGTAGTTAGCTCATATCGCCAATTATATTTTTGCTACAGTAACAAATAGAAGAAGTAAAAAATCAAATCAATTAAAATGTGTATCAAATAAACTAATCACTAAAACCAGACAATTCAATAAGCAAATAAGAAATCTTTACTATGAAGCAATAATTAATTTCATTAACCGTTCATTCTTGACGTACGATCACCGTTCACCGTTCATTAACTCTTTACTAGGAAGAAATAATTAGTGTTAGATATGAATGTCTACCGTACGTCAAGGTTTGACGTAGTAGCACCTTAACGTTAATGTGAATTCTTTACTACTCATACATGTCATCAGATACTAACAGTGACTAACAAACAAAAAAATTCCAAAGCAAGGACAGAAACGTAGTAGCTTCGATGATGCCTAACATATCTAAGAATGACAAACAAAACTTTTCAAATAAATGCAATGTTATCAACAAAAGTGTTATGAATGTTGTGAGGATTATGGTACAAACAGAACTCATTTTAAAAATATAGAGCATGAAATCAGACCTAATTTTTTTGTGAGCAAACATATAAGAATGTATATCCAATAAACTAATCACTAAAACCATACCGCAAACGCTTTGAACCAACGTAACTTGCTATCACTTGAGAGAATTGACCAATTAGGAGCTGGTTCGGTGAAATCGCCCTCCACTATTTTCTTTACTGCTTTGGTGATCCCCTTTGTGTATTCAAACCTTGTATATGAGTAGTACAAGTAAGAACATATTCCCATAAAACAAATAGAAAAAAGCAGAAAATGGATTATAAAAACAGAAACATAATATTTAAAAGAAATTTACCATCCATCACCGTTCATTCTTCTCGGATCAAGTTTCTTTAAACTTGCACGACCAGAACTACGAAGCAGTTGGTCGAGAGTCATTAACTCTCCCTGATCTGTTGAGCCTTGCCCATTTGTGAGTGTCTCTGGTACTTGAGACGATTCGAGGGGGGAATCATTCGATTGTTGACTGTCTCCGAAACGGTTTTGGTCCACCATTCGTTTATAAGCCATATAGTCATCCCAAGTCCCCACCATATCTTCAATTGGTTAATAGAAAAATTACAAAACTGAAACAGAAAAGAATAAGTAAAAAGAATGGAGATTAGATTTACCGAAGAGATGAGTTACGGCAGGGTTGAGAACTTGGAGATAAAAAAAAGCGGCTTTATTAAAAAGAGAGTTGGAGACTGGTACAGGGAGATTAGGGTTATTATAATAGATATTAATTAAACGTGACCGCCTAAAATTCCTCAGATTTGGTAAGCTGCGGGAAAATTTATTATTTCACTAAAAATTTGGCGCCTAAGAAAAATTAGACATTTTCAAAAATCATTAAAAATCAATAAAAACCAATAAAAGTGCTACAACGCTACAGCACTACAACGCAACTAGCCTACTACGCTAAAATACTACAACTCTACAAAGCTACAACATGTAAGATTCATAGAAATGCTTTCAAAAAAAAAAAGTAAGATTCATAGGAAATAACCAAGATTCTTGAGCCATGTGGTCATAGCAATTGCCTGCACAGACAACAGGCATGAGCAAACTAAACAAAAGAATTTAACAGGGAATGAGCAAATTAAAGAAAATGATTGAACCTGTTGTCCAGCATAAATATGGTGAGAACTATTGCGATCCCAAGAACAAGACCAAGGTGCAGCCTACAATAATAGTCCAGCCAAGATCACAAGTTAAGACAACGACATTCAGTTGAAGAGCTAACAGGGAGCTTATGACTATGCAATATATAAAACAATGTTGATATAGTCGAGTAGATCGGATCTCACCTAGGAGCACACAAGATATCTATTCAACCTCTCCTACATTCATAAGTAAAAAAAAAACACAAACTTTGAATCAGCAAGTGATGTCTGATAATCAAACTCAGTAACTATCCACAAGAGACAACAACCCACACTATCTTAAATAAAAAACTCAATGAGAGATTCAGTCACTAATCTTCCAACATTCATGTACAACAGAGGCAAATAATAGACTCACTTGGAACAGAGACATCTGATTCTCGAAATTATTCTGCACATTTGTGATGGGAACACTGCAACTCTCTGCACATCGGCTAATCTCAGCGTGTGTTCTTGTCCTATCAAAGCACTCGTATGCACATTTGAAGTAGGCTTTCTGCACCAACCTAAAAGCACAAAACATAAATCTCAGAATCAAATATACAGAAGAAGCTAACTTTAGGCATTTAGCAACTGCAAGGGAGATAACTTAGTAAAGGGTATGTGAAATTAACTTAATTTCAGCAAATAAAACATCAAAAAAGTTCTAAGAACGATGAAGCTACTTACGACATATCCTAAAGAATGCATCCGAAGACCTCTTGTGTGCATAAAATCAGTTAGAGTCCGGCCATCGACTGGGGAGAGCTCCAACAAACCAGAATCTGCAACCTGTGATGACCGACAAATAACATCACATGATGAAAGCCAAATCACAGGCATACAAAATTCCCATAACTCGCATCCGAATCTATTCTCGGACAGAGGACGAGACAGAACCTAAGAAACTAGAAAGTGAACTCCGTACCTGAACTAACGAGTTGGTCGAGTACTGTCGGCGTGAGGGAGACACTGTTCATAAGCAATCCATCCCAATTTCGCTCATCTACGTTTTGTACCATATCAACGAAAGGCGGACCAAGGAAAAGGACGCACAAACGAATCGGACCAGCTAAAACAATGAAACTTAATCAAATACGTTAAACGGAGAATTAGGATAATGTGAAAGGAAAATTGAGAAGAAGACTAACCTGGCCCAGACTCGGTTGAGAATTCCGAGAGAAACTGAATGGCCCAGACTCGGGTTGCGATTCTGATCAACTTACAAAATCACCAAACTTGTCTACTGATATCAAAAACTGACGAATAAAATTATCATTTTATGTATACCTGACAAAGAAATCAAAGGACAAATAAACCAAATTATCTTAAAAGGTCATAGAAAAAAAGTTATTGTATGAGTAGCTTGATTTAAATCGATGTGCTTACTCTGATAAGAGAAGAAGCTCCGTCACTTTACTAGATTGGTCAATAAGCGAAACCCTGTACCTGGCGAGACGTAAATTGGAAGCATCTGTTGAAGTTGAAGAGCTGAAAAGAAGAAGAAGAGTCCAAGAGAGAAGATAGGATTTGTGTGCACAAAGTAATAAAATTCGACAAATAAACTTCCATCAAAAATCGTGACAAAAAAAAAAAAAAAAACTTCCATCAAAATAAAGAAACAGTTTAGCCCAAAAAAATAAAAAATAAACAGTGAAGCTATTATTGCAACCGAATGCAATAGTTCTTCTATTCATCATCGTCAGAATCGGAAGAGTGGCTTGAACAACTTGAATCACCTGAGTCATCAAATTCTTCTTCATTATCATTGCCATCCAAACCTATATCATCAATTATATGATTTTCAACATCCACCAATATTGTATGCTCAAGAGAATGTTCAACCACACCAACAAAGTCTACAGAGTTTTGTTGCATTGGATCATGGTCCTTCATTCCATCTACTCTTCCTCTTGGATTAATTTGTGCAGCAGTGATCCACGGATCATTGATTCTTTTAACTCTAGGATATGAAATGTAGCACACTTGATCGGCTTGTGATGCAAAAACAAATGGATCATACTTGTTCAGTTTTCTGGACGAGTTAATCTCCGTAACGCCAAATTTGGTAAGCCGGACACCACGTTCACTTGTAGGATCGTACCACTGACACTTGAATAGCACACATTTTATGTATCCAGGATATTCAACCTCTAAAATGTCTTCTATTACACCATAGTATTCTGCATCCATCGTACGCACAACAACTCCATGGTTTACAGTCTGTCTATTGCTTGAGGCGGTTCTTCTCTTAAATACATATCCACGAGTACAATATGTTGGTGCTGAAATCGTCTCCGAAAGTGGTCCACCAACTAACTCTCGAAACCACGTTGGAATTGGTTCACCACTAGAAGATGCTGATTTAACCTGCAATATGAATTAACAATTTAACCACTTAATAACATTATCCAATTACTATTAATAGAATAAATGGTTAAAAATTCAACTCACATAGAATTTTAGCCACTTTGCAAATTCTTCTTCTTTCATGATTTCTATCTCATCGTCACTTTTCTGTGGGTACGAGTTCTTGATATTTTGGACAAATTTGCTGAAAAGTTTACCAATCACGTTAATCACTGTAACATACACCAACCATAACAAAAATTCTCAAAATGAATATACAAAGAGAATGAATATACCTCTCATATGGCAATAGTTCGTCGCAGTTACGAATTATGTAATTATGTACATGGTTGTATTCTTCATCTGTCAACCAAACTGACTCTCGTTTTCCGCTAAGCCGCCCAACTTCAGCAAATATTTTTGGTATATCAGTGTGGTACGAAGCTTTCTCCCCACCATCATCATAGCGGCCTGGCTTTCTAGCTTTTGTTTGAACTGTAGGTGCGAAGTAGTACGAAGAGAAATATGATGTCTCTTCATTTATACTTTGCGCCACAATAGAACCCTCGACCTTACTCATATTTTTCACTTTCTTTTTTAGATGGAACATGAACCTTTCAAATGAATACATCCACCTATACTGAACAGGACCACCAAGCGCTACTTCTCGAGGAAGATGAATCGGTAGATGTTCCATAACATCAAAAAAAGATGGTGGAAATATTTTTTCTAAGTTGCATAATATCAAAGGAATGTTCTCCTCCAAAAGAGCTATGCCATTGGCAGTGAGAGATCTTGAGCAAAGGTCTCTAAAAAAGGCACTTATCCCTGTAATTTCAAAAAGTTATTAGTTAATCTACAAATATGTTTTCATGATAATTAATAAAATATGAATATAGTGAAATAATAATTAAGTTAGATATACATACCAGCTATTGCGTGATGAACATTTTTTGGTAAAAGTTCTGCAAGTGCGAAAGGAAGCAAACGCTGCATAAAAACATGGCAATCATGACTCTTCATTCCAGACAGTCTACCGCTTTTATCGTCCACGCATCGGGAGAGGTTAGATGCATAACCATCAGGAAACTTAACGCTACGGATTATCCATTCGAAGAACGCTTTCTTCGCATTTGCACTTAATCTGAAGATTGGAACTGGGCCTTTTCCATTGTTCATTACATATAGCTCAGGACGCTCACATATATCAGGGAGGTCCAATCTTGATTTCAAACTGTCTTTCGTCTTGCCTTGCACATCCAAGATTGTATTCATGATATTGTCAAAAAAGTTCTTCTCAATATGCATCACATCTAGGTTATGCCTTAGCATATGAGTCTTCCAATATGGTAAATCCCAGAAGATACTTTTTTTGTGCCAATTATGGTTAAGACCATACCCATCAATAGGAACATGTCCATTACCGCCAACATCGGTTGTCTTATATACACCAAAATCTCTGAACTGTGTCAGTATATCTTGTCCTGATAGCTTTGGAGGCGAGTCATCACGCACCACTTTCTGTTTTCTGAACATCTTCCTACTTTTTCTATATGGATGATTATGTGGTAAGAACCGTCGGTGACAATCGAACCAACAAGTTTTTTTCCCGTGCTTAAGCTGAAACGCATCAGTAGTATCCTGACAATATGGACAAGATAACCTTCCATGCGTTGTCCACCCGGATAACATCCCATACGCTGGAAAATCACTAATCGTCCATAGCAGAACAGCATGCATTAAAAAATTGTTCCTTAGTGAAACATCATACGTAACTACACCTTGATACCACAATGCTTATAACTCATGAATCAACGGCTGTAAGAATACATCAAGTGATCGTCTAGGATGTTCAGGTCCAGGAACAAGAATGGTTAGGAACAAAAACTCTCGTTTCATACAAAGAGAAGGAGGAAGGTTGTAAGGAGTTAGGATTACTGGCCATAATGAGTATTTACGACCAGCCTTGCCGAATGGATTAAATCCATCTGTGCATAATCCCAAGTATACGTTCCTATGCTCCTTTGCAAAGTCTGCATATAACGAGTTAAAATGCTTCCATGCTTCAGCATCAGAAGGATGTGAAATGTTCCCGTCGGATGAATGCTCAGCATGCCATCTCATAGGACCTGCCGTGCGTTCAGACTGGTATAACCTCTTCAATCTATCTGTTATTGGCAAATACCACATACGCTTGTACGGTACTCGACTTTTCCCACTTGTAACCTGAAACCGTGGCTTCTGACAAAATTTACAGGCATCCAAATTTTCATCTTCTCTCCAAAATATCATGCAGTTGTCAATACACGCATCTATCATCTGGAATGGTAACCCAAGTGAAGATACCAACTTTTGTATATCATAGTACGAACCGGGAGCCAAATTCGGTTCTGGCAACAATTCCTTCACAAAAGCAGCTATTGCATCAACACAATCCTCAGACAAATTATAATCTGTTTTTATATTCATCATCCGTGTGGCGGCTGATAAACGTGAATGACCCTCTTTACAACCATCATAAATTGGTTTCTTCGCTGCATCTAGCATATCAAAAAACTTCCTCGCTTCTAAGTTTGGTTCTTCAGCAACACTTTCGGTTTCAGCTGTTTCACGAAATACGTCTGACACCATCTGTATAACACCGACTGGATCCCTAAGTGTATTATCTTGCTCTTCGTTCCTATTGTGATTATTATCTTCCAACTGATCATGATTTCCATCCTCTCCATTATTTTGAGTACTACTACTTGCTAAAGTTTCAAAATCTTCCCCATGAGAAAACCATATGTAATATCCAGGCGTAAATCCCTTTTTATACAGATGTATGCAAACTGTATCTACCAAAAGGAATTTCTCATTACCACACGAAGAACAAGGACAAAACATCTTACCGCAATTCAATGGAATCTCTTGATTTGCAGCAAAATGCATAAAGTCAACAAGACCTTCTTTATATTGCTTTGTTGGTTCTCCGGTATCTTCATCGATATGATTGTACATCCATTCACGATTTTTTATTTTTTCCTTTGTCATTGATCTACCAAATCCAGAAAACACTAAAATCAATTAGCCATAAAACTTTGATAACTAAATTACGGTCGTAAATTGTTATACTGTAAATCTTATAGTATTATCAGCGAATGAAAATTAGAGAATGGTAGAATCTTAAAATAAACAACGATCATTAATTCCCAAGTAGTTTAATTAACAATTAAACGTCGTCACGATCGAATGCTTACCTAATTAATTGATTCCAAGTAGCTTTGGCTATCTGAGAGGCAAGAATGGTCTCGTCTAAACCCTGTACCAAAAGACAAAATAGTTAGTAACTTAGTATACAATAATCTATGCTCTACAAGAAACGATTTTAATAAAAGTATAAAAGGAAGAGCACTTACTGCAGGAAGTGGAGGACTGCAACGATTTTAATTTTTTTTCCCAGCGAATGACCTAAGTGACTTATAATGGTTAAGAGAGATTTTTCTTTTCTTTCTTCCTTTTTCTTTTTTCTTTTCTTTCTTCCTTTTTCTTTTTTCTTTTCTTCCTTTTTTCTCATTACCTTTTTTTTTTTTGAAAACTTTCCAACAAAATATTTGTCTCATTATTATGGAAAATAAATAATTCATATACGCTTAAAATTTAATTAGATTCCAACAAATATTTTGTAAATATTTTACTACGATCTAAAAATTATTGGTAATTTCCGACTATATAATATTTGTTGGAAAATACCAACGATATTCCTACAAATTATGCAACGTAATTACCACGACAAAAATTGTCGGAAATTTGCAATGAATTTCCAACAAATAAAATGGTATACGGAATTTTATGGGAAATTTATTAGAAATTTGCAACAAAATATAATCATAGGAAAAATCTGTTGGAATATTACATGTTTTCTTGTAGTGGCTTTTATTTCTCTCTGAATCTGTGAACTTGTTTTCATCCAAATTATCTCCAAGATCCTCTTCTTCTCTCTTTTTTTAAACTTGGTATCTTTAATTCAAATTAATGAAAGCCCTTTATCAAAAAAAAAATAATTATTATTAAAATATTATTATAAATTAATATTAACGAAATTTGACTTATAAAAAATAAAAATCATATGATAAATATAAGCATAATTAAGTTAATAAATCAATTGATAATATAACTATATAATTTAATACATAAATTACTTTCATAAAATATAAAATTAAATTATAGTAATCGTACAGAAAACCCATATATTCATGTTTTCGATATTTTTTCAAGTGGATATTATAAAATAAGTATTTAAACTAAAGTTAATTATTTTTTAGTTAATGAAATGAAAATTTCTAAAGTTGGAATTTTAAAAATTAGATCTATAACTAAGTTTTTAGAAATGTTTTTTAAATTTGAAAAATATTTTTATTTGATATAAAAATTGATGGACTACTCTATTATTATTTTATGAGAAAAGACATAAAATAGCACAAAAACATGTCTTATCATAAATATAGCACTAAATGAAATAATTCACATTTTTAGCATTATTTTAATTACAAATACTTTTAGAGCATTATATAATTTAGGGTTTAGGGTTAATTATTTAGAGGTTAGGGTTTATTATTTAGGGTTTAGGGTTTATTATTTAAGGTTTAGGGTTTAGTATTTAGGGTTTAGGGTTTAGTATTTAAGATTAAGGGTTAGGGCTAATTTAGTGACAAAATATGTTTTTGTGCTATTTTTATGATTTTTCTTCCTTGTTGTTATATTTGTGACAAGACATGTTTTTTGTGCCATTTTTGCGATTTGTCCTTATTTTATTAATATTTAATTATATAAAATCAAATATTGTATAAAACGAAATAGTACAACATATAATATATTTAAGAATTTCAAATCTTTAACAAATATATTTTGAAAAGTCCTCTCTATGGCCAATGTACCTTATTTTGTTACTTTTAAAAGACAAAATGTCTTTTTATATTTCTATTTGAATGATTAAGTGGGTGACTCTGATGTGGTCGAGCGTTGTTGTTGGGACCTGTACTCATGCTAGGCGGAAAAACGTGTACTCATGCTAGGCGGAAAAACGGCTAATTCCTGCCCGCACAATGTGAACTGGTACCGTTTAAAACCTCGCTAATTTTTGTGTGCTAATCAGTATCTATACTTTTAAAAATTTGAATATACATATACAAACAATTTTTTTGTAGCTAATAGTTGTTTTGACCGAAGACCCGTTAGTAAACCCCATTAATACGTTAACGGATGATGACTCCTCTACCAAGTATGAATTCCCGTTGGAACATGACTACTAGACGGCGACATTTCACTTAAGCTAAACAAAATAAAAAAGTTATATCGTCTTCATCACCATCGATTTCGAACAAAGAGGGGAGAAATTAGGGTTTATGGACTTTGGGCAAATAAAAAAATGTCGACATCATCGACGAAGAAAGCGTCTTCTAGGGACTCTGGTACGATTATTGTTGTTCGATTTGATACACATCAAGTTCGTTTTTCAGATTTCAGGTTGTTATCAACGGACATGTTTTTGGGAAAATTTATATGCTTAAGTGTTTGTCTGAGTCGTGGTGGTCGTGTAAGGGGGGGGGGGATAGAGGCATGCCTTGTTTTTGTAGATGTGGAGAAGCTTTTGTGATTAAAACCTCAGGAACAGTTAAAAACCCATGTCGCCTTTTTCATTGCTGTCCGAAGGGAACAGAGAACGCAATTTGTTTCAAATGAACAAATGAGTCAATGGTAAAAGAGATTGAAGACTTGAAGGAAACGATATGGACTTTAGATGTCATCAGCTTTGAGAAGGAAATTGAAGAGCTGAAAAAGATGGTTCATGGATATGAAAAGGTAATGGAAACTATGAACTTTGAGATTCTCGATTGCAAGAAAGAAGTGAAGGAAATTGGAGGAAATGTGCATTTCATGAAGCGATTGATCGGCTGCAGAGTTGTTGTGATTGCGAGTTACTGATTTTTCTGGGCATAAGTGTGTTTGTTTGATGGTTTATTTTAATAATCTCAAGAATTTGGTGTGTGTATCTTTAAGTTTGTTTGTATTTCTAAACATCATACTTAGTAGTTTGAATATCTTTGAATATCGGTTTGTGTTTGCCAAAATGAAAATAAAGTTTAGGAATTATACAAACAAGATGAAACTTCAAAGAACCTATTGAGCTGAAACTTAAAACTGTCGTAATATCCAAAAAAGACAATGGAAATTATAATCCCACACCTAAATCCGATACCATAATATCCAAAACACAAGATGAAATCTGCAAAATACCATCAATAAACCGAGACCTAACATCCAACTCCCAAAAACAAAAACATGCTACTTTCAAAATCCAACATCTTCCACACTTAAAACACTCCTAAAACACCAAAACAAGTTGAAACCTGCAAAGTACCATATCAATAAACCGAGACCTAACAAGCTACTTCCTCAAAATCCATCACCTTCAAAGCCATATCACGATATCTGGTCTTACAAAACAGAGGTCTGAGATGGTTCTGTAGGTGGAGGAGCTTCTTCAACAAGTGAAATATCTTCACAAACATCTGCTTGGTATGTCGTCTTACTCTTTTTGTTCGGTCTTGGCTTGCGAGGCTTATGTGGCTTCATTGGGACTCCAGCATTAGGACATATGCTGGCATAATGACCAGCAATACTACATCTTGTACAATGCATTGTTCTCCCATGATTGGTCACCTTTTTCCCTTCGTTAGCGACTCATTGATTGCCTTCATCCGTTTCTCTAGTTTTCTCTTGCGCCCCTTTTGTGGCTCTATTTCTGGCGCTTCAATTGTAGGTTCATTGCTCCTTTTCCAGAACTTCATTCCATTCACAGGCTCAATCGAATCCACATACTGATCCTTCTACTTTGAAGTCAAATACCAATCTGAGACTAGATCTTCTATGTTGTATGTCTTCTTATTATTCAAGATAACGCGCAGCGCATGACGGCAAGGAATCCAAATTAAATCTCATCGTCTACACTTGCATGTATTGTCCCTCATGTTGAAAGTGTAAGACTGGCCTCTCCCATCTTCAAAGACTCGATCACAACCAGGTATATACCTACATAATTTCACCCGTTTCTCCTCTTCTACGATTACAAGACCAACCTTCAAGCTGTGTTTGGCCTTATGCTTCCTTGTTTTTATCCTCCTAAGCTTTATCCTTAACATCGCTTGTCTCCAAACTCTGGACTACATGAATTTCACGGGCCTTCTCAATCGCTTTGTTATAAGATTCACTGAAGTTATTTAATTAAATTTTAAGTCGACAAAGTTGAATCTTAAAAATAGTTTTGTTTGTTATTTTCTAATGCTCGTTGCCAGTCCACATTATCGTTTGAGTGTTGGGGTAATATAAGCACGAAATGGTAACATATTTGCTCTGATTTAAATTCTACATTATAATATCTAATCTCTTAATTTTCATAATATATAGGATATTAATTTAACTCACCCATATATTATTGTGTATTAAGTTTGATACAATGTTTTGTTGCCAGTTAGGATAGTTAAATACTTAAACTGATTATATTAGTTTCTGAAATGATTAAAGCAAAACAAAAAATGGTGGGTTTAATGGGCTTCCACTGAGAAAGAATATACTTAACACACCTAAATGTACACAAAACATTTTTTGGATGGTTCCTGGTTGACACTTGAAACCAAGAGTATTGGATCTGAGTATTTTCGGGTTTCAATAGTTTGGTTTGGTTGAAGTTCCAACCGTTAAACCGATTGATCTTTAGTTCTTTACCATTATTCGTGTGAAAATAATGGAACACTGACTCTTCTTTGGTTCGAATATGCGTTAAGCAACTCTTGACGTATGCAAGGAACATTCTAGAGTTGTGTTCATTTCAGGCACTCCATCAAGTAATGAAACAACCTAATTACCTAAGTGATCAAGAGTTTCCTCAGCTCATGTTTGATATGATGCTTGCATGGGAGTGTCACTAGTGAGCATGAAAACAAAGTGAGAAATCTATCTTTTTTTCCATGTTGATTTTTTTCTTCTTAAAACAGAGATTTGGATTCATGCTTTTATCTCTTAGTATCATTGCAGATGCAATCACTGTACATAATCTTTTTGATGCACTGACTAGCTCGTCAGGCCACATGCTTCATTTTCTCGTATATGACGAATACATCCTGGTTGATTTTGTTTCCATCTTAACAATTGCCATTTTTTAGGGAAACTAACACTTACCAGCTGTCTTTTGATTCAATGGGTGGTATTGCGATATGATCTCACTGAAGACACTAGGCCTGGGCAAAAAAACCGGAACCGAAGAACCGGAACCGAATAACCGATAACCGGAACCGAAATTTTTTATTTGGTTCCACCTATAATACCCATTGGATCCTAAATTAGAGGAACCGTGGGTATCGGGTAGGAACCGGAACCGAACCGAAAACCGAAACACGAAACCGAAGAACCAAACTTATATAAGCTTTAGTAAAATATTATTTATGGTTTCAACATTCACATAAAGAATCATATGAAAATATTGTTATATCTATAGAATTTATGTTTATGTTATGTAATTAACATTGAATCATAAATTTTTTTATTTTTTTTTTTGTTAATGATTTGTTAAATTAACATAAATTTTGAGGTTTTTTGTTGATTTCAAATATTTTTTTGTTGATTACGGGTATTTTTTTTTTGCTGATTACGGATATTTTTTTGTTGATTTTGGATAAAAAATGTTATTTTGGTTACAAAATATCCGGAACCGTTTAAGAACCGAAAATTTCAGGTATTTTACGGTTCCTAAAATGATGGAACCGAACCGAACCGGAACCGACAGGAACCGAACCGGAACCGAACCGGAAATTGTAAAATACCCATTGGATCCTAAATCTATAGAACCGAAATACCCGGAACCGAATGGTTCTTATCCGGAACCGAACCGAATATCCGAATGCCCAGGGCTAGAAGACACAAAACAGGTCATCAAACGAGGGCCATTGGGTGCTCGTATCTTTGATAAAGCCATCGGCTATATCGCTTGTGATTGTGGCAGTTATATCTGCGGTTGTTCGGGTTAAGTACTCAATAACGATAGCATTTGTAGAATGGTTCACGAAGGAAGTTGTGTGGAGGAAAGCGAGTAATGACCGGATAGAGAGACGGGTCAGAGAATGGTGGTTTAGATTACCGGCTGCTCCGGTTCGGCTTGATTATCTCATGCAGACAGTGCGTAACTTGTTTGTAAACAACATTCTCTTTGGTATTTTGACCAAGCCAAAAGATAGCAACATTAATAGTGTCAAGAGACGGACAAGTGACTTATAGTTTAGCTGCCCAAAACAAAAACACCAAAAGAATATCTGTCGCAATCAAAAGAAGGCTTAAGAGTTTTCATCCCTATCTACTCCAAAAGAAACACATAAACAAGAGCCCACACCTGCATTTCTTGTGTAGCAAGCTTCACATGTTCTCTCTCTACTCCTTACATATCAAAAGATCTTTTAGTGTTGAAAGAGCAATGGATTTCACAAGCGCTAGAGCATCTTGCCATTGTAAGCAGTTCTTGAAGGAAGCCACACTTTGCGTTTTCCGGATAGTAAATATCAAGCTTTAATGTCTGCAGCATTGTTGCATTCTTCAGCAGGTATCTTACTAGCTCTTTTTCTCCTTCATTCCCTGTTGTCTTTGACCGTTTCAATTCCACAAACTTGAGCGATGATACCAAACACTGAGGCACTGTTGAAAACATCACCTTTGGTTCTTTCTTCTTCTCATAATGCTTAGATATGTCCTTCTCCAATGTCTGCAAAAACAGAAGACACAAAAAGAAAGAAGAAAAGAAATTGAGTAGAGAGAACTTCACAAACAATATGCGTAAAAAATCAGAGGGTCAAAGTGATTTATTACCAATATGAAAGATTCTAGTTTTGGGCAGCTCTCAAGAATGGTTGGCAACATTTCAAGATTAGATTTAGAAATTCTAGCATCCAAGCGGGATAGGTCACCAAACTGAAGCACCGGTCCTGCTTTTGTGTATAGAAAGATATCCTGGTAACACAAGTAAACAAGTCAAAAGGAATGTAATGGTGTGCATCTTTCAAAGAAGAATATTCTTATATATACTCAAACATTGAGATGAGTACCTTCCAAAAATGATTACTAATAATTAGGTCCTTGAACCTTGATATATTGGTGAGGATGTCATATATCACGCTACTACTGAATGTCTCACCGCCATAGGCAACAATATCTAGTTTGGTAGAGGAACCCAAATTGATGATCTCAAAGGTCTTTGTTGAAGAAAGCACAGTCCGCAGATACTGGAGTAGAGGAGCATCAATCACAACTTTGGTAGGCAGATTTATTTGGATTCTCTTTACTGTCTCAGAGAATATTTGTAAAACCTTTGCATTATCAGTTGAATAACCGATGATCGTCAAATTTTCCAGAACTGGAGAGCCTGAGATAAGTTTCTGCAACATGGTCTCACTGGGATCTTTAACACCATCTAAATGCATGATCTTCAGGCAAGGTAAGGAAACAAACTCAGCATAAACCAATGTGGCATGATAGAGTAGTAAGTGTACCAGTAGAGGAGCATCAATCATAACTTTGGTAGACAGATTTATGTGGATTTTCTTTACTGTCTGTGAGCACACTTGTAAAACATTTACATCATCAGTTGAATCACTGTAGATCTTTAAATCTTCCAGAACTGGAGAGCCTGAGATAAGTTTCTGCAACGGGTCCATATTGGGAACTTCAACATCATCTAAATACATGATCTTTAGACAAGGTAAGGAAACAAACTCGGCATTAACAACAAAGGCGGCCCCGTAGAGTTGTAAGTGTACCAAGGTCTGGCAGGTATATAAGCTCTGGGGTATCTCAAAGTCGTGAAAAGATTTAACATCAAGATGTTGAATCCTACGCGTAGTAACAGCGTCAATCCATCGGGATATGAAAAGCTCGGCTTTAGAAACATTATCCATATGTAACCGAAGTTTGCGTATCCACGACTTCATGTGGGAATCCAAAACCCTATCAGCGAAACTTACAAGGGCATCAAAAGTCCTGAATGAGTTGCGACTTAAGTCCAAAGCAGGAACGCATTGCCAAAGACTTTTCCATCTAGTGGACAAAACACTGGTTCGTACAACTTCCTTAGTACAGAGATGAGAAAGTATTTCAAATATCAAAGAATCAGGTAGCTTGCTTATCCTATCTTCATACGACAATTTGTCACCTATTTTGGGTTTCTTCTTCCTACCCACCATCTTTCTTTCTTTACAAAACTAACCTGCATCATCAAATTTTCAGGAATTTTTGTTTTTTTTGTCAAAGTCAGAAACAAGCAACCCAATTTACAAAATAAATTACGGACACAATACTCAAAATGCAACAGGTTAGGCTTTAATCTGTTCGGACAGATCAAATGCAACAACAATACTCAAAATTCTCCTTCAATTTAAAATCGTAACAGAGCGAGAAGAACTAAAATTATCTTGTTAGGTTAGGCTTTCTACTAAAAAACATTGACACCAAGTCTAGGACTTTTCAAAGTCTTATCAACATGATTTTACAACAAAAAAAAAACAAGAGAAGAAGAACATTTACAGTGTTCGGCTCCGACGGAATGGAATTACTCGCCGGAACTGTAGGACGGAATGTGGAAAGACTTGCTGGAAACCTTGCCAACTGTAGTTAATAGTTATGTCGTGTGTGATAATGAGACACAGAAGCCCAACAATGGCCCACTAAATCTGGGTTTAAAAATTGACAATTTCATGGTTTATTAATTTTTTTATATGCATATTTTCCTATGGTCAAAGTCAGTCAAACTATTTACCTTACAAGCTTCTTCTTTTTTTGTCAACAGGTGTAACATGGGTCGAAGCCAAAAAAAAGGGGCCGAAGCCCAATACAGCGAGCAACTCGAGTTTACAGAAAAAAAGCCGAAGACCGCCACGTGTCACCACAAGCGTGAAGGCGGCATGCAAAAACATGTGTCACTCATCGGACGAACCACCGTGAGGCACCGAGTTAGCGTGGAGGAAAACGAAGTTGATCCTCACCAGACCAAGTCACCGTAGCTGCTAGGGACCGCTTGCTGATCGAAACTTCCCAAGACCACCATCCAGAATCACCTGCATCAAAAGAAAACCAATTGCTAAAACTCTTCCGGAAACCACTGAAGCAATAAAGACGCCATCGCCGTATAGGTTCAAAAACCAACATGATCCACTTTAGCTTGTCCTCTAAAGTAGTGGAACGAAGGCGATATTAATCCAGACAAATTGTAGGAGCTAGAGTAGAGCAGAAAGAGACCAAAGATTGGACGGTGAAAGGAGAGAAAAGAAGCTAGATCGAAATCGTATAGCGAGAGAAATCGAAAAACCCCGGAGAGATCCGATAAATCGGAAAAAGCAAGCCAGCCATAAATGCCACCTGAATTTATTGGGAACAGAAATCCGAAAAGATACAAACTCAAAACGAAATCCGATCAAAGACTGGGAAAGAAAACATACCAAAAGAAAAACGGAGCAGCTGAATTAAGCTCGAAGCTCTTTTCGTGAATGATAGAGATCGAGAACAAAGAGAGGACGATAGGAAAACAAGCGACTCACATCTACATTTTGAGAGTTTAGATTAAGAAACTCTCACAATGGATATATGCATTGCCATAAAAACTTTGAAACCGACTTGCTATATAATTGTTTCATTGACCTTTGGATTTTTAACTTGGCATTACATTAGAGTCCAAGTTGTGGCTTTGTGAATTATAGGGTGGAAAGATTTCCTTGTAAGGAATTGATTATCTGAAAGTTTTTTGGTGCATAAACCTCGAGTCCTCAAACACTGGAGTAGAGAGGTGCATTAATCATAACTTAGGTTGTTATTAACTCATTATGCCTATAAGAGACAGAGGAAGAGTGGAGAGCATGTTTTGAAGTTGGTACGCAACAAAAGCTTAAGCTTCACATGTTCTCTCTCTACTCGTAACATATCAATATATAACGACTCTGCTTGTGGTAGAGCGTCTTGGGAATTCCGGAATCGTGTTGACCATGTATTTTGTTGGGAATCCGAGCCAATTCTACAGATTCAGAATTCTCGCGAGTTCCCGATAGCCTAGGATCTAGGGTCTAGTTAATTGAATCACGATCTCACCTCGTGATTACCTGGAGTTTTAGCAGCGGAAGTTTGTGGTAACACGAGATCTGCAGCGCCCCAATCGTTGCGCCTCTACTGTTCAGTCCACACGCACACAAGCTGGAATCCGCCGGGATGCTAGTACCAGTGCTCGGATCTCCCTGGGAACTTTAGTTTCTAGAGGTTCTCTGTTTTCTCTCTGAGAAAAACAGTCTGGGCGGCGCTCAATCCCCTCCTCTCCTCGAGTCAGTAAAACACGTTTATATATTGACCTCGAGGTGAACCGAAACTTCAGTTTCGGTTTCGCCCTTGTGTCGACCGACACACTTAGTGGTGTCGATCGACACACCTGCTGTATCGACCGACGCACCCAATGGTGTCGATCGATGCACCTCTTTGAAACTTATATTCGATGTGTATCCAATACACATCGACCAGACCATATGCCAATGATCAATCCCATACGAAGTATGTCCAACTTGCTTAGGTGTGTGACCCTGTAGGTTCACACGATACTGGAAATGAGTTACAACTCATTTGTCATAATTGGTTTCTAGCAAAACATTATGATTACCCAGTATCACATGAATTGTCCGATCTCGACAATACAACTATCTTTAGAGTTCGTACAATGTGATTTCAGGACATAATCCCAACAATCTCCCACTTGTACTGGAATCACCTATTCCTATAATCCCTTCGTCTCTATATCTCGATATGGCATAAGGCAAGAGACTGTGTCATCCTTATTATAGCCAACATCGTGTTCATCGAATTCATGATCTATACTGATAAAACAAACAACTGACAATCACCTCGTTTGAGCACGGCCATGCATTTTCTCAGTATCAAATCTTCGATGGGCCCTGAGATATTTATCTCCCGTTTTACAGGAGGGACAAATCCCATCTTGTTCCATCCCTGTTTCTACACATACTTCATGATACGCACAAGCAATGCCGTTATAGCCGCCAGTTACGGAACGACGTTTGACAAGGTCAACACGCACTAATTCATATGCTAGAAAGCATGATGAACTCAGGTCTAAGGACTATACTCTATAGTCGTAATGAGAACCTCCCATGACACTGATACAACTATCTTGTGGAGTTCTCATTAGCAGGTCATGTCCGATCATATGTTTACCAACATATATCTATGTGACTGACTGTGATAATCATATCATTGACTCCATGAAACTTAGTCCAACAGTCACTTCACATACTAGTCTCGCGCGGTTATTGGTGCCCCACTCCAATAACCTCGACTAGGGACAATCATAATTTATGTCATCCTTACTTATAGGGTTTCATGATCAAGTCCTCAACTTGATGACCTATAAAATGACCATAAAGTACTTTGGGACCATTATTTAATTATCCAATAACTAAATAATACTGATGTCAGTTTTAACTTACACAAATACTGCCAAAGCATGTCTATGTAAAGTTTATAACATAACTAAAATAACTCCCACTAGAATCAAGATCATCTTTTCAGATATCTTATACCTACAGCAACAGAATAAATTCCGTGCTTAGGTTGTGGGAGAGAGTGCGGTGCTATTGCTTGAAACAATTTCAACAAATTACACCGCCATTCAGATAAAAGCACTATTCTACGGTCTACTGCTTGGAGCCTTTCCAACAGTTAGTACCGCTATTCAGACAAAGAGATATAACCGGGTGGGAACCGGGAATCGTCTTTGTCCGACTAACTACTTTCAACTGGTTCGTCACTTTATCAGTTCACCACGAACCTATCCTTAGTGTTTATCAACACTTGGGATATTTCTGGTAACTATTCAGTGACCATTACCGGAGTACATTGGTATTTTCTCGTCATACTTTATGCTTAAGCTGCATCTAGACGAGCGCAAGATATGGCATTCATGATGGATTCTATTGCATCAGCATAAGTAATCACACTCATTAATACTAGTTCAGACAGTGTTCAAAACACTTCTTCTTGCTAATATCGTTACAAGCTCAGCCAGTGTCCAAGACACTGCATCTCGCTTGGATAATTGCCACAAGACCTTTGGTATGAAGCCATTCTTGGAATCAAGCACATTTGAACTGTCCAATACCTTATGAACATAAGGATTTTGACACGATCCAATTAGCCTACTTAATCTATATCAATAGATTCTTATTCCAAGAATTCACTCGGCTATTCCCTTGTCTTTTGTTTAAAATTTGACTTCCGACCTAAATCTTGACAAGACTTTAGCGTCAGAACGTCGTTCATGAGATTCAAGTATGTTATCTACATACTGTGTGAGAATTGCCATTACGCTCCCACTAGTCTTCTTGTAAACGCATGGTTTCTTTTCTTTCTGATCAAGTCAAAACCTTTGACCAATCTGTCAGAATGTTGATTCCAACTCCAAGATGTTTGTTTCAATCCAGAAATGGATCGGTGAAACTAACATGCATTCCCAGCCAATTTTTCGGAGTTGGGCCTCACCATCGCTTCTTCGAATTTCGCATGTTCGTCACTTTTCAATGATCAGCAGATCACGACAATAGGTTATGAGATATCACTCTCGAGTTAGTGACGGATCCTTTCGGATCTGCGAATTTCAGGCTCCACAGGTGCAGATCCTACATCACTTTGTAGATCTCACCGCTGCTCTTCCTTATCAGGTCGAGCAGCTTACTGTGTTTATCGAATTTCTTCGATGTGTACTTTTACTCCCACTGTTCCTTTTGAAAGTATCACCTTTCTTAAAAGACACAGTTCTGGGCAACAAAAGCACTAAGCCTTGGTTTCCTCAGGATAACCAGCGAGGTAGAACTTATCAGATATGGATTCAAGTTTGTTTGTTGACTACTGTCTTACACAAACCTTGCAATCCCAATTAATCAGAAAAACAAATTTGGAAATCACCCAGTCCACATCCAATGTGGTGTTTTTCAATGATTCTGATAGAAACCCTTTTAGCGTGAACATAGACATTTCAGAACGTATTCTTAAATGGTTATGGAAGATTCATGTGATTCATCATTAATCGAATCATGTCTCATAAGATCTGATTCATTCTTTCAGATGATCACCCAATTCTTGACTCTAGTATTTTCCTCCGCGATTCAATCGAGGATCTCAATACTTCTGTCAAACTGGTTCTACACTTCATCTTGGAACTCCCTTAAGGGATTCCAGCTTGTGTCTCATCAAATGAACACAGCCATGCTTATTGAATCCATCAATAAAGTAATGAAGTACAGAATATTTCCTTTGGCAATAATGCTAGTTGGGCCGCATACATCAGTATGTGTAGGGCCCAATAAGCCTCTGGCCCGTTTTCTTTTAGCTCTGCTAAATGGGCCTTAATCATTTGGTCCAGCAAGCAGGATTCATGTCTCAATTGATTTACAATCAAATGAGTCCAAAACCTATGAATTTACTGAATCCGCTTCACTCTTGTGGTTAAATGACTATACCAAAGAAAATCGAGTTTGAGTCATCAGACTTAAACCTTTAGTATTTGTGTTATATTTAACTTCTGCTGGTTTAAGATATAAAACCCATTCTAAACGGGGTGCTACCACAGAATATTTCATTAAGATCCAAAGAACTTGTCTTTTATCAAAATGAAAAACATCCAAATTCTCAAAAGAAAATGAAAGACATTTCTGCACAAGGCAGATACATAGTAGCAATTACTTAATTTCTAAAACCAAGTATGAAAGGCTCCTACAAGTGAAGAATCTCTACGGCTTATGTAGCAACCATTGCTTCAACCAGACACGTAGTTCCACTTGTCCTTTCTTCAACGTTCTACTGTCGCTTAGGTCCTGCATATTTCAAAAATATCAGTACCACAACAAGTATCCAATACTTATGTAGAACTTGAATTAATAACACAACACCTGAAGAAGAAGTACCATACATCTTCTCCATCTCTTGTGAATCTTCCAAGAATTTATTGCAATCTCTCTTCCAATGCCCCGACTCATTACAGTAGAAGCACTTACTAACACCAGATGGGCTTGACTTGGGCTTATAAGATGACACAGGCTTATCCTGATTCCAAATCTGGACGGCCTTGCCTTCACCTTTGTCCCTACAAGATTTCTCAAATCTTTTGCCCCTTTTGATGTTTTGCTCTGCTGTCTTGAGCATGCCATGCAGCTCAGTCAACGTCTTCGTCAAGCCTTTCTTGATATAGTTCTTAACGAACTTGTCATAGCTAGACGGCAGTGACTGCAGAATGATGTCAGTAGCTAACTCTAAGCTGACAGGACATTCCAGTTTCCCCAGGCTATCAACGTAACCCATCAGTTTAATGACATGAGGACTTACTGGAGTATCCTCTGGTAGTTTGCACTCAGTGAGAGACTTCACCATCTGGAATCTCTCCACTCGTGCCAGATCCTGAAACTTCAGTTTCAGGCTGGTGATCATCTCTATTGGCGACTCCATGTTCTCATACTGACTCTTCAAATCTGAGTTCATGGTAGCCAACATCAGACCACGCACATCTACCACATCAATATAATGCTTATTCCAAGCATTATATGCTGCATGCGAGCGATTGGTCCCAAGCCTTTCTGGAAGAGCCTTTTCAAGGACATAGTCCTTGCTCTCCTGCTTGAGAATGAATCTCAGATTCCGATACCAATCCAGGAAGTTGGATCCATTTAACTTGTCCTTTTCAAGGACGGATCGCAACGAGAAAGTAGTTATAGACATATACAAGAGAAACAAAGATTTAGTTATGTGTATGATGAGAATTCTTATCAAAATAAGAAAACTAGCATTATATTCAAACAATGTTTCCTCTATGAATATAATGATCCAAGATCCATACATCATTAAAATCTGAGTGGACGACTCGCCATCACCCAGAGTTTAGCAATCTAGGTAAGCAAACCATTGTTAATTGTACTCAGTACAACTCTTGGTCGTAGATAAGACAATCCATGTCTCATCTACTCTGATGTCTCTGGGCCCAGAACTTCTGATAGCCCAGTCAAGTAAACCAATCTCTTATGCCTTGTGATCATTGACAGTCGCACTGCAAGTCTATCAATGATCACATGCCTTCCTCATGTAGCAGTGGATACCAAGGACTCCAAGACTATCCAACATACGAAACAAGTCTTGACAGTGACAAGATTGGGCAAGACATCAAGGTCACTTGATATTTAGTTGAGGAAACTAAACCCAAAAGTTTAGCAAATCAATCTCTTAGGTCACGTAATTGTTGATGTTTAGCACTGCAAGTCCATCAACATTACTACCTACCTTACTCACGTAATTGTGGACACCAAGCTCTTGGCTAGACCATCACACAACGAAACGAGTCTTGACAGTTGACCATATTGAAGCTAATCTTCGATCAATGTTTGAGTCTAATTTGGTTTCTGCAAATTCAAGGTTTAACAACCAGAATTTCGAATACTGTGTCGATCGACGCAGACAATGTCTGTCGATCGACACTACCAAACAAAACCGGACTTCAATAACCAGTTAATTCAATTAACCCGGTTCATCGAACCGGTCATGTCGATCGACACAACCCATGTGTGACGGTCGACATAGACCTAAACCGAAGATCGTTTTGATAACCGGTCCAATCCAATTGAACCGACTTGTCTGATCAAACTGATCTTAACCAATCGGTTTATTCTAACTGGGATAATCAGTTCAATCCAATTGAACCAATTTAAACCGTTTTAATCAGTTTCAACTGATTGCGATAACCAGTCCAATTCTATTGAACCGTATTATCCAATCAAACTGATTTAACCCACCGGTTCATGCTAATTGAGATAATCAGTTCAATCCAATTGAACCAATTCATCCAATATAAACCGATCAATTCGGACTTAACCAAGCATGATAACCGGTCCAATCTAATTGAACCGATTAACCATTCGCTCTGTCTGTGTCGACCGACACCAACCTGTGTCGATCGATACGTGGCCGAATTTGTTCTGTGTCGACCGATACACAACCTGTGTCGATCGACACAGAAGGCTTTCGGTTTTTCTTCGCGAAAAACCCTAGCCGCCGAATCTGTCGATTTCGCCACCTTGTGTCGACCGACACACCTCATGTGTCGATCGACACAGTGCGAAAACACAGATTCGCAGATCGATCAAATCGATCTCACCTGTTCTAATTCAAACAACCTAGTTTGCGAATCTAAATCATCAAATTCGATTAACAGGTGTGATTCAATGATAAAACCCTAAGGCTCTGATACCACTGTTGGGAATCCGAGCCAATTCTACAGATTCAGAATTCTCGCAAGTTCCCGATAGCCTAGGATCTAGGGTCTAGTTAATTGAATCATGATCTCACCTCGTGATTACCTGGAGTTTTAGCAGCGGAAGTTTGTGGTAACACGAGATCTGCAGCGCCCCAATCGTTGCGCCTCTACTGTTCAGTCCACACGCACACAAGCTGGAATCCGCCGGGATGCTAGTACCGGTGCTCGGATCTCCCTGGGAAGTTTAGTTTCTAGAGGTTCTCTGTTTTCTCTCTGAGAAAAACAGTCTGGGCGGCGCTCAATCCCCTCCTCTCCTCGAGTCAGTAAAACACGTTTATATATTGACCTCGAGGTGAACCGAAACTTCAGTTTCGGTTTCGCCCTTGTGTCGACCGACACACTTAGTGGTGTCGATCGACACACCTGCTGTATCGACCGACGCACCCAATGGTGTCGATCGATGCACCTCTTTGAAACTTATATTCGATGTGTATCCAATACACATCGACCAGACCATATGCCAATGATCAATCCCATACGAAGTATGTCAACCTTGCTTAGGTGTGTGACCCTGTAGGTTCACACGATACTGGAAATGAGTTACAACTCATTTGTCATAATTGGTTTCTAGCAAAACATTATGATTACCCAGTATCACATGAATTGTCCGATCTCGACAATACAACTATCTTTAGAGTTCGTACAATGTGATTTCAGGACATAATCCCAACATATTTTTCATTTGTACCATAATATTTCAAACGCACTGCCAATTTCTTGAGTATTCTCGCCTTACTTAGGAAAAACATTACAAGATCAGTTTTGCACCATGTCCCGAGATGCAGGTTTTGATATCCACAAACTCAAGCGACGATAACAAACACTCTGGCACCAAGGAATAACTGAATCGATGCATCTCTTCTGAATACATCTTCTTAGAGTTAATATTCCACACCTGACGGAAAAATAGAAAGAAGAGAAGGTAATGAAAAGATAGGCACATAGATGAGAAAATATGGTTAAGTAGATCGTCACCAATATGAGAGATTTCAAGTTTGGGCAGCTCTCAATAAAGGTTGCTAAACATTTCCAATCAGATACTCGAAAAGTAACATGCATGTGGGACATGTAACCAAACTGAGGGAGCGGTTCTATTTTTGAGTAGTGACAGATGAGCTGGAACCAAAAACAAAATGTGGATCAGACACTATTATGAAAGAAAATGTACATGTCATATACAAGAATTGTCATATATACCTTGAAAGTGTCTCTACATATAGTCATCTCTCTGACCTTCGAAATTACGGAGAGAAAACTGTAGATACTAGCTACTTCTCCTCGATGATATGCTTGCTTCTTCGAAAACATCCAAACAAAAGGAGAGAGATAATCTGCCTTGGCATTGGAATCCATAACTTTTATTATATAACTCTCTGATAATTTATCATAGATGCGCAAAAAGCATAGCTGAGGAGCATCAATCACAAATCCTGAACCAAAATCTTGATCTCTACAACTCCTGGACCAAGCACTTGAGTCATATTTGTCTCATTTTATTCTGAGCTTCTTCAATGACCTAGAGAGCACCCGGAATACTTTTGCTTTGTCATTCACACATCTTGAAATCTTTAACTCGTCCAAGACAGGACAGCAGGAGACAAGTCTCTCAAAAATGGCCTCTTTGCGAAACCAAATATATTTCAATTGCATAGTCTTCAGACAAGGTAAGGAAACGAACTCGGCATTAGCTAGGGCCAGCCCATAAAGTTTTAAGGATACCAGTGTCTCACATGTACGTAGCCTTAAGGGCATCTCATACGAAGTATTAGGAAGAAACCAAACATCTAGATGTTGGATGTTACGCTTAACTTGAATTTGTCTATGCATGAGCCATACTCGAATCGAAAAACATGTCACCTATACTCTTAACGGCCATCCAAGCTGTCAAGTCCAAACAAGGAATCAAAAGCCAGAGACTTGTCCATCTGGTGGATAAAGACAGAGACTTTCCCATCTGGTGGATAAAACTTAACTACTTCCTCGGTGGGAAGATAAGAAAGTATGTGACATATCAAATGATATGGTAATCGGCTTATCATGTCTTCTTTCAATCTAGGAGCCCAAAGCCAGAGACTTGTCCACCTGGTGGATAAAACGCTTGTATTAACGGCTTCTTTGATGGAAAGATGAGAAAATATATGACATAACAAAGGATCATGTAATTGGCTTATCCTATCTTCCTTCAATCTTTTGGAACAAGCCATCCTTGCAGCGTTTAGAGGCTGAAGAAATGGTCATCCTTGCATCGTTTATAATAGTGCAACATATTGCATTTCAGAGAGGAGTTACGATGGTGAGACACATAAGCCATCAACAGAACAAGGTTGCAGACATGTTAAGAGAGAGCTACTTTCAGCGTCTAAATAGTACATGATCACTGGTTGGAAGTTGGAACTAGTATCTCAATTCCAAGTTATGAACTATATGATGTTTATAACAAAATATAAAATTAAGTTAAGCAGCAAGCGCAAAAAGAACATAAAAATAGACTAAGTAACAGTGCATAACTTGTTATTTTGACAAGCCAAAAGAGGGCTGAGTAGCAACATTAATAGTGTCCAGAGACGGACGAGTGACATAGTTTAGCTGCCCAAAACAAAACACCAAAAAAAGATCTATTTCAAACAAAGAATGCTCAACAGTTTTCATCCCTACCTACTCCAAAAGAAACTCATAAACAAGAGCCCACACCTGCATTTCTTGTGTAGCAAGAGCTTAAGCTTCACATGTTCACCAATTATTTTTAGCATCATCTTCGGATTGAGATCAAGATCATTTCTCAGCTCATGGATAAACATATCACAAATCGTACTCTTTGTCAAGATCCTACACCGGCCATCTTTATAACATGTGTGCTCCTCTTGAAACGATTTAATCATCCATTGAGATATCCCTTCTTCACATGAGCAGTATACTCTCCAATTGCACTTCTTTATGTTACACTTAGCCTCTGATTTTTGGTGCCCCATCTAGAGAATTTGATGTTAAATCCACCAAGTAATGCATACTTTAAGACTGCCTCACGAAACTCTTTCACGCTCTCAAACACTTGCCTAATATTGAGTTCTCCACTTCCTCTTGTCCAACCATCATAACAAGGCTTCTCAGCTTCTCCTTCACACTTGGATGTAGGTGGTGTTGGTCGAGGGTCATCATCATCGTCACCAAGTGTGGATATTGCTTCTTCCACACGAGCTTCTTTTTCACACATCTCAGAATCATCTCTTGCACCATCACTATCCCTTCTTTCACTATCTCCTTGTTCATCTATCCCATCTTCTACTTCTCTTTCTTCATCTACTCCATCGTTTTTTTCTCTTTCTCCACTCGTGTTGACATCATCATCATTTTCCATGTATATTTCCACAGCCTTCATCCATTGAGCCGCTTCACACATCTTTATAAAATTGCCTAAATTCTTACATAACACTTTTAGCTCAGAGCAGTCATCATAGGGCAATTTGTACCACACGCGCCGGAGTTACAAGATCAGTGACAGAACCACCTTTGTAATAAACTGTGCCGTCGTCGTATTTTTCAAACTTTCCACCATGATAAACTTCGAAGGAACAATCCTCATCACTGAAAAATACAAAAATATATCTTACTTAAGCAACAGATTTTATATTCCAACTGATTAAACAATTCAAAATCAATTAAAATATGAAAATCAATTCACGAAACCCTAATTCGAGAACCCTAAAATCGCGACTTACCTCATCTCGACGGAGCTCAGAAGACTGTGATTGACGAAGAATAGATCATGAAACCTTCAATTCCTTTCAATTTGGTAGATTTGTTATTGAAATCGATTTTGGGGGGGTGGAGCCATGAACCATAAATTCGCCTTTTGGCTAGTGAAATTTATTCCCCTACATTTAACCCTAATTAAAATGTTTATTATTTTTTTTAATTACAACAAAAACGATGTCGTTTCGTTAAACCTATTGTCGTATAAAAAAACGACGTCGATTTATATGTGGCAGAGGAGTCAACATCCGTTAAGGGATTAACAAGGTTGACTAGCGGGCTTTCGGTCAAAGCAGCTATTGGCCACAAAAGTTTTGTTTTTGTATGTATTTTCAAAATTTTAAAAGTCTCGGTATTGATTAGCACACAAAAATTTGCCAGGTAGTAAACGGTACCGGTTCACATTGTGCGGGCAGGAATTATCCATTTTTCCACGCCAGACCTCTTGTACCAAGTTCTAACTAATCTATTTAAATAGTGTGTTTCTCAGCTAAAGAAAATTTGAAACAATTATGTATGTTTTCCGACTAAATCAGTTTGTTTTTTTGTTTACATAGAGTTGACTAAAGTGTTTATTTATTTAACTAATTTTTTCTTTCATTTCGGTTTTGTTTTTAGTTGATACCAATAGAGTTGAATAAACCTACAAATGTTGACAAAATATAAACCTACAAATATTAAATATCTATATTCACTAGTTAAAATTTAAAATATGTATCCTTTATACATAAATTAAAAGGCAGAGAAAGGAAAAACTAAGACTTTCTCCATCCATCTGACAATTCAAATTTTGCTAATGTGTCATATTTTCAATTTGTTGCCTTTTTATTTTTTCAAAAACAAATTAAGGGCAAACAATAAATTTTTCCTCTTCCTCCCGCTTTCTTCTCTCACGATCTCAGAAAGATAAACTGCCAATTTCTATGATTCCAATTTTTTTTAATAGACAATTGTGTACCTCTCTCTAATAAATTAAAAGATATGGTTTTCTTTTCCTTTATCATCTTCCCTATATTAGGTTATTAAATTATGAGAGGCGGCAGCAGGAGAAAATCAAACATTGGTGGTTATGGGAAAAGCGAGTCTAAATCTCCGAGACAGAGCACGAGAACGAACACTAACTCCGTGGTGAGGTCTTCGTCTGGTGGTCGTCGCCGACATACCAACACTATGTTTGTAGAAGGGGGTATTTTATTCGATTTCCAACGAGGTCCTACTTTTTCAACGCCATCTCGATGAGAAAGCTCTTCTGGTAAGGGATCGAAACCTGGAAGCTCAGACTGTGTATGGTTATTAGATCATGTATGGTATTCTGCTTATCTTTTTACTTATCACAAGGTAACGTATCAAAAAATTTAATACCATTTTCAGGTATTTAGGAATCTATTCAGGTGGACAAAATAAGTTAGTTATGCAGGCTATTACGAGCATGCTTTGACTAATGGTGTTCTCATGATTCAAAGAGGAACTGATGATCTACATGCTCTCATTGGGTAAAAGTGTTTCTAAGGCTGTGACTTATCACGATTGGGATGCACTGTATGATGACTTGTGGTGTTGCTATGGCACTGGTAACTTTCTTAACCACAACTATCTCGTTTTGCTACATTGGTTTTACTTACAAAAAATGATAAAATTTTGAAGTTTTTTTTTTTTCTGTTCACGGGAATTGAATCCTTCTCAAAACTGGAGATTTTATATATTTTCAAGATGGGAATCTCCGGCTTTTATGTAATTTATTGTAACACTAATTTTTTTTAATCTATTTCTGTAGTTTTGAGAAGATTGAAAAATATTCAATTCCTGTGAACAGAAACAAAAAAACCTCAATTTTTTTTTTATCATTTTTTGTATTACAAATGAGTTGAATTTTATATAGAATCTATGAAGCTGAAGATAAAACCCTAGTATTGAATACAATGAATGATTAGACATAATCAATCCAAACTAAAAGTGATCGAACAAGATCCAAACAACACAAAACGTAGGTATCTATTTCAATTCGTCTTAGAACTCTATCTCAAATGAGCAGAAACTATTTAAAAAATCAATTGATAAGCATAATGTATTGAATAAAACCATGATTCAATATTCAAATCTTAAATCATACAAGAAATCCATATCGATATTGATCCGAGATTCTGAACCCTATAGACGCGATAGATCAAGAGATAGAAAACAAAATATACAGAGAAAAACCTTCAAAACTGTGTGATGAAGAAGAAAAAGATCGAAACGACATGCGAAGGATTTAACATACTCGAAATCAGAGATGAAAATGGTCTCTGGGAAAGATATTGAAGATAATTATTATTAATTTTTGTTAGAGAATGGATGAGCTCAAACTAATCACGGCTCTATTGTTTTTTTTATGTCAAACCACACTGTTATCTTTTTTTGTTAGCTCAATAAAGAAGAAAAAAAAAGTTATACTTTATGTTATAATAAATTTATTCGATATGCTATTAACTGTTTTTTTATTTGTTTGTTTTATAAAACACCGTATATTAAAACCAGATAAAATAGTAAATAAACATTAGTCTTGAATACTAATTTTATAATAAATTAAAAACTCATCACCAACTTATCATCCGTCGTTTTTTTTGTTGCAATTAATAAGAAGGTAAAACGTGGCTATCTAGTGCGTATAGCCTTTTTTATTTGTAAATAACCTTCCACGGTTTAGCTATTTACTATATATACTTTAGAGATATATGTATTAATCATATATATAATGGTAGACAATTTTACTCTCCTATTAGGGTGTCCACGTCACTCATTTTCTAAAAAACCAAATGGGCCTTCGATTCCACTTAGATCTGTTCATCATTTGATATGTGCCAGGCCCAAAAGTTTTCTCTCTGTTCTTCCTTTGTAACCTTAAATCGCTGCCAACCTCCCGACGTCTCTTGAGAACGTGAAGTAACCGTCGCCAAGTAACTCCAGATTTATCACCTCGCCTCCAACCGTGACTTAAACACTTCCTTTAAGCTTCATTCAATTCCCCTGACCTCTCGATTTCTAATCACGTTATTTGGTTCTCGTCTGTATAAATGTCCCTTCAACCCTACGAGCCATCCGCGCTTAAACCGACATCGATTGACCTCACAGTTGACATTATGGTACCGGCTAAGCTTATGGGATATGAAGGGTGTTCTGGAATCAGGGTTTCGTCAAACAAACAGATAACAACTGTGAGAAGGGTTGTGTCTCGATTGGTGTGAATTCATCGATTGAGCATTGTAGTGCTTCAATTAGCAAGAAAGGTTGAGCTACTTTATTGTTTTTTTTTTTTAACTTCTTAATTGATGTTCTTCGTAATCTGTTATGTATTCTTTCTCTGCTTGCTTTCCTTCTTAACTTTCAAATTCATCTGCGTCAACTAAAGCTTCAATCGATTTAGAGTTTATGAGATGGACTTTCCATATGGATGTTATGAAGTGGGTACAATTATTAGTTGTAGATCCAAGTGTGTTTGGTCCTCAGTACTTTTGGTAAATTTGCAAAAAAAAAATACAAGATTCGTTGGAGAGTTTTAGGTTTTTGGGTTTTGTGTTTGCTCAAGTTTGGTAAGGACGTTCTTACGCAATAACGATGTTTATATCCTCCATTAACTCTTCTACTCGATCCAAGAGCAGGAAGTAGCAGTGGGGGGTTCAGATTCATCGCTATGGAGCAAATTAATGCACTCACATGACTTTTTACATGACATGCTTACCAAACTTCGTGTTGAAAATGCATCCGAGCCGCAAAACGGTTATATACCAATTGCCAATCCAGAGAGTGCCGAGTCTCCTAGAAAAAGAGGGAAAATGTCCAGAAGTAGTAGTAATGTGACTTCGAAAAGATCAAGTTTGACTCTTTTAGATGACATGGTGAGCGAAAATGATACAAAGGAGATTTGTGGACAAGGATCTACTCACTCAGGTAACTCTCAGGCAATCCACAATTTTTTTATTTTCTTTCATAAGTCTTGGACAGTTAAAAGTTGGTAACTTTAAGGTGTATGAATTTGTCATTTAGACAGTAGAGTATGTAATCTGTTCGGTGAAAGTTAATTGGCTCACATGAACAAAGCGTATTTCTGTGTAGATTGGTTCATCCCTGAAAAATATAGTGTTTGTGTATTAATTTTGTTGGCAAGGTTACTTATTATATTATGTTGAATGCTACGTAGATAAACCCTTGGCAGTGAAGTAACAAAGTAGCTGTAATAACATGCAAGGTGATAAGAGGACTCCAAAAGTTCCCTCGAGAACTTTTCCAACCGTCAATTAATCCACTGGCGAGAATGCATTTTTCGGTATGTGACTGCTTCTGAACAATTCAGCCACTGGCGAGTTCTTATATTCGTATATCTTTCCAAGTAAAGCATCCACATGGCCTACATTTTTTTCCATAGATGGGCCGAAAGCATGTTGTTAAGATTAAGAAGCAGGCAGAGGTAAATTGATGAGATTTGGATTTCGCTTAAGTTTGTTAAGGGACACGAAATTCGGAGTTTGATAGTCGGATTAAAATCTCTGGTTTCACAAAAAAGTAGAGTCTGTTACTGCCTCAACTCTAGAGTCTCAACGTGAAATGAAAGGTTAATGATACATTATTATTGAAACAGGCTCTGCTTGATGATCAGCATATACAAGTGGACATCATTCAAGATAATGGTCACCCAAATGTAGAGTGTATTTTCACCAAACCAGACCCCGAGTTTTCTGCCCTTAAAGAAGCTAGGTAACCTTTCAACTTGGACTTCTTGACTATGCCAAATCAAAGTGTTCTCATTTCTAATGGTCCTGGATTCTATCCTACAGAGAATGGATTGATGCCATTTTTAGACTCAGTGGATCCAGTTGTGTAGCTGTGTCTTCATCATCAGTCATCACTCGACGGCATAGTTGTGAGTTTTCAACATGAACAACTCTCCTATGGAGGATTTCATATACGGTTTTACTAGATTCAATTTAGTCTTTAACTTAATTAATGCATTATTTTATGACATGAACACAAGTTCCATTGATTTATCTAAATGAGCGTGTGACCGTTCCAGGTCAAAAGTCGCTCCTTAAGCATTTTGTGGGAGATGGAGGTACAGTGAGAGGGATAGATGAGAACAACACGGTGATTGACTCGAATGTGCTGTTCTGCAATTCACATGCCTGGAGAGTATAACGATATAAACAAGGGTTTTGCAACCGTTATGATGTCCTACTCTGCTTGGAAGGTTTGAGAATGCAAACTAATAAGGAACTCATCACAGGTTTCCTCAAGAACAAGTTGAAGTTCAAAGTAAAATACCATACATGTGAATGCACTTGATCTTATATGGTGTGCCTTGGTCCAAAAAACACTTCTTTTTGTTTTGTCATATCAGAATGCCCGGGGATTGATAGGATTTCACTGCATCTTAACTATTCATACTCTGTTCATGCGGCAATCATCGCTGATATTGACATGGTTGGTCTTGGTAGTGATTTTGCCTTGCATTTATCTGTTATGCGCTCCACGGTTAATTGATTGTTGTGTCCCTTTGTCTCTGATGCAGATGATGATGGCTTACAACTACACAGAGTTTATACATGAAATCAACAGTCTGATAAAGAAAACTATGATTCCGATAAGCAGGATTTATAACGCCGTGAAGAGAATTCTAAGGGTCAAATTCACAGTAGGACTCTTTCAGCAGCCACTGACGGATCTCAGCTTTGCCAACCAACTTGGTAGTAAGGTCTGTTGTTTATACAATGGGTACATTGATACAAGGTGTTCTCATTTGTATCTAAATCTTTCGTATGTCCAGGGTTTTACATCTTCAGACATTCAACATGTTTCTGAACCAGCAGTCGTATGAAACAAGTTACTTTTTATACCATAAAATTCTTGAGAGATTTTTCCCCTCAGGTTTGTTTGCATGTATTTATTGTTTGACGTAATACCTCATTTAGTTGGGCTCTTTTGAGATGTCATCCGCTGAACCATTCCACAAAGCTCACAAAATGGTCTAGAAAAAAAAAGAGTTTCTCTTAGAAGCAACGTTTGTGATTAGGTAAGATCATAAGGAGTAGTAAATACTAAGACCAGTCTAAGTATGGAATGAGGCAGGCTAATCGATCGCACTGGCGTTCCAATGTTCAGCACCGACGGCTCCACCAAAGGTTATTAAGGTCTCATGCGAAGGGTGACCTCCTCCGACGGCCTCAACCCAAGTAACCTTCTTTCAAAACCAACAAGATAACCATTTAACTTGATTTAGACGCAAAACTGTAACAAGACAATTAAACACAAAATCTAGCACTTGATCACGATATACCTTTCAAATATATAGGACCAAGTAAATGAACATACAAATATGAGTTGCAGATTGCAAACGACAACTACACAACTACATACAAAGGTGAATAAAATAGCCAAAAGATAGTCCACCCCCGCGCACGCGCGGGGGGTTCAACCCCTAGTTGTTTTAATTGTTAAGAAATCAATAAACTCTTAAGAACTTCACATGAGAGAATGAGTATTTGTAATTTTCCAACTAATTGCTTTAAATAATATCCTTTTTGTTTAATTATCAAAGTTGATTAAATAACAGAATTTTTAAAGTCTTCTAAGAGCAAGATTATTGGTGAACCTCCCTTTGGGGTTCTTAAGTTATTATTTTATTGTTTTTTTTTTAGTTGGAGAAAAAAAAATCAAAAATCCAAAAAAAAAAAAATTAACCAATGGGGTTGCGCCACGTGGCAAACCCCTCCCTCCAAAGGTTCTTAACTAAGAACTTCTTCCTAGAACCTCCTCCCTTCTCTCTCCTACTTTCTAATTTAATAGAAAAATACTTAGGTTCACCCCTAGAGGTGAATCCATATGTTCACCCCCTCTTTATTAACCAATAAAAATATGCCATGTAATATTATTTTTAGATAAAATTATAAAATTAAAATTAAGATTTAGGGATTAGGGTTTATGGTATAGGGTTTAAGCTCTTTGGGTTTAGGGTTTAGGGATTAGGGTTTAAGCTCTTTGGATTAGGGTTTAGGCTTTAGATATTAGGGTTTAGTTTTTATTTTTTAAAATCTACATATTGGGTTTAGGGATTAAGGTTTATGGTATAGAGTTTAAGCTCTTTGAGTTTAGGGTTTATGGATTAGGGTTTAAGCTCTTTGGGTTAGGGTTTAGGGTTTAGGGATTAGGGTTTAGTTTTTTATTTTTTAAGATTTACATATTGAATTTAGGGATTAGGATTTAGTTTTAATTTTAATATTTTAGGTTCAAATTATCGTTTAGGGTTTAGGGTTTAGAATTTAGGGTTTAGAGATAAAGATTTAGGTTTTAGTATTTTTTATAAAAAAATTTATTTTTAAGTTTTGTTTGAAATAAAATATATTTTCTTTTCTTTTATTTTCGTTTTTTATTTTTTTTTATTTTTAAAACATTTTTAAATTTTTATTTATTTTTAATATTAGATTATGTGAAATTATTTGATTGGTTAGAAAATGTGGAGGTGAACAAAAGGGTTCACCTCTAGTATTTACTCAATTTAATATTAATATTTACCTAAGAACCCCTCCCTAAAAACCCCCCAATAAGTATTTTGCCGTTCATCACACTTTTCGAAACTGATAATTAAACAGTATTGGCAATTTTCCCCATAAAATACAGTATTTACCAAAGTGTTTCGTCAATACAATTTATTTCCACTTTATATATCAACCCAACAAAAATCAAATAATCCAGACATACTTCTATTTTACTACTATAAGATATCTCAGACAGCACGCATCTTCTATAAATACACACTCTCATTTATCATTTTTGTCTCTTTTTCACACTCATCATCTCATCTCATCTACTATAGCACACACGTTGCAGTAGTATATATACACCCTCAGTTTAATTACAAGTTCTATCAACAAGAAATAAAACGAAGTACCACAAAACTAACATGTCAAAGCTCCTTCTCATCCTCGCCGCACAAATCCTCCTCCTCACTGCCGCGGTCGCCTACGCCAGAGACAATGGTGAAGTCTTCGCAAGAACAGTAAACCGAAAACACATCGGTCTGAATAAAAAGGAGAAACTCACACATCTCCGAATCTACTGGCACGACATTCTAAGTGGTCAAAACCCAAGTGCTATCAGGATCCAACCTCCGGATTCGAACTACTCCTCTTCCTTCTTCGGATCAATCACCATGATCGACAACGCACTAACAACAGATGTGCCCATTAACTCGACTGTAATGGGCCAGGCCCAAGGGATGTACGCCGGAGCAGCCCAAAAGGAGGTAGGGTTCTTGATGGTGATGAATTTTGCTTTCAAGACTGGCAAGTATAATGGGAGTACGATCACGATCCTTGGTCGGAACACTGTTCTGTCAAAGGTTAGGGAGATGCCAGTGATTGGAGGCACTGGAGTGTTCCGGTACGCTAGAGGTTATGTGGAGGCTCAAACCAAGTTGTTCGATATCAAAACTGGTGACGCTACGGTTGAATATAATTGTTATGTCTTTCATTACTGATGAATCCTATAAATTGGGTCAAGGTTTCGTTAGAACATATTCAGTGGGATTAATCTCTCCCAAGAATTTGTAATAAATAATAAAATAATAATCACAAAAATCTTTCAAAAAGGTGAGAAAGATTTTGAAAAATTTATCTCAATTTTTCCGAAAGACTTTTGTGATTAAATATTTATTATTTTACTTGTGAGTGAGATTATCATTCTCATTGTTTTTTGACTAGTCTAATGTGTTCCTGAAACCAATTGTTCTTGTTTCCTTATTGCTTTCAGTGAGACTATCAATGAAGTTGAGAGATAAAATGATAATAGGATTTTGAGGTGCTTTTTCCCGAAAATGTTGATGTGTCATTCTGAGAAGACTTTTTTTGGCTTAGCTAATTGATTATCATAATTACGAATATTGAGTACATTACAATCCAATTATAACGAACAATATGAATATTTTATTAGTAACCAACCGATTAACCAAAGTGGTAGTTTAGTGATAGTGGAAAAATCCAAGATTTAAAATGTTACTAGATTTTGACCCACATTTAGAAAGTGCGGGTTTAATTTTCTTTACAAATTTTATTTTTTATTCATTTTGTTAATAGTAGTTTAGATTTTTAATTATGTAATCTAATTTTGATTATAATTGTTTAACCAACATTATAAACAGTAAGTTAGCAATTTAGTTTAAAAAAAAAAATTGTGTTATTTGGAGGAGATATATCTTAAGGATTAAGAGATTAAAATAACGATTTCTCATTATATGTTTTAATATGTGTTGTATCGTAAGATCATGGTTTGTAAAATATATATATATAATTGTTATTATATATATATATAATGCTTTATGTGGTATAAGTTTAATTGTTATTATATTTATCTAAAATATTATTTTATAAAACACATGTTGTAGTCGTATATATAATTTGTAAATTTGATGGAACAACCCGTTAAAAAACTTCATTCAAATATAAAGCATAATTTGACGCTTCAAATATTTGAATAATATAAATATGAAATTATTGTAATATTTTTATTAAGTTTTTTTTTCGTCAACAGAGAGTAGATTCATGGGCCAGGCGTTAAGCCAAATGGGCCGAGTTCGATACAACGAAAATAACAGAAACGCAAAACAGGCCCAACAACCGAAAGCGAGATCGCCACGCGGCAGCCTCTACGGCAACGGTGGATATATATTAAGTTTAAAATATATCAACTGAAATTATTTACTATATGTATACATATATATATATATATATATGTATATATATTTTAAAATCATGCGAAATTTTTTTAAGAAAACTTATAATCGAAATTGGCTAATTAATTTTTCAACACGTTTCATTATTTAAATATTTTCAGTTTGATAGAAAAACCTGCTAAAAAGTACAATCGTAAAAACATCAATCGTAATATGTATATATATGTAGATATATTTGAAACAAAATAAAAAATATTAAAATATATTATAAATTATTTTGAATTAAATCATAAATTAGAGAATATTAGTTTATATATATATAATATTTGATGTATAAATTATTAATTATATTTATCAATTAATTTGTTTTGATTTTAATTAATTAGAAAAGTGAGACCCATTATTTTGGTTGTTTGGCTACATGTTTAATAATTGTCTTGTTTGGAAACATGGATTGTAGAGATAATGTTATATTCTCTAATTACCCTTAATAAAATTTAATTAAATCATTAATATGCAATGGCATAAGTTGTAATAAACACATGAACTAAAGGTTAGTTTTCTTTTGACTCTAATTTTTTAATAGTATTGACTAGATTTTGACCTGCGCTTAGAAAGCGCGGATTTATTTTCTTTATAAATTTTAATTTTTATTTATTTTGTTCATGGTAATTTAGATTTTTAATTATGTAATCTAATTTTGATTATAATTGTTTAACCCGTATTATAAAAAGTGAGTTAATAATTTAGATTATTTTAAAAATAAATTGTGTGTTATTTGGGAAGAGATATTAAAATAACGATTTCGCATTATATATTTTAATCTGTGTTGTGTCATAAGATAATGGTTTGAATATATATATATATATATATATATGTGTGTGTGTGTGTGTGTGTGAAAACAACATTGTAAAAGTTATGTGGTATAAGTTTAATTTTATTGCATTTATCTAAAATATTATTTTATAAAACAATAGATAATTATTAAAAAATTATTATGCTTTATATTTAATAATTAAATATTTACGAAAGTAGAAACAAAACAATCCGTATATATATATTTAACACATGTTTTAGTGGTATATATTATTTTTAAATTTGATTGAACAACCCGTTAAAAACTACATTCAAACATAAAGTATATTTTGGCGCCTCAAATATTTGAATAATATAAATATGGAATAATTTTAATATTTTTATTAAGTTTAAAATATATCAACTGAAATTATTATATATATATATATATATATTAAACTCATGCGAAGATTTTTTTATAAAAAAATTTATAATCGAAATTGGCTAATTTATTTTTCAACCCATTCAATGATTTAAATATTTTGCAATTTGATGGAAGAACCCGCTAAAAGTGCAATCGTAAAAACATCAATCGTAATATGTATATATATATATATATATATATATATATATATATATATATATATATATATATATATATATATATATATATATATATTTTTTTTTTTTGAAATAAAAATAAAGAAGATATTAGAATATATTATAAATATATTTTGAATTAAATCATAAATTATAGAATATTAAATTATATATATAAAAATAGTTGATATATAAATGATTTAATTGTATTTATCAATTGATTTAATAGTTTAATGATTGTATATACATTTGTTTCAATTTTAATAAATTAAGAAAGTATGACTCATTATATTTTGGTTGTTTGGCTACATGTTTAATAATTGTCTTGTTTGGAAACATGGATTGTAAAGATAATATTATATTTCCTAATTACCCTTAATTAAATTTAATTAAATCATTAATGTGCAATGACACAAATTGTAAATAACACATGTCCCAAAGGTTAGTTTCCTAACCACTCTAATTTTTTAATAGGATTGATTATTTAATTTAGAATTTCAACAAATGGATTTCGGATATGTGGTAGATTATGAGCATATTGTTCAGAACTTCTACCTTATTGAAAAAAACAAAACCGATTATCCAAATCACGATATTGGACCAAATCGACCCCATAGATGCGAGTAAGGGCCATATGCATCATAGTTATAAAGAAAAGGGATTTTGCGAGGAAAACAAGAAATTTAGGGATCAAGGAATAAAAAACCCGAAAGTGAAGCGAGTTCTGAGGTTTGGTTTTGTTTTATGTCATCCACACAGACACACATAGGCTTTCTGAGTTTGTCGACTTTTCCCAACATTGTTTCTCAACCTTGTTTTGCCGATTATCGAATCCCATGTCATTAAAATGAGCTGAGAAATCGAAGTGAAGAAGATGTCGTCTTTCTTCAAATCTTTTGCGGGAAATCCCAGGGAAGCAGCTGCCATGGCAATGGTGCAATCCTCATCTTACAGAGTATGTGAAAGTATAAGGATTACTTCGAAACCTTCTTCTTCGTTTATTGCATTTGTTTGGGTACTGAGAAAGTGATTGCCTTTCTTTCAAGCTCAATTTTTCTAACATACATTGGTCTCTAAACTAGTCCATCATATCAATGCAATGACATTTTGGTTTGTGCGATTCGTTAAATTAGTTCGACTATTTTATAGCTTATATGGTAAGGTGTATAGTTCCCGTGTTTGTTGTATTGCACACCAGTTGTTCGATAAAATTTCAGAGGCTTCTGGGGGTGATTTTTATCCTTTGCTGAGCGTATTAATTTTACAGAAAAAACAAAGAAATTACAAGGAGTTCGCTTGAGTTGTGACGTTCTGAGCTTCTCATGACGGACTCATATAATACTTGGAGCTCTCATTAACATTTAACTAATTCGAATTCCACACTCTCTTCTTTTATTGTAAAACGTGTTGGGATAAAAAATAAAAAAACTCTTGTATAGTTTGAGATTGTGCTTTGTGCCCGTTCAGGTATTGTCAGGTAGAAACTGTTCTAATTTATGGAGAACCACACCGTTAGATTCCTTTCTTGCCAAGGCAAGGTCTCCCGTCAAGGCATTTTCTTTCCTATATATCTCACGGTATTCAACTCAACCGAACAACGAGTTTGGTCATTCATCAAAGCGTAGGTCTCGTGGGCCCGTCATGGCAGCAAAGAAAGCATCTGAAGGTTTGCATCTCACTGCTTTTACTTCTTTCCTAATACTGTAATGCAATGTGGCATTCATTTGCTATTGTGTTTGGTTAGGGGAAAAGCAAGAAGAAGGAAAGTATAAGCACACAGTTGATTTGCCAAAGACAGGTTTTGGTATGAGAGCGAATTCATTGACGAGGGAACCTGAGCTCCAGAAGCTGTGGCATGAGAACCAGGTCTTCAAGAGAGTTTCTGATAATAACAATGGAGTGAGTTCCTCAAAATTCTCTCACATCAACTTTGCTTCGATACTGGTTTCTGATAGTTAGTCGGATTTTCAGGGGAGTTTCATTCTTCATGATGGTCCTCCTTATGCCAACGGTGACCTTCATATGGGTCATGCTCTTAACAAGATACTGAAGGATATCATTAATCGCTATAAGGTATTTCACTTTTCCTTCTTGGAGATGCATTTAGTCTCTCTTTGGGTTCTGTATTTTTCCTTACACATCCAAGCAAGGAGTTTCTTCTCATCAAATTCTGTGCTTCTTCATCCAGCTGCTCCAAAACTATAAAGTTCAGTACATTCCTGGATGGGATTGCCATGGCCTTCCAATTGAGTTGAAAGGCAAGTATATAATAGGTTATGGACCTTTTAGACATTACCATGAAAGTAACTCTGAGTTTGTTATTTTCCCTGAGTAATTTGGCTGTAACTGTTGAACCTTTCAGTTCTGCAGTCTCTGGACCAGGAAGTGAGAAAGGAACTTACACCACTAAAATTAAGGGCAAAGGCGGCAAAATTTGCGAAAGCAACAGTCAAAACCCAAATGGAATCATTTAAGGTGGCTATCAAGCTTTATTTCTGTACCTTAGTCTTTGTTTTGAATGCATCAGTCATTATGGTTTTTAGATCTCTTAGGACGTTATAGTTATAAAAGATATTCGGTTGACATTTAGCACATAACATAATACTTGGTGTTTACAGCGGTTTGGAGTATGGGCAGATTGGGACAATCCTTATCTTACTCTTGATCCGGAATATGAAGCGGCCCAGGTAATAGCCTCAACTCCCACATTAGTACTGGACTACGTAACCATGCGGGAGATGGTTATTATTAGAGTTCTTCTTAGTTATGTAAGGTTTCAAAAGCCTGATAAAGTCCAAATATGTTTTTTATCATATATTTTAGATTGAGGTATTTGGCCAGATGGCCTTGCAAGGGTACATCTATAGAGGTAGGAAACCAGTTCATTGGAGCCCTTCATCTCGTACTGCTCTTGCAGAAGCTGAACTAGAGGTAAAAGTCCGGTTTTCATCTCAAATAGTCTAAGAAGAAAAATAGTATTATGGACAGCTTAGAGCAAAACTAAAGTCAGCTAAAATCATAGCAGTCTTCCTCTTCTCTTTCTTTCTTTGGTTGACATTTTACCATAATTTGATTTGTGTTCATTAGACTCAGGGCATTGCTTCATATATCCTCGATGAACTCTGATTTAATGTCTATAATTATTCCTCTTCTTAATGCATGGCGCTTTCATGAATTAGACGATTCCACACTTTACCTTGGTTATCTTACATCAGTCCCACCAGTATCTGCCTTTATATGTAGTATCCGGAGGGTCATATCTCAAGAAGCATATATGCTATTTTCAAATTGGTTGACGGAGCGAAAACAAGCCTTTTAGACGAGTTTATTCCTAATATATGCTTGGCAGTATGGACAACTACACCTTGGACTATTCCTGCTAACGCTGGTGAGTGTCGTAGACGAATTGCATCGTAATGCTACTCTCAGCTGCCAAAATGCATCCTACCTTATTCTGTTTCCCTTCTTTCCCACCTCTTGTCCACTTAGATGCAGAGATATATACATTTTCTGTATTTGAATGCTATATAAGCACTTTTAGTGACTCTTCTTACTTTTCTTCATGTCTAACTTTCAGCTGTTGCGGTGAATGCAAAGCTTCAATACTCTGTTGTTGAAGTGAAGTCATCCTCAGAAGATGAACCTGCGTCGACAAGCAATAAAAGGAAAATGCCGGGGAAAGTTCTGAAGAATCAACAAAAGCTTTTTGTGATTGTAGCGACCGACCTTGTGCCAACATTGGAAGTGAAATGGGGTGTGAAGCTTATCATTACTAAAACATTCCTGGGTTCAGATCTTGAAAACTGCAGGTTGCAATTAAGTCAAAGAATAAAAGGAACCTCATGTGATATTATAAATTCAACCCCTTGGTTTATATTGCGTTATCATGGTTGTAGGTACATACATCCAATTGACAGCAGGGTCTGTCCAGTTGTTATAGGGGGTGATTACATAACTACGGAATCAGGAACAGGGTTGGTCCACACTGCCCCTGGTCATGGTCAGGAGGATTATGCAACCGGCCTGAAGTATGGGCTGCCTATTGTCTCTCCCGTGGATGATGGAGGAAACTTCACTGAAGAAGCAGGAGAGTTTAGAGGGCTCTCTGTCCTTGGAGAAGGGAATAGTGCTGTTGTCAGTTACCTGGATGAAAATCTGTCTCTGGTCATGGAAGAATCTTATGGTGAGTTTGCTTCAGATGCTTTATGAGCTCATGTTTGATTTCATTCTTTGTCATGCAGCTCATAAATACCCATATGATTGGCGAACTAAGAAGCCTACGATATTTAGAGCTACTGAGCAATGGTTTGCATCGGTTGAAGGGTTTCGCAAGGCCACCATGGATGCAATCAACAATGTGAAATGGATACCACATCAGGTACTAATTTAACTACATGCTGAGTTTATTTTTTGATATTTTTCTTAATTATGCTGGTTGAAAGCATCATATATCGATGTTAGCTGTGAAAGGAGACTCACAGCACATGATCTGATCCATCTTGGTCTCAGATTTCTCATTGTTGGGATGATTTCATACTGCTTGCTCTCCTCTTGACCTAGCGGCTTTCCTTATATATCTTTCTAACAGCTGCATGTTATATTGTTTTGAGTTTAATGTGGTATCTTTTGGCAATTGTCATTCAGGCAGTAAACAGAATATCTGCCATGACTTCCAGTCGATCTGATTGGTGTATCTCGAGACAAAGAACATGGGGTGTCCCTATTCCTGCCTTTTATCATGTTCAGACAAAAGAACCCCTCATGAATGAAGAGACAATTAACCATGTTAAATGTAAAGGCTATACTGTTTCTTTCTTGATTGTCATTTACTGGCTGTGTTTTCTGTTATTTCTTGGCGATGTAGTAGCTATAGGTTTCCTGTATCCTTATTTGAGTACCTTGTCCGGCAGCTATAATTTCCCAAAAGGGTAGTGATGCATGGTGGTATATGTCGGTGGAAGACCTACTTCCTGAGAAGTATCGTGATAAAGCAGCTGATTATGAAAAAGGGACTGATACAATGGATGTCTGGTTTGACTCAGGTACTATAATAAAAGAATGTTAACAAAAAGGCACTGATACAAAGCACCAAACAAGTATTTTATCATCACTTTCTTTCTGATATGTATGTCAGGTTCCTCTTGGGCTGGTGTACTGGGGAAACGCAAGGGTCTTACTTTCCCTGCAGATGTGTATCTAGAAGGTACAGATCAGCATCGTGGATGGTTTCAGAGTTCTTTGTTAACGAGCATCGCAACAAAAGGTGATAAATGCACGCCATGACAACTGCCTTTGTGAATTAAGATTATTATAAAATTTTGTCTTTCTTGGTGTAAGTTGTCTTTTCATCTTTTCTTCATATTTTGTATTATTGTATATAGGCAAGGCCCCCTATTCTGCTGTTATAACACATGGGTTTGTACTGGATGAGAAGGGTATGAAAATGAGCAAGTCTTTGGGTAATGTGGTTGACCCACGTATGGTCATTGAAGGAGGGAAAAATTCAAAGGTTCGTCAGTGGAATAACAACCATGGTCATTGTGTTAAAAATAATCTAATATTCATCCAATCTGTTTCTTGACAAGGGTTTGTCTTCTTATGCCAGGACGCACCTGCTTATGGAGCTGATGTTATGCGTCTCTGGGTTTCTAGTGTAGATTACACTGGGGATGTACTGATAGGCCCGCAGATTCTTCGGCAAATGTCTGATATATATAGGAAGTTGAGAGGAACGTTGAGATATCTTTTGGGCAATCTTCACGATTGGAGAGTACGTCTCTAACCCTAAGCTTTTATATATATATATTTTTTCCTCTTGCCCCACTTTTCAAGATTTATTGCTTTTATTTTATACTTTGGCCTTGGCGACAATCTTTTAATATTTAAGTTCTGGCTATTTGCAGGTTGATAATGCTGTTCCATACCAGGATTTGCCCATCATTGATCAGCATGCTCTCTTCCAGCTTGAGAATGTTGTAATGAACATAAAAGAGTGTTACGAGAACTACCAGTTTTTCAAAATATTCCAGGTACTAAACCTCACCATCTTATTTTGGTACTGTTGAACTGATCAGTATGTAGTCTCTTCAAATGTGTCACGTTTTATGACTGGGCTAATTTACTTAATCTGCTGAAATGTGATATCGCCGAGAGGCAACAGCACCTAAAAAACTGGAAAAATCATTAAATGATCTACTTCATTCACATATGTTTTTCTTTTCCTGTGACGGAGAACATATATAGATTACCAGTACAAGACTTAGTTTATTGATTAGAAGCTCGAATATATCTAAGAAACCATAATTCAGATTTGACATTTGTGCAATTGGATCTCTATCCATTGAGATGAGAGCGAAGTTGATGTATGTTCAGATCGACATTGAACCTCGTGATGCAACACATCTTACAAATGCTGCGGCTTCCTTTTTATTTGAATTACTGGTTTTGTGTGTTGTGTTATGCACGTATGCTATATGATTTCATGTGTATGCTGAGGAGGCGAAATTTCATGTTTTATATGATCCATGTTATTAACGAGCATTCTTTATTTCAGATCATACAACGATTCACAATTGTTGATTTGTCAAATTTCTACTTCGATATTGCTAAAGATAGACTGTATACTGGGTAAGTTTTTTATCTTCTTAGGTTGATATTTGCTGCAACCTATGAAGCTGTTTAATTGCAATACGTCTGTGCTGTTTAACGTAATCTCAGGGGAACTTCGAGTTTTACCAGAAGAAGCTGTCAAACAGTTCTTTCAACACATCTTTTATCCATATTGAGAGTGATTGCGCCGATAGTACCTCACCTAGCGGAAGATGTCTGGCAAAATCTCCCATTTGAGTACAGAAATGAAGATGGCTCTGCAGCAAAATTTGTCTTCGAACTAAAATGGCCTATGTTGAATGAGCAATGGCTTTCATTTCCTGCGGAAGATATTCTCTTCTGGGAAAGGCTTCTCGAGGTAACAAAAATCCCTTAAAATCATAGCGGATAAACTCCGGACATAATTTTCCTGATGCCTGCTATGTAATGATGATCTTTAAAAGGCTTATGGTGTTTGTGTGACAGTTGAGGACCGAGGTGAACAAAGTGTTGGAGCTCGCACGTAATGGGAAATTAATTGGTTCTAGTTTAGAAGCAAAGGTGTATCTGCATACCGCAGATACAGGCATGGCTTCAAAATTATTAGAGATGTGTAAAGCTCAAAATGAAGCTGACACGCTGCAACGCATATTCATAACATCACAGGTAAGCACTAAATCTCAATGGGGTTAGAAACTTGTGCTCAACTGAGATCATAATAGACACTCCATAAGATTCATTACAGAACAACTAACTAAAACATGTATTGTAAATGGGATTAGGGACAAAGCGGAAAATTTCTAGCAGTAGTTGGATGTGAATATTAGTTGTAGCCTTTTGATGACATGTGTGTCTAGGGTCCAGACAATTTTTTAGATTAATCTAAATTTGAAATTTGATCACTGTTGAGTACATTTCTGTGAGAGTTTAGCCATGAAACTGTTGTGGATGTGTATACAGGTTGAGGTATTGTCGTCAATGGAGAAGGAGATGGTAAGCAATGTGCAGCACACAGGAGAGTATGTGGAGGGAGAGAACAAAGTGTGGATTGGTGTGTCACGAGCCGAGGGATCCAAGTGTGAGAGGTGCTGGAACTACTCGGGCCAGGTCGGATCGTTTTCTGACCATCCTACTCTATGTGGACGCTGCTTCAGTGTCATTGTTGCTAATCCGCCTGAGCCTGCGGTTGCAGCTGTAATCAGCTGAGCGTGAAATTTGCTCTATAGTTTGCCCAATGTCATTGGACAGTTCCTTTACCCAATGCACTCATTGTACATTCTCCAACTCAATTTTTGTTTCATTAAACTCAAATGATAATACAAGTTCTAAACGTGGAATATTTTGAGTCACTTGTCACTTCTCACATGACTAATGAACGTTCCGGTTCTATACGATCGTTAAGTTCAATTTTACTACTAATACGCACGAGAGAGGATCAAAAGCCATGGGCAATACATAGTTTAAATGGACTAGGACCCAACATACATACGTAAGATTTGATGTCTGAAGTTAAGGGTTCGGAGCTAAAACCAGGGGAACCAAACAGTACAGAGACCATGGCATGGATGGAAGTAATGGCAAGGATCTAGCATTTTAGAGTTGAGCGTTTGCGTTCTGTTGTAGTAACTCTACTTCTTCCAAGTCATCGCTTTGTATCTGTATGTCCTGCAGAGAAAATGTAAATACATGTTGTAATGCTGAGATATACTTCTGTATAGATGAAAAATTCTAAGAATCGTATGGCTTCAAAAGTGGTGATATTGCTGTCTGAAGGTATTTCACACTTATAGAGAAGATAAAGCGCCCAATGGTTACAAACAACAGTGATTGATCATATTCTAATTGTCTAATCAAGACCATAACAAACGCTTACTTGCGGTTGTGCTGGTGGTTCTTGTGCAACAGGGTATACCTGTGGCTGAGACATTCTATAATAAGGTTCCTTCAAGTCGAGTTTGCACGATGACGTTTGGAGGATTCCACCTTGATTGGCACCAGGCCCCCACATTTTAGCTGTTTAAGAAGTCAATTTGAAACAAAGTAAGAAAGACGCTGATATGATTCAAAAGGGGAGATGCAATATAGCAAAATTGACCTGAGAGAGTTAGATTTATAGTGTAACTCTGAGCACTGTGGGCAACCAAATGAAGTCTACCAGTGATCTCTTGCCCTGCCATGACATGAATAGGCTGCGAGAGAACACATCTTATTTGGTACCAATGGGTTGTTGGTGCACCAGGAGCAGTCGTGAACCATCTTTGCACCGTGCTGTTGGATATAGAGAGCAGATCAGGTTTGTATTGTATTCCTTATTATGAGAGCCAAGGTATATTAATTACAAGTGCAAGACAGAACATATGAATTTGTTATGGCTTGATACCTCCCATCAAAGAGAACGTCGAACCAGCAGGCAAGTCCATGCACTCTAGTACACACAGAAGCCGTGAACTTCAACGGAACATCAATCTCGTAAAATTGCTCTTCCTGTGAAAATAAATAGACAGCTAATGAGTTTGGATCATGTCATTCACCAAAAAAGGAAGACTGCACACTCAAACTCCATATATGTGAAATAGCATCACTAAAAAATTTCCTAGATGTTAAGGAAACACCATTGAACCAAATCTTATGTAGAGAACAGCTATACCTTCATCTGAGTGAAATCTATCACATGAAACATCGAGGGAGCCACCAATAATCTTGGATCAAAGGCATCAACGACGGGCTACAAAATCAGTAGATATGGCTCATTGTAAAAGAAAACAAACAAACAAACTAATCAATGATCCACTAGTTGTAAGTATACCTGAGAAAAATAACCCAGGTGTGCTGATACATATAGAGGTGTCAAATCAACTCCATAATAGTTCTGTTGTTGCCAAAACAAGGCCTGCATAGAGGTGGAAAACATAATTACTGAAAGCTTAATATCACATACTAACCCAGCCATCTCCTTTTAATGTATGTTATAAGCAATTTCAGACAAAATCTTCCTTATAAGATGTGCATTATGTACCTTATTTGCCATTTCAATAAATAAGAATTCATCTGAGAAAGGTGCCATGTGGATCCTACAGTGAGAAGTAACATGAGAAAGAATGATTTTTATGAATTAGAAAAGTATAACTATGGAAGATCGGCTTTACCTTCCGACTGTCGGAAACATTTTTCCGTTTGGAGACAGAAAACGGTCCCTAGCAATAACATATGTTTCCAACATCCTCTCATTGACCAATAGGGTGCCTACAGGCAGAGATGATTTGGTGATAAGACAAATCAGTAAGGTTACAAAAGTTTGCCTTTTGAAAGATTCTAACTTTCATGAAGAGCACGTGAAAAGAATCCCTCTCTGAAACACATACCCATTGGTTCAGAGATCAAAACATCGGCCTTCTCAGGCAACTCAACATCCTCAATTTTTCCCTTGATGACCTACACTTGTGCCAACTTGAAGAACATCAGAAAATGGATAATACTTGGAAAAAAGTACTAATCAAACTGGACTACAGGTCTTACCGTGATCCGTTCAGCAAGCAATGGGTTTCCAGCAATAAGCTTACGGGCATAATCAGCCATTTCTGACGCTTCCACAGCATACACGTGCTTAGCACCAGCCTAAATTAAGAGTGGAAGCACAATGGACATATATTAAAAATAGCACAATGCAGCCTAAGAGTAGTTCTAAAACCTTTGAGCCTGGAGTTTATTAAATATTTGCATACCAGTGCAGCAAACATTGACAAAATGCCACTTCCAGCACCCACATCGACCACGACACGCCCAGAAAAATCTGAACGATTCTCCATGACTGCAGCATGATAAGTACCTGAAGACAGTAACATGACATAAAAGAGCTATCATGAGTCAAATAGCTGTGTCAAGAAAACTACAGAAATTCTTCCTCTGAGGGATGCTCATCCTCCCAAACAAATCTAAGGTAACAAAGGCCAGACAGACGTCTTACCTGTCCTCACATAATCCTGTAGCATGTTTTGCTGATGTAGAAGTTGTCCATAGTAATGAAAATACATTTTCGCCGATGCCGCCTCTATCTTATTGTCAAACTTGCTTTTATCAGCTGAAACTGATCCGTTTGGCAAGGATGATCCTAGAAACGAAAGAATGTGAAGGCATCAAAGATTGAGTATATTTGGTTTTGGGGAACGAGACCACTAAGAGACATTTGATTCTTTATGAAAGATGAACAACCCAAAATCTAATGAAGAAATTTTGAGCATACATATCACTTATATAAGGTCAAATGCATCTTAAAACCTTTCTTTCCTGAAAGAAACAACATGAAAAGATATAGACGTTTCCAAAGAGGCACCTTTTTTAACAGCAACCTTTGTCCATTCTTCAAATGAATCACAAAAATCCTTGCTTTCCTTCTCATCTCTGAATTTTATTACAACCCCTCGAGACAATGAACTCTGGTTAAAAAATAAGAAATATATATATCAAACACAAGGTAACACTTTTATCAATTACACACTCGGTTAGTATCAGGTACCTCTTTTGTGGAATCCGAACTATCAGATACACAGACGAACTGAAGTGGCCCCAACTTGAACAACTGAACAAAACACAGATTTAAAATACAACAAATAAGCAATTGGTTTCAATAACGCAAACCTAGCACAAGAATAATTCGATCATCGTAACTAAACAAAGTACTCTTAAGGACGCTTTGCTACATTACTTAACTAAGCATAGAAAAAGTTTCAAAATTGGGATTAAAAAAAAAAGTTAATTGAAAGCGAATCGATAGCCACCTGAGCAGAACTAAGATTAAAACTAAAACCATCGGCCGATTCAGATTCCTGAAATCGAAGTTCTGTGACTTCATTAACGCAGGAAAACGTAGCTACAACAGGGGATGAAGAAGAGGAGGTTAGATCAGTGACGGAAGCTAGAGTGAACTCCTGCTGCTTAAGCTTGTTCTTAGAAGGAGCATCCATGATTTGAGATACAGTATGTGGGTGTAAAGACTGAACAAAGAATTTTTAGGGTTTTTAAGAAGAGGAGAGCTTTCACGAGCTCCGAGGAAATACGAGAAGGAGAAGTTAAGGAGCGAGCGAGCGAGACCTGAGAGAGAGAGAAAAAAAGAGCCGCCAAAGCCCCAGAAGATGTGAGGGGTATTTCTGTAATTTAGTTGGATAGTGGAGTCTGCTTTCGTAATTTAATGCATACTGGTCGGCTGATTTGGACTGTTTAGTATTAAAGCAATTTTAATCATTCTATTAAGGATAATTTAATCTAAATAGACTTTGGAAAAAAAAAAAGAGACCATAGATTTTAAGAAATCTTAAACCTCTCCCTTCGGCTCATTCAAGAAATGTCTCATTATCACTACTTTAGATTTTAAGTTACTTAGTACAACAACTTTAATTTGAGACCAAAAGTAATTAGTATAGTTATGATTATCACTAAGTCTCCTAAGCACAGAATAGCTATGCTAGGGACATTTGCACAAGCCACTAAGTTTATATCATGACATTTAGGAAACTCAAGCAACTCAAGATCATAGAGAATGAACAAAGGTAGCACCAGCTAATGCTTATGCTATGGAAATGGGTTTGAGTGAAAATCCATTGTAACCTCAAGCTTTTGAGCTCAGATCAAGTCAATTTTCCCAGATTCGATTGCTGCTTTTACAATCTTGTAACGTATGAAGTAGAGATCACCACGCTCCATCTCCACAGTCTCAGGGCTCTCTCCTCTATCAAAATAAGAGCAAACCCACTTAGATTACAAGAAAGGTTGTGTATAGAGAAATGATGTTACGGAGTTCTTCTCACTCTTCGTATAGATTGAGGGAGACAAAGTTCTTGCTTCTACAAACAACAAAGGTGTCCAAATGCGGCTGTGGCACTGAAATGAAAACAAAACACAATCATAGTCATCACAAACACAAGCAACACTAGCTATTGTGAAGGGATTGTTCAACTATAAGGACAATCTAGACCAATTGAGATTCCATATTTCAGAGATGAAACATGAGGTTTAGGTAGGTACCCATATCATCCACTTCACTTATAAGGGATTGCTTGAGAACAGACTGATAATTCTCAGGCAACTTAAGCAGTACGCTCTCTTCAAAATGCTTTGCTAAATCATCAGCACACCTGAAATCATTCCTTATATGTCTCATGATACTAGCCAAATAAAAAAAAATAACATCAGAAAAATTATGCAACAAAACAAACCTTCTAGCAAACACTTTCTCTTGCTCAGAAAGCCGACTTTCAGCTTCTTCTGACTTCAGGCTGTGGAACATAAACTTCTCTATCTGCAGCCAACACTCACCATTGGAGAAGACAAAAATAAAGTTTATTAAGCAACGTTTTCGTTACAATGAACACATAAGAAAACTTTGATAGAATCGTACAGTTAATTTGACACTCATGGAAATGGAAGAAGCATGGAATAGAGACATTAAGGAGGAAAAATAATAATCAAAACAACACACCTTGAGAAGCCTAACTCTAAGATATGATCTCAGTAGAAACTGGGTTCTATCCAAATCCATCTGATAAAGTGACACCACCAAAGGGTCGATACCATTTTCCACATAATCTTCAATATTTTCTTCCTGTAGTTACAAAATTGCAAATAAAAACTCAAAATTTACAAAAGCTGCGATGCAACCAGTATATATAATTCTTAGAAACTGGAAGTGGCAAGCAATGATTTTACATGAAGATGTAAAGGATGCTACTTTTCTCCATTGATGAGATTTATGGAAGAATATAGAGTGCGGTACTGTTCTAAAGATTTCTGAAAATCCCAACAAAAAAAATAAGGGTTCTAGACAATTTACCACTAATTCAATCTGCCCTTTGGCTCTTTCGACAAGATCCCCTTCGTATGGAAGAATCTCCGGCGCCGCCTTCTCGTTACGCCACGCCCTCTTCAAAAGCTCGACGTCCGAAGTCGAGGACAATGATTCGAAATCCGCCGATCCCAGATCCGAATTCGACGCCATTAGATCGGTTTCCCGTCTCTCTGCTGATTTTCTTCTCTCTGAAAGTTTCAGTTTCAGTTTCCGATGCCGTCAATACCTATGGCATTGCTAGAGAACATTTCTAGTGAATAGGATGATAAAGTAGGCATTCATTTCACCATTCTTTGAGTTAAGAATCACGAATTATATGAAACCAAATGAAAGGCCGAGAACAATAATTTGGAAACAACCCACAAAAACAAGATAACTAAAGTCATTTCCACAATCTCACAGCTATAGTATAAGCTTCAGACATTTTATATGTATATTACCAGATTTGATTCACTGATAGGACCTGAAGCTGATAAGTGATTCAGAAGAAGAAGCGATCCAAACCCGTACTCGATTCACCACAGTAGATAAGATTCGTCTAGCCCAGGAATCCCTACAGAACGCAAATCATGAATCTCTCTGAAAAATATTATTTCAATTGAAGAAGAAAACAAACCCAGATTACCTCGAGGCGATTTCAGAGCGAGGTTGCAGCGCCAACCTAAACCATTGCTCCAAGCAATGAATGGGTTTGAGTTGTTTGTTGAAAAGATGAGATCGAGAGATTAGAGACGAGAGATCGGAGAGGGAGAAGGAGACGAGAGTCACGAGAGAGATAACCAAAAAAAAAAAAAAAAAATGATTTCCTGGAAAAATCCCCAATACGAGCGGCAAATAGAAATATGCGACTTAGGTTTCGGCGCCAAATTTAAGGGCTCGTATTGAGTCTTAAGCTAATAGTGGGCTTAGCCCATAACGTATTTAAGTGTCCAATATTGTGATCACAAGAAGAACAAACAAAAAACTCAAAAACAGATTAATAAATAATTAAATTTTTCAACTTTTATGCAAAATATATCTTTTTTTTTTTGAACTATGCAAAATATATCTTTCTCTATCATTTTAATTAAAAAGTTATAAAACCAAACAAAATATATGAAAATTTGCATGCAAACAATGTAGAATTATAGAGTATGATCCATTTGGCATGTTTCGCAAGATGGTTAGCTGAATCAATGACTATTGACCACCCATCATCTTGTAAAAGTCTATTTTAATTTTTGATTTGTGAACGCAAATTTCCAAGCATATATCCTCAAGATAGTTAAGAATCCAAGAAAGCCCTAGGTTTAAGAACTCTCTCGCGTGATTTTCGAGGTGCCGCGAGTTTTCCGTTTTTGCTTCTCCTTTCTTCTCTGGCGGTCGACGATTCGTCATGGGCCTGATGTTTATTTCTAGTTGATTCGTAGTCTTCACCTCTCCTTTCCGAGTCTGGCCGAGTCGGGTTTCGTCTCCGGTTTATGCTCGCTGGTGCTCTCTGTCCACGATGTCGTTCTTTGCTGCGGTGGTGTTCTTCGAGGTATAGTGGTCTGCAGCTGCTACTTGTCTCGGCGTGTGATGGTCCGGCTGCTCCATGTGTGACATGGTGCTCTTCGCCGCTTCCTCGCTTGAGGCTTCTCGCCGGTGGTTACGGAGTCCGGTTGAGGTTCTCCGTGTTATAGCGGCGTGTGTGGCTTCCTTCTCGACTCGGGCGATCTTTGTCAAGCTTTGCCGTCGCTTTTGCGATGTTTAGATGCGTTCTCGGGTTGGTGGATAGCTGGTTTACTTGGTCAGAATTGGTTTGGTTTAGGTTTAGGTCTAGTTTTTGCTTCTCTAGAGCCATATTCAGTTTAGTGTTGGTTTTGTCACCTTTGCTATTCGGGTAGATTGATGATCCAATTTTTGGCTCTAACTTTTTAGCTTGCATCATTTTGGCTCGTCGTGGTATTTGTTGTGAGTGATTTTCAATCTAATTTTTCCGATTTTGTGTTGACTTAGGTTTTTTTTTGATTGGTTAGACTTCGTTGGAGATTTGTGTTTCGTTTAGGACTTCTATTTAGGTCTATCTTGGGTGTTTATGAGTGCGTCTATACCATATCCGAAAGAGGTTTATAGGAACTAGTATATGTTCTTTCTTGTTTGGTTGTAAAGTCTTGGTTCTTGGGTCTAGGTTTGTGAGAGAGTGTCTCTCTGTGAGTCTCCAAGTTGATGATGTTATCGTTTGGTGGGCCGTGGACTACGGCGATTTATTACGCTTTTTGTTCTTTGCGAGTGTCAAGATGTGCAAATTGTTTTTGTTATTGTTAGATTTTGGATTTGTAGGTTTAACAACCCTTTATGAGCTTATGTTTCCGGAGATATTTCTTTATTCCGTCAGTTTAGTTTCCAGAGAATGTTCTGTGTTCTGTCGGTTTTTATATCTCAAAAACGTATTCTACTTTTGTTAATAAAAATATCATTTCAGATGGGAAAAAAAAAATCTCAAGATAGTTATTTTATTTCTTAACGACTTGTTTGAAATAAAATATATCAAAATATAAATACCATTGAACATATATTTTTTTTTTTAATTTAGTTTTTAAATATAGAATATTCTTACTAAATTGAATGGAAATATCATATGTGTGTCTACTTTAAAATCTTAGAAAAATATTTATTTATTTTAAACATATGTATGCGGGTGATGAGACATGCCATGCCGTGCCTTCTCCAAAAGGTCAAGAAGACCAGCAAATATCAACGTTTGCGGAGGGCTTGACATGTGAAGCCTGCGTTTCTTAGAACCGTCAAAACTGGAAGTCTGGAATCTTAACCTGTCAGATGAGTCCACAGTGAGGTCTGAGAGCACAACTTAATGTGTTTATCATAAAGTAATAAGATTTTTTGTCCCAAAAGAGCAAGAAAAGTAGGAGTGATATTCTTATTCCTATGAACAAAGACTACTTTTGATAGATGGTTTTTCAAGTAAAAGTTAGTAATGTTAAATTATGGATAATTATCCATCCATTTACCAAACTTCCTCCACTTCAATTACCAACTCTCTCCACTCTCTTTACCAAATCTTGCCACCATCACAATATTTTACTATTATTGTTTTACTATAAATATGTGATGTTCTTCATTGTAAAACTCACTCCAAAAATCAATAAGAATCTCTCTCTCATTTTATCTCTCTTAATCTCTTAAGATCATTTTCTCTCTCAAGATATATAAACATATATATCTTATATAAATTCCATAAATATTTCATATCACGTTATCAGCACGACGCTCTACCGATCCGATCAACCACCGACTTACCGTCTGATCAACCACCGCCTTACCGTCCGATCAACCACCGACTTACGTTTTAATTTTACTATTCACTACCAGAGAAGGTGAAATTATTTTTAAATTAACGTTAAAATTATTTTTAAATTTTATCAAAAGGTAAGTGATGCTTTCTCAACTATCTCAATTTATGCTTTTAAATTTCATGTTTTATTCATACTAAATTCTCATTCTTGTTATACTAAAAATGATATAAGTCACCACAATTTATTTAAGTTTAAATGACTATTATTTATTTAATGTTCTGATATGAATATTTTTATTATAATATTAATATTAATTATATTATGAATGTTAATATTAGTGAAAAAAATAAATAATAGCAATCAATTTTTTTTCTTTATCTCCAACGGTCATAAAAAGAAAAAGAAAAATTCAAAATGAAAATTCAAAAATTTCAAAACTTTTTATATTTTCAAACGGCTATGAATAGTATTTTCAATCTATAAATACACTTATCTTTCACTCATTTTTTTTCACTCAAATATTTCATCTTTTCATAAAATCTCAAAAATAATTTTTTTAAAAAAAAAATGATTCTCTTGTTGTTAAGTTTATGTACGGTTTCAATTTTTGCTTCCATTTATGGTATTTTTGTTGGAGAATTTACTCCCGAATAATTCATAATAGTGGTTGCATTAATCTTCTATGCTTCGATTTTTCTTTTAATTTCTGTTATCATTTATGTTAATGGTTCATATTAATATATTATCATCAAATTAAAGTTTAACGGTTATTTACCGTTTTTATAATAATTTCAACTATGAATTGAAATTTTGCTAATTATGAAATTAATAATCAGTTATATTATGATACAGTTATCATGGCAAAATTAACAAGTCTCGATATCATTGCCCTTGATGCCGGTGGAAGCAATTACATGTCGTGGGCATCAGATGCAGTTTGGCACTTAAGCTCAAATGGTATTGTTAAGACCATCGATCCGTCGGAAAAGACGTCAGAAGAGAGCAAGGCTAAGGCCATGGTGTTTCTACGCCACCATATCCACGTAAATTTAAAAAATGAATACATTGCTAAAAAGGATCCAGCAGATCTTTGGCAATCGCTTAAAGATCGTTTCGATCATCAGAAATATTTAATCTTACCAAAAGCGAGATATGATTGGGTCCACATTCGTTTCATGGACTACAAAAGCGTCGAAGATTATAATTCGGCGTTGTTCGGAATTACTGCCAGAATGGCATTGTGTGGCGAAACGATAAGCGACTATGACATGATTGAAAAGACGCTTACGACATTTCACTCTGGAAATGTGGTCTTATCACAACAATATCGAGCCAAAGAGTACACTCGCTACTCTGATTTAATGCAAGTGCTTCTTGTTGCAGAGCAAAACAATGAGCTCGTGATGATGAACCATCAAGGTCGTCCAGCTGGATCGGCTCCATTCCCTGAAGCGAATGTCGTAGCATCCAACACCAACAATAACTATCGTGGGCGAGGTCGTGGACGCGGCAGAAGCCGTGGTCGAAATTATGGACGATATCATGGACGTGGAAGGAACTTTAACACCGGAAGAAATAATAACTTCCGAGCCAATGAAGGTGGTTTCAACACCAGGCGAAACAATAATTTCCGAAGTAATGAAGGTGGTTTCAACCCCAGAAGGAACAATTACTTCCAGATTAATGAAGGTGGTCGCGAAATAAAGAAACCGACCGAGAGCGCTTGTCAAAGATGTGGCATGAAAGGACATTGGGAACGAACATGTCGCACACCAAAGCACTTTGTCAATCTATATCAAGCGTCTCAAAAGGCCATAGTTAATCATGTCGAAACCAACTTCAACAACAATGAAGCTGGGCCTTCCTTCAGTGGCCTAAATGATGATGCCTCTCTTGATATCGCGGATTTCCTTGTGAATTCCGAAAACTAAAATGGCTATGACAAATGAGACCAAACAAACTACCAAGGAGGCTTAAAATAAATGTTTGCATTTGTATAATATGTTTGCCTGTGTGAATGTGTGTTTTTCACTGTAATAAAAATAAAAATAACTTTTATATATTTATCTTACTTTATTAATACATCTATATGAATATTATGAAACAGAATGTCACAAATCGGAATTCATGATGGAGATATATGTCTGGCAGACAGTGCTACAACTCATACAATAATCAGTGATAAAAAGTATTTCTCCAGTCTCAAAATAAACGACTCCGCTGGAAGCGTGAGTACGATCTCTGGTAATGCAAAAATTATAATGGGCTCCGGAAAAGTGAATTTTTCAATGTCAAGGGGAACAAAGTTTGAAATACATGATGCATTATATTCTCCAAAATCTCAACGAAATTTATTAAGTTTTCGAGATATCCGCAGAAATGGATATCATGTTGAGACTATGAGTAAAAACGGTATTGAATATCTTTGCATTACATCGGAGAGGAATCATGTATTAGAAGAATTGGAAATGTTATCCTCTGGATTATATTGCACAAAAATAAATACAACTGAATCATATGTTACAATAAACCCGAAGCTTGCAAATACATTCAAAGTTTGGCATGAAAGGCTAGGGCATCCTGGTTCAGTCATGATGAGAAAAATAGTGCAAAATTCTAATGGCCATCCGTTAAAAAATGAGAAAATTTTGCAATCGAATGAGCTTTTATGTGATGCATGTTCTCAAGGAAAACTTATAACTCGGCCATCACCAACTAAAGTTGGGAATGAATCACCAATATTTTTGGAACGCATACATGGTGATATATGTGGGCCGATTCACCCACCTTGCGGACCGTTTCGATATTTTATGGTGTTAATTGACGCATCCAGTAGATGGTCACATGTGTGTCTTTTGACCACAAGAAACACAGCTTTTGCAAAATTTATTTCTCAAATAGTCAGGTTAAGAGCACAATTTCCTGATTATACAATAAAGAAAGTAAGGCTTGACAACGCTGGAGAATTCACTTCAGCGACTTTTAATGACTATTGTATGTCATTGGGAATTGATGTTGAACATCCGGTTCCACACGTTCATACACAAAACGGCATGGCTGAGTCCTTGATAAAACGGTTGCAACTCATTGCGAGACCAGTAATATTGAGAACAAAACTCCCAATTTCAGTATGGGGTCATGCTATTTTGCATGCAGCAGCACTACTTCAGATAAGACCAAGTGCGTATCATAACCATTCTCCGTTACAATTAGCATTTGGCAGAGAGCCAAATATATCTCATCTCCGTGTTTTTGGATGTGCGGTTTATGTTCCAATAGCTCCACCGCAGAGAACAAAAATGGGTCCACAAAGGAGATTGGGAATATATATTGGCTATACGTCACCAAGTATAATTAGGTACCTTGAACCACGAACTGGTGATATGTTTACGGCACGTTTTGCCGATTGTCATTTTAATGAAGATGAATTCCCCGCGTTAGGGGGAGGATTAAGAGAATCACCAAAAGATATCACATGGTGTACACAATCTTTGGCTTATCTTGACCCTCCTACAAATCAACGCGAGATGGAAGTTCAGAAAATTGTGCATTTACAAAACATAGCAAACCAGCTACCAGATGCATTTACAAATACAAAGAGAGTGACGAAGTCATATATACCTGCTGCGAATGCTCCATATAGAGTTGAAATTCCAAAAGAACGAACTGATGGGAGCATTGCTAATGAACCTAAGATCCAATTGAAAAGGGGGAGGCCAATGGGTTCAAAAGATAAAAATCCCCGAAAGAAAAAGAAGTTGGGAGAACAAAATGAAAAGGTTCATGTTGAACCACATTTGGAAAAATGTCCAGAAGAAATTTGTGAAAAGTATCTCGAAAAACCAGATAAAGATGAAAACCTCGAAGTCGAGCATGATACAGAAAAATGTGAAGTGTCCATTAACTATGCCCAAGATGGAAAAGTATGGGTAAGACATGAAATTGATGATTTGGATGGAGTATTCTCCTTTTCTGTATCTAAGGAATTTGAACATGAAAATGATGATTTGGATCCAACGTCTATAATAGAATGTCAGAAAAGACATGACTGGGAAAAATGGAAGATGGCCATAGAAACTGAATTACTCTCCCTCAATAAAAGAAATGTCTTTGGACCTATTGTCACAACTCCTAAAGGTGTAAAACCAGTTGGATACAAGTGGGTATTTGTGAGAAAGAGAAATGAGAAAAATGAAATCACAAGATACAAAGCCCGACTAGTTGCTCAAGGTTTTTCTCAAAGACCGGGAATTGATTACGAAGAAACGTACTCTCCGGTTATGGATGCAATCACATTCAGGTACTTAATGAGCCTAACGGCATCTAGAAATCTTGAAATGTACTTAATGGATGTTGTGACAGCATATCTATATGGATCACTTGATAATGATATATACATGAAAATTCCAGAAGGAATGAAAATGCCTGAAGCATTAAATTCCAAATCTAAAGAAATATGTTCGATCAAATTACAGCGATCTCTTTATAGATTAAAACAATCCGGACGCATGTGGTATAATCGATTAAGTGAATACTTGTTGAATAAAGGTTACATCAATAATGCGATATGTCCTTGTGTGTTTATTAAGAAATCCTCGTCGGGATTTGTGATCATTGCTGTATATGTTGATGACTTGAACATGATTGGAACTCAAAAGGAAATTATTGATGCAAGAAATCATATGAAAGAAGAGTTCGAAATGAAAGATCTCGGAGAGACAAAACTTTGTCTTGGACTACAGATAGAGCACCTCCGAGATGGAATATTTGTGCATCAATCAAATTATACCAAGAAGCTTTTAAAACGTTTTTATATGGATAAAGCAAATCCTTTGAGTACTCCAATGGTAAATAGATCACTTGACGTTGATAAGGATCCATTTAGACCTTGCGAAAATGACGAAGATGTATTAGGTCCTGACGTACCTTATATGAGTGATATTGGTGGACTCATGTACCTTGCAAATTGTACTCGACCAGATATTTCATTTGCTACTAATTTACTCGCAAGACACAGCTCATCTCCCACTCGTAGACATTGGAACGGAATAAAACATATTCTTCGTTACCTCCAAGGTACGATTGATTTAGGTTTATTTTATCCAAGAAAATCCGAGGTTGGTCTTGTTGGTTTTGCAGATGCAGGTTACTTATCAGACCCTCATAAAGCTCGATCGCAAACTGGATACGTTTTCACAATTGGCGGAACTGCAATCTCTTGGCGTTCCCAAAAACAGACATTGGTTGCAACTTCATCAAATCACGCAGAAACTATTGCGCTCCACGAAGCATGTAGAGAATGTGTATGGTTGAGATCCATAACTCATCACATTCAAGAATCAAGCGGAATAGCTACAAAGAAAGAACCAACAATTTTGTTCGAAGATAATTCTGCATGTGTCACCCAACTGAAGGAAGGATATATCAAGAGCGACCGAACCAAGCATATCCCTCCAAGATATTTCTCATACATTCAAGAACTCGTGAAAAATCAAGAAGTCAACATCGAGTACGTCCGTTCATGTGACAATGCAGCAGACCTTTTCACAAAGGCGCTTCCTACCTCAACGTTCAAGAAACATGTTAATAATATCGGAATGCGTCATCTACATGATTTATGAAGACTTATCATTTCCAGGGGAGATTATGTTACTGTACTCTTTTTCCCTTTTTCATGGTTTTTATCCCATTGGGTTTTTCCATGATAAGGTTTTTAACGAGGCAGTACATAATTCAAAATGGATAATTAAGGGGGAGTGTTAAATTATGGATAATTATCCATCCATTTACCAAACTTCCTCCACTTCAATTACCAACTCTCTCCACTCTCTTTACCAAATCTTGCCACCATCACAATATTTTATTATTATTGTCTTACTATAAATATGTGATGTTCTTTATTGTAAAACTCACTCCAAAAATCAATAAGAATCTCTCTCTCATTTTATCTCTCTTAATCTCTTAAGATCATTTTCTCTTTCAAGATATATAAACATATATATCTTATATAAATTCCATAAATATTTCATATCAAGTAACGGTTTATTTCAAAATCTCTTCTATTCTATGCTAGTTTGCTTTCCCACGCGAGACTATGAAGAACTTATTGACTATAGATTGAAACTGTTTATATATTTTGTTTTTTTTTTTCTTCGAGAAAAACATTTCTATTTAATAAAATATTGTATATGAACATTTAGTTTTCTTTTTGTTATATTACAACTAAATTATTTATGAAGTTGGGATTCAGCCCATATTCTAGTGTATGGACCAATTTAAAGAAGTAGGATCCCCTTTGCCCATCCCTTTGAGATAAATATATTGAATTTTAAATTTTGTTATTTACACTTTTTCTCCATGCTTTTCTTTCTTTTGATATTTCAGCTTTAAATATTTTTATTTTTAACAAAATAAAAAGCAATCTATCGGATTTTTAGTTTCATATGTAATTGTTTTGTAGCTGTTTTCTTTTATTTTCCGAAGGTGTGTTGTTTGCGATGAGTTTTTTTTTTTCCTAAAACGTTAAAGTGTATTTCATGTAATTATTTGGACTTTATCTCCAATTTATCCAATAATTTATTTCATCTTACATTTTTTTTTATAAAATACAAATATCCTCCTTAAGAAAACAAAACATAAAAACACGTTTTACATATCAATATACCACAAAGGCACAAACACTTAGAAATGACTTGTCAAGTCCAAGAAATGACTTGTCAGTCCAAGAAAGTAAAGAAATGCCCATAATGATGATCAGGATTCACATAATTATTCACAAGGGTCAACTGTTTAAGTCTTTAACTTAAAGGTACTCTATTGGTAACATTTTAAATGATGTAAAACAATAATAAACTTTTTAATGAAATATTAATTACGGTTTCAGTTTAAGTTTGATCATGGGACACAATAAGTTTTGTTAAGATATGACATATAATTATTCAGATATGTCAAAAAGATTAATCAGATAAATGTTGTATCTGTTATAGAAAAACCAATATTTGATTTTTAATACGTATTGTTATATTAACTAAGTTGCACATACACATAACCAAATCATATCCATCCTAATTAAGTTGCCAGATTTGTCCATGTATTATATATATATATATATATATATATATATATATATATATATTACTATTTATATGTTGATGTCATTTCTTACTAGATAAATATTTCTTCTAAACAAATTTGTAAGAAAACGATGGTAACAACATTTTCTGTTAGACTTCTCAAATAATATACAAATATATATACACACAATAATTGAATGTAAAAAATGAAACATTGTGTCAAAAAAAAAGAAAAAAATGAAAGTAACCGAGCTTGCTTTTATATATAATCACGTCTCCTCTAACCTTCTCAAGAAGAACTTCAATACTTTTTTTTTTTTGGTAAAAATGTTAAGATTTAATACCGTTTTCAATTTTTGACAGAATTACAGAGAAAACACAGAACACAGAAAAAACAGAAAATAAAAACTACAAACTAACTAAACCAACAATAATACGACGATACAACGGTTTAGAATAAGGCCCGGGATAAAGCCTAAAACCGAAACAAATCCAATCGAGAGCGCAGCAATCACACGCCTAGACGTCGACCATCCCGCTTTTGCCATAGTTCCGAAGAACTAGAATTCACATCATAGTTGCCACGAGCATCTTCCAAGGCCAGCCCTCAAACCTTTAGAGAGATGCCTACAGCTTCTCCGAAAACTAACGGGATCTCCGGAATCCATAACGGACTAACGAGCAGCTGTCGACAAGGAAGCCCAAGCGGGCCATCGAAGAGTCACCTCCAACTACCATTCCCGATCGAAAAACTCTTAAGAACCAGCTTCCACAACTACAAGATAGCCGGTATAACAAACCGGCGCCTCAACATCTCAAGACCGGATCCGTCCCACAATCTACACCGGTCCAAAACCGGAGCTATCCCGAAACACAGACCTAGAACACAATTGCAAAATCGCCACATTATTGTTGGAGAACAAACACTGAGGTGAGCCCCTAGCCACCCGATGGACCACGGCGCCGGAGACACACCACCAAAGCCGGAAGATACCGACGAGCCACCCGAAAGAACCACCGTAGGGAGACACCGCCAGAGGGTCCACTCTTGCCGGAAAAACGCCAGCCACCACGAAGAGGCTAGCCACCAGACCAGATCCACTGCCGTCACTCGTTGCCGGACAAAGACCCGTCCTCTAGGTACTATAGCCGGCGCCGAGATCTGAAGAGGAGAGATCCGCCTTCGCCGCCCCTCCACCACAAGGCAAAAGACCCAAACAGGGAGAGACCGTGCCGGGAGATAAGGCGAACCACCCCGTCACCACAACACGTCGACGAGCACGCCTTGCCGCAAAAGAGACACACCGAGGAACCGCCGGAGGAGAAAAACGCCGCAGGCTGACGGAAGAACGGAGCTCGGAAGAAGACAGGTGGAAGAGACCGAGACAACAACCACAGAGAAGCGGAGTATCTCGCCTCCACCGCAGTCACCGCGACGCCGCGGTGGCTGCGCCACCAACACCAGAGGACCCCGACGAGCTAAGTCCGCCTTAGAACCACGACAACCAACGGAGACCGAAACCAGAAAACAGAGACAAGAGAAAGGAGAGGAGAAGGGCAAGGTCCGAGGTCCGGCGCCGGTGCTAGGAGAGCCACCGGCGCCGGAAAAAAGTTCAGATCTAGAAAAGGCTTGGCGGCTGCGAAGGGTAAGAGAAGAGAGAGGTCGAACTTCAATACTTACTTCAAAAGACCAAAGATCTGGAGATGTCGGGAGTGTGGGTGTTCAAGAATGGCGTCGTTCGGCTAGTGGAGAATCCTGGAGCTGAGACGAACATTGAGAACGCAAAGCGAAAGGTTCTGGTATACACTCCAAGCAACGAGGTCATAACCTCTTACTCACAACTCCAGCAACATCTCTACACACTTGGCTGGGAACGTTACTACAATGAGCCTCATCTCCTTCAGTTCCACAAAGCATCCACCGTTCATCTCACTCCCTACTGATTTCTCCAGGTTTAAGTCGGTGCACATGTACGACATCGTCGTCAAGAATCGCAACATGTTCCAAGTCAGGGACATGTAGCCATATTTTTGGCGGTTTTCTTTTTCAGGCTGGGTTGTGTTGTCTTGGTGTGTGTCCCATGGTGCCGTTTGATATGTGCTATGTCTCTTGTGAAGCTAACTTTTTTTTTTTTGACAACATTGTAAAGAATGAAACACTATTATTCTATCATCTATATCGGTGGTTCCGGCCCGATATGTGTGTTTGTTGACTGCCTCAGCCGAGCACTTCGTGCTAGCCTATCTGTTGTCTGGTTGTGAGTGCGGAAAATCTTGTGGAGCCTAAAGGTCTCGAAGAACATCTTCCTTCTCTCATACTCCTCTATGTATACTGCAAAAGCTGGCCACTTTTCTGGTTTAGACACTATCTTGACCACCTCTGAGCAATCCGTTGCGAATGTAATATGTTCTTGTGAAGCTAACTTTGTGTTTGAATGTTGGATGTTGGATGTACTATTGTGTGTTAATAAGAGTCTAATTTGTATAAGAACCCGAACTTTTTTCCTGCTGAACAATAACTATATTATATGTATCTTCTAATTTTTATTTCATTATATCCTATGAGGATAAGTGCAGAAAGCAAAGTTCAGTTTCGTGGTTGATTGTTCAAATTTTTTTTTTTATCAAGATTCCATGAAAAAGACATGCCTAGAATGGATATAGCCATCTAGGAAGCACGGGACGCCTAACAGCCGACGTTTTCTGTTTTGAGGACGTTTCAGGGACGGAGATGGCTTGGGGACACCATGGAGCGTCTCCGTAACGCTTTTGAAAAATGGGGATGGCTAATGTTAGATGGGGACGGCGAATGTGTAATTGGAGATGTTTTGGGGACGTTTCTACGTCAGAATTTTTATTTTCTAATTTTTTTTATTCAAATGTTAATTTTCCACTAAAAATTAATAGAAAAAAGTAATCAGTATTAGATCTAGCTTGAAATCAATAAAATTGCTCACTAGATAATAAGTTAAGGCCTTTTATAATGAATTTATATATGATTTTTAAGTTTAATTTTTGTTTTATGGGATATATAAATATTTTATCTTATATATATTCTCCGTATCCATGCCGTCACGGACGGAGCTGACGTAGCGGAGACTGTAGGCGAAAAAAAAATGGGGGCCTTTATTATAAAAATGTAATAATTTTTTTTTAATTCAAATGACTTTAAATATCTAAAATAACATGAAAAATAACTTATAAAACCAAAAAAAAAACTGACAATAAAACTATTGATTTATAAAATTTATTTTCTTGCATTTTTCCCCACAAAATCATTAATTAAGTTTTGATAATCAAGCTTTTTTAATCATATCCTCCTCAGCTCTGTTTTTAAGTTGGTTGTGCTCTTCTTTGAATTTATTAAGTTGTCTTTATCTCTATTATAATAGCAAATATAGTCCTTTAAAAAACTGGGACCCTAGGCAAATGTCTCAAATGTCTTTGCTCAGCTCCGCCGCTGCATGCCGTTCCCGCTTTTACATATTTTTGAGTTTTGCCGTTTTCTGTACCCGTTCCCATCCCCGCTTTCGTTCCCCCTATCTGTCCTGGTGCAACATAGATAGCCATATAGGTAAGAAAATTACGTATATATAACTCACTGGATCGCGATGTAGTTTGGGATATATATAGAACTATATAATATTTATAATGTGGCACAATAACAAAACGAGGATGGCATCAGGGTCTCCCAGTCTAAAACGCTAAAGGCGACCTTGGAGATTATTGGTGTATCTTTTAAATATCGTTTATGGTGGAACTGGAAGTTTATTTGCAAAAATGATATGATGGGAAAGTTCCCAAAATGATGGTGAAATTGAAAATGAGTGAAGGGTGATACTATATATACAAATTTAAAACAAATAGGATGACTTTTGTGTATGTTTTAATCAAATTAATCACACTCCACACTTAGTTGGGGAATAAAATCTAGACATCATATGCTTGAGCATAAATGAGTTCCCTGAGCCAGATAAGACCTAGGACATTGATAGGTGTAGTTTTAACCCTATTCTAACTGCAAGTGCACAGTGATGTAGTTGTAGTACTTAGGGTATCGAATCCACAGGGACTCTGGTCAACGATAGATGAAAACAGAAGTGATTAAACTAGGAGAAAGCAATATGGGAAAGCAGTAAATCAGACAGCAGAAAGTAAATCAAGCGAGTTGTGAGCAAAGAAGCGAAGCGTTAGGTTTCAGGAGTTCTCAGGAAATCAGGAACGCAAGCAATCAATCTATCTAGATCCAATCAATAACTATTCTAGAACTCAAACACTGATATAGAATTAACCAAATTCCTTTGCGATAATTCTCTAAGTCTAAGTGCAGCAAACCAAACTTTCGTTTGCGAGAACTAACAGATTAAACTAGCATTAATTCCAAGTTTGATATGTTCACAATTATCCTAAACCAAACTTTCGTTTGCGAATAGTTTAATTGCTTATCTAAGTTCTTTCTAGTTAAATTAATCAACTTCCGCTGAATTAATCAACCTAACATCATAACTCTAATTAGCTACTTCAGATTTAGCATTAAGAACAACTTAGATAAAGAACTAGCAGATATAAATCTCTACAGATTGATTTAAACTATAATTCTCTGAAATCCCTAATGAGAATCCTTCAACCTAACAGGTAAACTACTCAGACATGTTCATCGAAACAGAAAACATCTTAAGTAGAAAACCAAATATCATAAAACAGAATAATCAACAGGGGTTCTAAATCCTCTCTCTTTCGAGAGCAAGATCAGCCCCTAAGGCTCTCTGAAAATAAAATAAGACTTAATGAAAGCGTCGCCTAAACAATGGCTTAAAAACCCTTATATAATAGCTAAAACACGTTTTGGGCTTCTGTGTAAATATCTGGGCTTTTCTGCAAAATCAGCATTCTTCATTAAATCGGCGAGTCTGGCCCATTCGCATATGCAACGATCGATGCAGGTGTGCAACGATCGACGCAGTCTCCAAAACTGGACAGTGAACTCTGTCTCTCGGACCAAATCTCCAAAATACACCAAACAGCTCCAAAATCTCCACTTCTGCTCCAAATGTGTCTAAACCTGTAAACATACTAAAAAGACTCCAAAACATAACATAAGACTCGATAAATAAGGCATATACCATGGTTAAAACCGGTAAAATCCATGGTATATCAGACATCTCTAGTTATATAATTGTATTAGCATCAAAAATATTCTTTAACAAAGTTTTAAAAGTTTGTTTACCAATTTTAACATATTCTAGTTCGATATATGCCTTGGAACTAGCATACTATTAGTAAAGATAAAGACTATCTATAGTATTTATCTTTAAGATAAAGATCATAAAGTTTAGAGATTATCTTATAGTTTAAGTCAATCTCTTTACCATAACTCTTGTATATATACGTTGCCAATATGATCAATAAAATCATCTTTCACAAATCTCTTTATGGTATCAGAGCATCTTCTGATCCAGACCTAATTTTTTTTTTCTCTCGCCTCCTCTCTCTCTTTTCTTCTTCGTAAACACATCTCTCTTCTTCTTCACGAAACATATTGTTTCTTCCTCTCTCTCTCAATGTCGACCACATCATCAACTACTGCTGAAACAGCTCCAGTTTTTGATGCGACTAAAAGTACTCTTATCTCCCTTAATATGTCTAACATCACCAAACTTACTGCCAATAACTATATTACTTGGCGACTACAAGTTCTTTCTCTTCTTGAAGCACATGAACTCCATTGCTTTCTTGATGATGAAGAACAAATACCTCCTGCAACAACACCTAATGAAGCCGGAGAATCGCAACCTAACCCGCTTTTTCAATCATGGAAGAGACAGGATAAGATGCTATTCAGTGCTATCCTTGGATCGTTATCTCTTGCGGTTCAACCTATCGTTGCTCGAGCAACAACCGCACGCGAAGTATGGGAGATCCTTTACTCCACATATGGCAAACCTTCAAGGGGGCATGTCAAACAAATCAAGCAACAGATCAAACAAATCACCAAAGGAACAAAATCGGTTAATGAGTACATGAGGTTAATCATTGACAAGGCTGATAAGTTAGCTCTTCTTGGTTCACCCTTTGACCATGAAGACTTACTTGACGTTATAACTGAAGGATTGGGAGATGATTATCGTGCCGTTGTGGATATGGTTAATGGTCGTGATACACCTATCACGATTGATGAATTACATGAAAAGCTGATAATCCGAGAACATACACTAGCGATTACAGCACCAGTAGAAGAATCACTCCCAGCCACAGCCAATACAGCTCACGCTCGCCCAACTAACAACAATCAATCGTTCTCCAACACACGCGGAGGACACTCTGGAGGGCGAGGTGGATATCGACCACGACCTTACCTTGGTAAGTGTCAAATCTGTGGGGTGCAGGGACAAGGAGCTCGTCGCTGTCCACAATATCAACAGAACTCTGCACCAGCATCATACGCACAACCGCAACAATATCAACAACCTCATGGCTCGTATCGAGGTCAATCCCCTTGGATGGCTCCGCATCTCCCATTACCAACTCCGCAATACCAACATCAAGCACATCACGCCACTGCATGCTCACCATCCTACTCTCCTTGGCTCCTTGACAGTGGAGCATCTCATCATATCACCAGTGATCTTCATAACTTGTCGCTTCACTCTCCGTATAATGGTGGTGAGAATGTGATGATTGGGAATGGTGACCAACTACCCATCACACATACTGGTTCAACACTTCTCCCTCCTCTTCTAGAAATTTACTTCTCAAGAATGTTCTTTGTGTACCTTCTATGAAAAAGAACCTCATATCAGTTAACAAGCTGTGTAAATCTAACAATGTTATGGTTCAACTTTGTCCGTCTAACTTTCAGGTGAAGGATCTATACACGGGGACAACATTAACTCAAGGAAGAGCTCATGATGGAGTCTATGAATGGCCGATGTCTTCTTCCTCTGTTTCTACATCGCCTCTAGCCCTTTCATGTTCAAAATCGAGTCTCTCTTCGTGGCATGCTCGTCTTGGGCATCCCAATATTCAAACACTTCGCACAATGCTTTCTAAGTTTTCTTTACCTTTTTCTTCCTCGGTGTTATCTGATTTTTCTTGTGTTTCTTGCTCTATTAATAAAAGTCATAAGCAACCTTTTTCGATTTCTACTCTTACATCTAAAGCTCCTCTTGAAATTGTTTTCTCTGATGTCTGGACCTCCCCATTAATATATGTTGATGGTTATAAATACTTTGTTATCTTTGTTGATCACTTTACCAAATACATCTGGTTTTATCCTCTAAAAACAAAATCCCAAGTTACTTCTATTTTTCCTGTTTTCAAATCTCTTGTTGAGAACAGATTTAAAACAAAGATTATCACTTTCTTTACTGACAATGGGGGGGGGGGGGGAATTTTTAGCTCTTAAACACTTTCTTGCAGTGAATGGGATCTCTCATCTCACCACTCCTCCACACACACCTGAGCATAATGGCTTAACTGAGCGTCGCAATAGACACATCGTAGAAACGGGACTCGCTCTGCTTACTCATGCGAGTATGCCCAAGTCATACTGGCCCTATTCCTTTGCAACGGCCGTATATCTTATAAACAGGATGGTAACGCCAACTCTAGGGAACACATCTCCGTTCCAATGCTTGTTCCAATCTGAACCGAATTACTTGAAACTCCGTACCTTTGGCTGTCTCTGTTTTCCATGGATCAGGCCATATGGCCATAATAAGTTTAGTCCCAAGTCTGTGTCCTGTGTTTTTATCGGCTACTCTCTTACTCAGAGCGCCTACCTCTGTCTCGATGTGTCTAGCTCTCGCGTTTATGTCTCACGACATGTGGAATTCAATGAGTCGGTTTTCCCATTCACTCTTCCGCCTGCAACATCACCTTCGATCTCCATTATTCCTGAGTCAGCTGATACTGTCTCCTCTTCTCTTGTTCCAATTTTTCAGCGGTCACATGAGGCTCCTTCGTCCCCGTGTCCAGCTCCTTCTCCTGCTACGGTTACGACGCCTTCACCGGATCTTCCTCTGGCTGCATCACCACCGCCTGCACCAGCTACGAAGATGACAACTTCCACTACAAGGGCACCTAAACCTGTACCAGAGCGCACCATGAAAACACGGCTGCAAGACAACATACACAAACTAAATCCACGGTATTGCTTGACTGCCATTTTACAAGAACTTGAACCTGAATCTCATGTGCAGGCTCTTAAAGATGAGAAGTGGCGTCGTGCAATGAGTGACGAGTATGACGCTATTGTTCGGACGGATACGTTTGATCTTGTTGATCGATCATTGGCCAAAAACATTGTTGGTTCGAAATGGGTATATAGGATCAAACGACTTCCGAATGGCAAAGTTGAACGGTACAAAGCCTGGTTAGTTGCCAAAGGCTTTCATCAACGACCCGGTGTTGACTTCCATGACACCTTCAGTCCGGTCATTAAACACGCAACCATCAGACTTATACTTGGCACAGCTGTTACACGTCAATGGCCTCTGATGCAGCTTGATGTGAACAACGCCTTTCTTCAAGGACCTCTCTCTGAAGAAGTTTACATGCTCCAACCTCCGGGTATAATAGACAAGGACAATCCTCATCACGTATGTCGTTTGAAGAAAGCAATATATGGTCTGAAACAGGCGCCTAGAGCCTGGTACACTGCTCTTAAAGATTTTCTAATCAGCATTGGCTTCACTAACTCACTTGGTGATGCCTCCCTCTTCATTCTCAAAACCGGACAGAACTTTCTCTATATACTTGTCTATGTCGATGACATTATTCTCACGGGTACGTCACAATCTGAGATAGGAAGAGTATATAATCTGTTGGCGTCGAAATTTTCTCTTAAGGATCTTGGAGAACTCTCCTATTTCCTTGGTATGGAAGCTACACGAACATCTGCCGGCTTGCATCTTACGCAAACCAAGTACACCATTGACCTTCTTCGGCGTGCTAAGATGGAGCATGCCAAACCGGTTGCAACTCTCATGTCTTCCACTGAAGTGTTACGACTTGATACTGGTGATAAGCTGTCGGATGCATCAGAGTACATAATGATTGTGGGAAGTTTGCAATATCTTGGACTCACTCGCCCAGACATTGCTTTTGCTGTAAACAGATGCTCTCAGTTCATGCATCAGCCGACTACATCTCATTGGGAAGCAGTAAAACGTATTTTACGGTACCTTGTTGGCTCGGTTGACAAAGGCATTTTCTTCTCTGTCAACTCACCACCTGCACTACATGCTTATTCGGACGCAGATTGGGCTGGTGATCGTGATGATTACATTTCAACTGGCGCCTATATTGTTTACCTAGGCAAGAATCCTATTTCCTGGTCCGCTAAAAAGCAAGGCAGTGTTGCTCGTTCATCTACTGAGGCGGAGTACAGAGCGGTTTCGGATACCGCGGCCGAGGTCCAATGGATATACTCTCTCATGACTGAACTTGGTCTTCATTCTAATGTTACTCCGACAATCTATTGTGATAACATTGGAGCAACATATTTATCGGCTAATCCTGTGTTTCACTCTCGAATGAAGCATATGGCCTTAGCTTACCACTTTGTCCGTGAACAAGTTCAGGCCAAAACACTTCGTGTTTCTCACATAAGCTCAGCTGATCAGCTTGCGGATGCCTTGACCAAACCGCTTCCGAGGTCTCGGTTCGTTTCTATGATTCACAAGATTGGACTCTGTAGTCGCCGTCCATCTTGAGGGGGCATATTAGTAAAGATAAAGACTATCTATAGTATTTATCTTTAAGATAAAGATCATAAAGTTTAGAGATTATGTTATAGTTTAAGTCAATCTCTTTACCATAACTCTTGTATATATACGTTGCCAATATGATCAATAAAATCATCTTTCACAAATCTCTTTACATACTACAACCTGTTCTTTTCATGATCGTTGCGATCAGTGCCATCCACATAAATTAACTTTATCACCACTGCAAACACATCATCCCGAAACAATACCAACTTATTATTCGGTCGCGCGATCGTAAATTAAATTTTAAAATGGACGCTGATAAATATAACAACAACGGCATCTTCTTTTTTGTACTTCTGGAAATTCATTTGAGACTGCTATGATTTTCATCATCGATAAGTTTGCCTTTGTTATATTGCTTCTTTTTTTTCTCTCGTAGCTGCTGGTCTATACGATTCTATCTAGAAGTCTGCTATAATTACGAATTATGCTCCCTGATTGGTTCATATTCGTTTAAAAAATGGATAAGTACGTGTTGATCTATGTTAGAATGAAGTACCTCATCACAATCTGATTTGGGAGGATAGAGTTTGGATCTTAGGATTGTATTCTTTTTCTTTGGCATCAAAAGCTCCATAACATTAAGAATACGGTTCATGGCTTTTCTCGAAAGAAAGCCAATGAGACATCGTCGAACTTACATAGACATCGTCGAATTTACATGAGAAAATAAAAAACCGGGTGCTCTTGCTTTTTACCTAAAAAATCTGCACATACATTAAAATTTCTATTAACATACTTAATACAAAAATTGGGAAAAGAAGATCTAAGAGATCTAAAATCTAAGCTAACTCAATATGAAGGGGAGAGAGACATCTCCTAAAACCTCTAAGACCCAACTGCACCGCCTCATCTCCATGCATAACTATCCATCCTTGTTCACAAGTCGAATCCAAAATCTTCCAGGAGCCATCAAAGAAGCACAAAAGTCTCGGGGGAGGGGCAGAAGAAGGAGGAGCTACAACTTGATCGGATTCCAATGATGTGATTTCATCTCCGCGATCATTGGCTTTCCTCCATGCCTATTCCTCCAATAAAGCTTTCTCCATAGTCTTTGTGAGGTCTTCATAAGATTTTGAATACTTTCTGATTCCGAGAACCTTCCAGATGAACTACATAGTCCATGGAAAGTCACATAAGGTCATTTCATCAGTCCATTCTTTTGCTTTCCAGATAAACGAGGTTTGTAAAAATTAATAGAGTCGGAAAGAAGATAAAGCGGCGGTAATAGGAGAAAGCGTCTAAACCTGAAGAGCATGTGAGCATTTAAAATAGCATGGTTAATCGTATGCTTTTCTGCACCACATATGGGACAAATGGAATCTCTACCAATATGGTGATAGGAGAGAGAAGACCAAGTAAATAAGAAGCCCGACAAACATTGTCACACGAAATGTTTAATTTTTCGTGTACTTTTTAACTTCCAAACCTGCACCTTTAGTATCATAGTACTTGGACCCTGAGAAACGGGTTCACAAATCGGGTGAGACATAGGGGGTGATTGGTATAGTCTGTGTAAACTGTGGACAGCTCCAAATATTTTCACAGCTTTAAAATCAACCAATCATGATTTAAAACATTTTTAAAAGCTACATTCCTGAAAACAAAAACTTTCTAAATTTTGACTTTTTATAAATCAAAAATCTCACAGCACTTAAACTAATGCTTTCTTCTCTTTCTTTATGGATTTCTTCATCTAGCGTACATTTTCTATAAAAAATTTAAATTCTTTTAATGTAATATACATAAAATTACATAATAATTAATTTCATACTAACTGAATGATGTCGTATAGTTTTAAAACGTAATATGTAATACGTATAGTTAACATATTTTTATCTTTTTAATATATACATGATATTTTATAATTTTGTATATATATATATATATATATATATATATATATATTTTGAACAATTTTCACAAAATATAATATATATATATATAAAAAGATATTGTACCTACATAGTAAATATATATTTTTATTTTTGCTATATGTTTATAATGTTATTTGCTTATAAATAAATTACATTTTTTATAAAATAAAATCTACAACAACAACTAAACCAATCAAATTTCTTTTGAAAAAGTCACAGTCAAAATTCCACAGCTAAAATTTCTACAGCCAAAATTCTTACAACCAAGTTTTACAGCAAAAAAACTAAAGCTACAGTTGTTACTAATCAGACCCATAGCTCTCGTGGCCTAATATCCAGATTTACAGAGTGATTTCCAGATTTGGTATGAGTCCAACTATAATTATATTTTGAGACTAATTTGCTCGGATATAATCCCAATATAAGGGAGATGTCCTCACGAGGAAAAAGTTCTCGTAGGCGATCCACCTTCCATTGTTTCGTCCCAAAGTCAATGAGAGAATTCACATAGAGGTTAAGGTCGATCTCATAATTTATATTCCTAGGAGCACGAGCCGGGCAAACAAGAATCCAAGGCTCACTCCATAATCTAGTTCCAAAATCATACTCAATAGTCTTCCTCGATCTTGAGAGTAATAAGGGCTTTGCAAACATCATACTCCTCCAACTGTAAGAATGCCTATTTGAGATATGGATCTCTAGGGGACTCGAATACTTAAAATATGTCCCTTTTAGAATGTGGTTCAAAAGTGAGTCCGAGAATCTGAGAATCGTCCACAATTGTTTTGCAAGAAGTGCAATATTTTGTTCTTTCAAAGCTCGAAAGCCTAATCCTCCATTTGATGTATATGTGCATAGTTTGTCTCAAGCAGCCCATTGTATACTCTTACTATCAGCTTTAGAGCTCTACCAGAAATTAGCAATCACACTTTTCAGCTTTGAGCACACTGCTTTAGGAAAAAAATAATACGACATTATGTAGTTTGGAAAAACTTGAGCTTGAGACTTTATAAGCATTTTTTTGCCTTCTCGGGATATGTATTTAGATGACCACGAGTTCGTCCTATTTTGTATTCTATCTTTGACAACGGAAAATACTTGTGCCTTTGAACTATTGATTTGCTCAGGAAGACCAAGATATGAACTCATTCCTCTTTTTTGCAAGATACCAACAATACTCTTAATTTCTCTTTTGATCTCGGAAGGGATGTCCTTACTAAACATTATGGATGATTTAGAGAAATTGATTTGATGTCCGGACACCTCCCCATAAGATTTGATTATATCTATAAGTTATTTACTCTCATGTAGTTCCGCTCTAGAGAAGAATAGACTATCATCAGTAAAGAGGAGATGTGATGTCGGGGGACTTGCCCTAGTTGCACGAAATCCCTGAATTCTCCCATTTGCCTGACAAACAAGAATGGAGAAATCAGATCGCCTTGATGGATACCCCACATCGGTTTAATATGTCTACTGGGCACTCCATTAAGGAGGATATGGTACGAGACGTTAGTGACACATTGCATGATTTATCCTATCCATTTTGTGTCAAAGCCCAATTGTCTCATAATAAAGGAGAGATATGACCACTCAACTCTATCATAAGCCATATTCATATCCGTTTTAGTTACAATAATTTTTTTTACGACACAAAAGATTAGTTGGGAATGCAAGGAAATTCTCTTATAATCTCCCTGTTACAAAAGCAAAATTAATTCTCAGAAATGTATTCTTTCTACTCCTACGGTCATCTGTCCCATAAGCCGTCGAGAGAGAAGCTAACATGAGTCCTTAACCATTCAGAAGATGTAAAAGGCACGTTAAAAGAGCAACCTTTGAAAGAAAGTTGAAACCTTTAGAAATTATATTTTGCTTTGTGAGTCATGAATTGATATTTTCATTCAACCGACAAAACACGTCACAAAAGAGGGCAAATTCTGTAACCAAGTGGAAGGTTTTGTAATATGGTAATGCTAAATATCAGAGAAGCACACGATCTTTGACGGAGAAAGAAAGCTCTCAGCTTTTTTCTAATCTTTTTTTTTCCAGGTCAAATCATTTTCTATCACCACCCAACTCTCTCAAATTCCGCGGCAAACAACCTTTAAGGGTGTCTTTATTTTTGTTCTTCTGTTTCTCTCCCGCAAGATCATCATAATCAATGTCGCTGCGTATCTGGTAAATTTCATATCTTTTTTTGTTGCTGTGTATTGATCTCTTTCCTTTTTTATTTGTGAGGTTTATATTGATGAGAGGGTTTTGGATTCTTTCTTTTAATTGATTAGCTTGTAGAGACGATACCCTAGAGAAAAATGATTCCCACGGCGGCGGTCGACGATCCTAGCCAGATTAAACGTGCCCTGATTGATGCTTCTGCCGGCGCCATCTCCGGTGCTGTTTCTCGCACCGTTACTTCTCCGCTTGATGTCATTAAGATTAGATTTCAGGTATTTCTCATTTGCCTTTTTATCGCCCCTTTCATCGCCATTGATAAAGCTTAGCTCTTTTTTAGCTCTATCTGAGAAGATTTGGGTCGAATTTCGTAGTCATTGTTTGTTGTTGTTGTTGCTTCGAATACACTTGTATTGTGGACGCTGTTGTTAGATTTCTAGCTTAGGAAAGTGATTACCTTTATCTTTATCTGTGGAGTTATCCTTCATGCTGTTTAGAGAGGCTGAAGAAACTTAATGTGTGATTGCAGGTTCAACTAGAACCGACAACTTCATGGTCTGTGGTCCGGGGAAACTTGCCAGGAGCATCTAAGTATACAGGAATGCTACAGGCAACTAAAGACATATTTAGAGAAGAAGGTTTTCGGGTCCGTTTCTTGAACACTTCCATTTTCTAAAACCATTCCTTTATATTGTGTTGTAGTTTCAGGTCTGTGGCATTAGGCTTGCTCAGGTATTGTTTTTTTTTGTTCTGATGTTTGGTACTTGTGTTCTCAGGGTTTTTGGCGTGGGAATGTGCCAGCTTTGCTTATGGTCATGCCATATACTTCAATTCAGTTTACAGTACTACATAAGTTGAAATCTTTTGCATCTGGTTCTACTAAAACAGGTAAATACTCAACAGAGTAACATTGGGGGCCTCTCTAGATATGGTACTTCGTAGATTGGTAGGGCATCGTTTTGTTTTGTTTTCGAGTGGCTATATTAGGAGTAAGATGATGCTGTTTTTTCTTACATATTGTTGCATTTCTTTTCATTGGTGAAAGAGAATTCACTGTGGAGCAAAATTTCTTGAGATTGTCTTTGTTTGATTCCATGTTTTATGAATCTATTATAATTTGGAGATCAATGTATTTCTCCTTAATTGCTAGCTTTTTGTTATAATCTTTTGTGATGCAGAGGATCATATACATTTGAGCCCTTATCTATCCTTCGTCAGTGGAGCTTTAGCAGGATGTGCTGCTACACTAGGATCCTATCCATTTGATCTATTAAGAACAATATTGGCCTCACAAGGGGAGCCTAAGGTTTGCTGCTTGACTTATGAAACCTAAAGCCTGTAATATAGTTTAAATCTCTTGCCTCCGGGGTGTTTTCTTCCTTATCCATGCTTAAGGGACATTGTAACCATATATGACTGATTGATGACTGTCTACAGGTATATCCAACAATGAGGTCTGCATTTGTCGATATTATCAAATCTCGGGGCATAAGAGGATTGTATAATGGTTTAACACCAACACTTGTTGAGATTGTGCCTTACGCTGGCCTGCAATTTGGCACGTACGATATGTTTAAGCGTTGGATGATGGTAAGAGCAATATAAATTTTCTGTGTGATGTTTTCTTAAAAGATCTGTCTTTTTTATATTTCTGGTGACAGTGAGGTCATTTGATTATTCACCAGGACTGGAACCGGTACATGTTATCCTCCAAAAACCCGATCAACGTGGACACCAACCTTTCTAGCTTCCAGCTTTTTGTCTGTGGGCTTGGGGCTGGCACTAGCGCCAAACTCGTCTGCCATCCTCTTGATGTGGTTAAAAAGCGATTCCAGGTCAGTTATCCTACACTGAACTAACACTAGGACTTATCATATTCACTTGGTTCCCGGTCCTTGTTCTATCCTTGTCTATATCTCAGACTAGAATATCATATATGTTACACTATGCTATAGCTTACAGATTTTACTTCCTGTTTTTCTGGCTGTCCCCACTCTTGTTCTGTCATCGTATCTATAGAAAGAAAACTCATATATGTTTAAAACGTTTCGTGAATGATAAAACCTTTTATAACTTCCCGGTGAACCTCCATCGCAATAGAAACACACTTGCCTTCAAACATGAAATGATAGAAATGTCAAGGAGATTTGAAAGACTCTTTTTGTTACAGATTGAAGGTTTACAGAGACATCCGAGATATGGAGCCCGAGTGGAGAGACGTGCATACAGAAACATGTTAGACGGTCTTAAACAGATTCTGATGTCAGAAGGGTGGCACGGTCTGTACAAAGGCCTTGTGCCATCCACTGTGAAAGCTGCTCCTGCTGGTGCAGTAACCTTTGTGGCCTATGAGTTCACCTCCGACTGGTTGGAATCAATTTCTTGGTAGAGATTTTACTCTTTTCACCTTTTTATATCTTTCCGTCTCTAGCATTTCTTATAGGCTCGATCTTCCGGCCCTATTCACGGGTGTATTATGCACATATCATATGATCATTGATTATTGTGAGAATTATACAAATAAACATCAAGTGTTGTTGGCAATTGTGAAAGCTTCTAACAAGTTTGGCTGATTTTGTAAAGTGTAGTGAATCCATTGTATCATGTTCCAGCAAATAATGGCAAGATAAGGAAAACACTATGAACTGTAATTCCAAAAAGCCATGACAAAAATGTGATAAGATGGGGAAGAAAACCAAAATACATACAATAACACAGCTGTAAAATCTTCCATCATGTTTGATGCCATTTAAGACGAGAGATTCTGTGCTGGTTGTTCTCAGCTCGCTTGGTCTCACAACCCTTCACACTCCTAAGACAAACAAATAGAAGTAAAAACCAAAATGTTGGGCAAAATCAGCTAACCATAACTACAATTTGTCCTAACCCTGTCTCTCTGTCTATACTTGGGACAAAGCTTTGCATGTCTTCTTGTTGTGTCCTAACCCCTTGCAGTTGCTACACTGAAGTTGACGCTTGATCATGTCTATCGGTTCCACCTGCTTACTCTTTGGCCTTCCCGGTGTCCTTCTCGTGGGCGGAGGCGTTACTGAAACAACCCCCTCAATGGGCTGCTCCTCCGCTGTCGTCATCATCATCATCCCGTTAGGGACAGGATTAATGGACTCAGCATACGTCAACCGATAACTCTCTGAGGTCAAGTATCTGGAGCAGTATTCATAGGGGCTTTTCTCTATGCATTCAATCACTGCAATCGCGTGGCTACACGGTAAACCCGTTAGCCTCCATAGCTTACAGTCACAATCACACTGATTGATATCAACTGTGTTGATGGATTCACCATGAACCTCGAACAAGCTATCATGAGGCCGTGAAACCTGAAGTGACCTTGCGAGTTCTATTTCTTTCTGTAGCTTGTCCTCGTTAGTTGGTGTTAGAACTGTAGCAACCCATTCCCGGGATTGTACCTGACGGGTATAGATCGATTGCATCAACTTTGCTCTGAGTTCGTCTATCATTTGGGTTATAGGCAACTCGTGTGCTTCTGATACCCAGCTGTAGAAATCTAGCCCAAAAGTGGAGTTCATGTGGTTATATCTCTCTCCTTCAAACAAAGCATTTGCCCAATGGTGAGGTTCATTATCAATAACCCAAGCGTAAGCATCAGGGGAAATATTTTTTATATTCTCCAAGGAACGGTAATATCCCTCAGGATGTGTCGCATAAGCAGCAGCATAGAAATCGTTGAGCATAAACCGTCTTGCTTCATGAGAAAACTGAGCCTTCAAGTCCATATTTAGTTTCTCAGCGAGGTGGCGCAGGCAATAGGCATGATGGTGTTCATCTCCAAAAACCAGAGGCAGTGCAGTCTTCAGACCGTTTTGGAAATCTGCAACAAATGTGATTCTCCGGGATTCAGCCAATGCCAATTTGAGATTCTCCAAGAACCAAGCCCAGTTCTCTTCCGTCTCAGAATCCACAACTGCAAAAGCTACTGGAAATATTCCATCTTCTGCATCAGGAGCTGTAGCAACAAGCATAACCCCTTGGTACTTCGAGTTTAAGACGGCGCTGTCAAGGAAAATGAGAGGGCGACAACCTTGTCTAAACCCAGATATGGATGCATAGAATGATATGAAAAGACGATGGAAGCTCGAATCTTCTTTTGTCATGAAAATGGCAATACTTCCAGGATTTGTCTCCTTGATCTTCTCGCAGAAAAAGGGAAGTTGACTATATGCCTCTTTATAAGAACCTTGAAGCTGCTCTCTAGCAATCTCTTTAGCTCTCCATGCCTGTGAGTAATTCAGCTGAATCCCGTACTCTCTTTTTATATCCTCTGCAATATCCTTGGGCTTGTAATCCGGAAAAGCTTTCAACTTCTCCTTTATAATACTTCCAACCCAACCTCTTGTTGCACGGTAACCGGCCTTCACAACCGCTCTCTCACACGTGTGCCTAGGGTTCATTTTCTTGATGCATATTAGCTGCGTGGTCGAAAGCCTCGATGCAGTGATACGCCATGGACAGCCTTGAGCTTTGCATTTGACTGAAACGCGATGGCTGTCGTTTTTCTTGTATTTGTAAGTGAACCCGTGTGCGATTGAGTACTTGTGCAACGCTTCTCGGAATTCTGTAAAGCTGTTGAATCTTTGATCAACACCAGTGATAGTGTTTTCCCACTGCTGTGCGGGTTTGATATGTTGTTTCTCGTCAGTCAAAACAAAATCGCACGGCAAAGGGCTGCTTTCATCAGGCATTACTCCCATGTCGATCTGAAAATCATTTGTTGTTATATCATCATCACCATCATCATCTCCCATAACAACATCGCCTGCAGAAACTACAGGTACCACTGCTTCCGATGCAGTTGTCCTACTTGACCTGTCTCAAATAACAAGAAGCAAATTCACACACATGAGTTGTTATGATCTTCAACAATGTCTATAAACCATTAGGTATCAGAAACTAGAGTGACATTGAAAGCTGCTGCTAAAGAAACACACATACCTACTAGCTGGCATGTTGGACACATTCCTCGCATCAGATTCCTTGGGTAAGACAAACACTTCAACATTAGGTGCCTCTGCTGAAAAGCTGACCATACGTTTGAAATCCTTATCCTTAGAGATGGTGATAAGGGTTTTTCTGTTTCCAGGGAGGAAGTACTTAAGGGTCATATTCTCCCAACTAAACCCAAAATTCTCAGCTAATTCAGACATGAAGTCGGTCATAGATGTGTCCTGATCGATGTCTATGGCGTAAGCATCTCCATTGGTATAAACTAATATACCATCTTTATTAGTCACAAACTGCCCCCCTGCTTGACATATAGCTATCACTTTCTTCGTCGCCATCACTAAAACCTTAAAATCTGCAAAGCAAGAAAATGGAATCTGGTCTTATGCAATCCTCAGCTAATGCAAAGCCACAAATTACGAAACCCTAAGATCCAAAATTGAAACTTTGAAACAAGTTCTACAGACTAAAGCGTCGGAGTTTGATAATAGATGGAGAATAAAAGAGGGCACCTTTGATAAGGCCAGAGAGAAACAGAGAGACCACGCACGGGAGTTTTTGCTTCGAGAAACGAATCCAAGCAAATTCAGAAAGACAGAGAGAGAAGAGACGGCAAAAACTCTCAACTAATTATAAATCAATAAAAAATCTGACGTGGCAAAACGCAGCGTTTAGGGCGTATCGATTATATTATACCAACTAGACATGGGATTTATAACGGAAACGAACCGATTTTTTTGGTTTTTGGTTCTAGTTTGGTTATTTTAGTAAGATTGAAAATCAATTTCGGTGATCAAATTGACTTCAACCGAACTGAATTGAATTATCTGAATTAACCGAAAATATTTGAATTAAACCGAATTTTCAAAAGAAAAAACAAAATTCGATTAATTTTAATTTTGAATTTAATAAAAAAAATTAACCGATAACTAAACTAAATTTTTATTTGGTTAATTTCGAAAACTTTGTGGATAACCGAAGAACCGAGGAAACTGGACCAACCTGAAGAGAAGCATTAGAATTTTTTACATAAAAGATACTAAGCATTATAATTTTCTCTGTAGTTACACTTCTATCGACAGTTTCTCATATAAAAAGATTACAACATACAAATTTGCCTCATCTTTGGACACAACAACTGCTAGCTTTCCATAGCCTCATCAGGAAGCGGAGGAGAGACACAAAATGAATGAGTTTAATTAACATATCCCTCAGAAGATTTCATTTGTACTTATTCTGACAATCTGATCTAAGCTCTTCACCTGCTCTTGTGAGCGGAAATACATGAAGGATGTGTAGTTGAGGAAGTTGGAGACTTTTGATGGGTATATATCAGCATACCTGAAACCAATTCTGAGGGAAGTAAGTGTGGTTCAAATGTAAGAGATTACATGTTGCTTCGAAAAGCAGAGAAGATGCATAAATTCTTTTCAATTTGTCTCATCAAGTGGCTTTTGTCCCACAAACCCGCACGCGAAAGGAAGCCCCACTTGGTAAACAACCCAAAAGCAGAGAAAACCATTCAGACTCTCTTAAAATCAATAGTTCAATACATCCCCATTGAGTATTTGTGAAAAGACACATTTTGTTATGAACTATTGTGTTTTTGTCGTGTTTTTTTTGTGAAAAGTCACATTTTGTTTAAGTTTTATGACACTAGCACAAACCATTAATCTATATACATCTTGGTCAGTGGATAAATTAATTTGGCCAATAATACTCATATCATGTTTCTCTGTATTGTTCATCTTTTTTTCCCTAGAAAATGAAGGCCACCAGGTAAAAGAATATTGACTCTTAAAAAAACCCGACAGCTTTACAAATGGAGTGACAAACTAACAAAAATCAAGACCAAAGCTCACAGAAACGTTAAAAATGAAACTATATACTCTTGGTCTAAAATCCTTCAAATGTGAGGTTTAATGTTGGCTCGTGCAAAGTTCATGAGAAAAATAAAGATATGAAAAGGCTGCAGGGGAGGTCGAGGAAGGAGGAAGAGAAAAGTCACGACCTTGCTGAGCGTGGAATTATGTTTTAGGGTTTCGAATTGAGACCCCGTGGTGATGTTCATGCAACCATGGAAGATCATTAGCTTATAAGTTTCTATTAGAAAAATCTCAAATAAAATGAAACCCTAACTTTGTAAAAATTTAAATGAAAAAAATGTATATAAAAATAAGACCCGCATAAAAAGAAAATAAAGTAACACAAACTCTCAATTAGAAAAGGATAGGAGCTCTAAACAATGACTGATATTAAATTTTGGAAAATAAACCTAACTGAGAAAAATTATAAGCAAGAAATGTTTTACTAGTGGTTTTAATTTGGTAGTTTTTCGTGTAGGCTTTACATTATAATCGTCTGTGTACCTTTGACATAATAAGTTAAGCAAGTAAACATTAAACTTGTGTATTTTGGGCCGGACTACTTATGTTGTGTTAATTCATAGTGTTCTCAGTTTTTTCTATTTTAAATTGCTCTAATTATGTATTGGTAGTGCTCTAATTATTTCCTCGCAGAAATCACCTGTTTTATGGGAATGTGAACATTATATAAGTTATAAATAAAAAAAGAAACGAAAATTGTGCCCAACATAAACCAACTAGTTCTCGTAATAAATGAACAACATACCTGCGCATAAGCCACAACCTCTGAAAAAAGTGTTGAGAAACTCCCAACAGCTCTGGTTCCGAAGATCAACTAACTCTGTTCCATAGATCTCACTTTCATCCATACAAAGCCAATAGGAAAATAAGACTTCCTTCACATAAAGAACAAATTAGACTATGCAACTGAATGAATGGTGTTGAAAAGTCTACCATGCCTGACAGCTTTATTTGATAACATCTTTGTACCATGCATGGCTCTCTTCACATACCCAAATCTATTGCCTTGACTAAATTACCTTTCTCTTTTGTCGATCATGAGACCCCTGATAACCTATAATAAATGGTGGTCCCAAGCGGCCGTTTTGCTGGCTTGTCCTCAAAGTCGGGCCTGACTGTAAAGAGGAGAGTTGAGTAACGTTAACTGAAAAACTAGGCGTCGCTACACTCCACTGTGTGAGGAAAAAACAACAGACCATCGACGTTTGGATTTATTGAATGGCGTGATGTTCTAACCTCTTAAAGATGAAAGTGCTCTCTCTCATAGACACGACAAAAAAATGCAAGACACGATCCAAATTTGGCATCAGAATTTATACGCACGAGTCGCGCAGAAATAACTTAATACGATTTGGACCTTGTAACAAGATATTCAAATAATATATAGTAAGCTTTAAGAAATGATCTGAAAATTAGACCCACAATCTTTGTCGAATTTTATTACACTCTTCTCTGTCATGTCCGATACTTGCGGCAATTGTTTGGTTTATACAATGAAACCAAACTAAACCGTTCTTATTCCAACAAACAAGGCCGCAAGATAGAGATATACAATTTTGAATTACAACTTGGATACAAACTTCTTCAGCTGGTCCAAAGTATCTTTAGCGTGGTCCGGTATAGGTAAACCACATAAGAGAGTAACACGTGATGTTGATACCATTTTCTTCTTCTCCTCCGGTTTCTCCTTCTCATTGGTTTTCCATAACCGAACCTCCCATACCTATTTTCATACAGCAAAATTGATCCATTTTTTCCCCTTCTCTATTATTAAGCCATTCTTTTACTTTTCAACGGAACTTTAGAGTCGAGTCTACGATGGCATTTATTCGTAAATTTCGTTTTAGTCAAATGCATTTTAACAAAAAAAAATCAAACTGGCCGACAAACAATGTCATTTCATTTCATTTACCTAAAATTTATTTTTCTTTTTCCAATTTTTATTTAAGCTGAAATACTGTCATATCTCAAAGGTTCACGCTGTTATTATATACGAAATGACTCACAACAAATATATGTTTATATATTGCAAACAAAAAAAATCAAGCTTTCAAAATTGACTGATTAAAAAAACATTTTTGGTATAATGAAATAAAGATAGAGTTGATGAATATCAATATCCGAAAAACAAAGTGTGAATTTATTTCTTCATACTTGTATAAATTTAATATTGTATATCGTTGACCCAAAAAACATCTAAATAAAGATGCGTAATTTATACACGAGTGAACAATATATGTATAGGTAGGTTACCTGGATATTTTTGCCGACGGTGACCGGAAAAGATTCGGCGAAGACGGATTCTCCGAGGGCAGCAGGTCGGATATGGTGAATGGAAAGATGGACACCGGCGACGCGTTTATAACCACAGGCAACTCCAGCACCGAGACTGGCGAGTCCTTCGGCGATCAGAGCGGATACGCCGCCGTGCAACACCTTGAACGGCTGGCAGCATTTGTCAGTTACGGTGAGGCGACCGGAGACTCTGGTGGCGGATAGCTCTTCAAACACGAATCCTAAGATGCGAAGCGGATGATCCACGATAAATTCTGACGATTTTTGATCCATTCTTAGGATTTAACGATCGACAAAATTTCAGTAATTTTTTTCTTTCTTTCCGATGTGGTTTGCTTGTTGTTCATCGCTTTTCTTTTATGAGGGTTTATTGGGTTGACGTCGAAAAAAGAGACAAATGATTATTGGGCTTGTTGTAAAAAATTCTTATTGGGCCTTTAGTACAAAAGCCCATCTCTAGATTGGTACTAGATTGTATTAAAAATCAAAATCTGTTAAATTATGGATAATTATCCATCCATTTACCAAACTTCCTCCACTTCAATTACCAACTTCCTCCACTCCATTTTACCAACTCCACTCTCTTTACCAAATCTTACCACCATCACAATATTTTACTATTATTGTTTTACTATAAATATGTGATGTTCTTCATTGTAAAACTCACTCCAAAAATCAATAAGAATCTCTCTCTCATTTTATCTCTCTTAATCTCTTAAGATCATTTTCTCTCTCAAGATATATAAATATATATATCTTATATAAATTCCATAAATATTTCATATCACGTTATCAGCACGACGCTCTACCGATCCGATCAACCACCGACTTACCGTCCGATCAACCACCGCCTTACCGTCCGATCAACCACCGACTTACGTTTTAATTTTACTATTCACTACCAGAGAAGGTGAAATTATTTTTAAATTAACGTTAAAATTATTTTTAAATTTTATCAAAAGGTAAGTGATGCTTTCTCAACTATCTCAATTTATGCTTTTAAATTTCATGTTTTATTCATGCTAAATTATCATTCTTGTTATACTAAAAATGATATAAGTCACCACAATTTATTTAAGTTTAAAAATAAAAAATTTTAAATGACTATTATTTATTTAATGTTCTGATATGAATATTTTTATTATAATATTAATATTAATTATATTATGAATGTTAATATTAGTGAAAGAATAAATAATAGCAATCAATTTTTTTTCTTTATCTCCAACGGTCATAAAAAGAAAAAGAAAAATTCAAAATGAAAATTCAAAAATTTCAAAGCTTTTTATATTTTCAAACGGCTATGAACAGTATTTTCAATCTATAAATACACTTATCTTTCACTCATTTTTTTTTCACTCAAATATTTCATCTTTTCATAAAATCTCCCAAATAATTTTTTTTAAAAAATGATTCTCTTGTTGTTAAGTTTATGTACGGTTTCAATTTTTGCTTCCATTTATGATATTTTTGTTGGAGAATTTACTCCCGAAGAATTCATAATAGTGGTTGCATTAATATTCTATGCTTCGATTTTTCTTTTAATTTCTGTTATCATTTATGTTAATGGTTCATCTTAATATATCATCAAATTAAAGTTTAACGGTTATTTACCGTTTTTATAATAATTTCAACTATGAATTGAAATTTTGCTAATTATGAAATTAATAATCAGTTATATTATGATACAGTTATCATGGCAAAATTAACAAGTCTCGATATCATTGCCCTTGATGTCGGTGGAAGCAATTACATGTCGTGGGCATCAGATGCAGTTTGGCACTTAAGCTCAAATGGTCTTGTTAAGACCATCGATCCGTCGGAAAAGACGTCAGAAGAGAGCAAGGCTAAGGCCATGGTGTTTCTACGCCACCATATCCACGTAAATTTAAAAAATGAATACATTGCTAAAAAGGATCCAGCAGATCTTTGGCAATCGCTTAAAGATCGTTTCGATCATCAGAAATATTTAATCTTACCAAAAGCGAGATATGATTGGGTCCACATTCGTTTCATGGACTACAAAAGCGTCGAAGATTATAATTCGGCGTTGTTCGGAATTACTGCCAGAATGGCATTGTGTGGCGAAACGATAAGCGACTATGACATGATTGAAAAGACGCTTACGACATTTCACTCTGGAAATGTGGTCTTATCGCAACAATATCGAGCCAAAGAGTACACTCGCTACTCTGATTTAATGCAAGTGCTTCTTGTTGCAGAGCAAAACAATGAGCTCGTGATGATGAACCATCAAGGTCGTCCAGCTGGATCGGCTCCATTCCCTGAAGCGAATGTCGTAGCATCCAACACCAACAATAACTATCGTGGGCGAGGTCGTGGACGCGGCAGAAGCCGTGGTCGAAATTATGGACGATATCATGGACGTGGAAGGAACTTTAACACCGGAAGAAACAATAACTTCCGAGCCAATGAAGGTGGTTTCAACGCCAGGCGAAACAATAATTTCCGAAGTAATGAAGGTGGTTTCAACCCCAGAAGGAACAATTACTTCCAGATTAATGAAGGTGGTCGCGAAATAAAGAAACCGACCGAGAGCGCTTGTCAAAGATGTGGCATGAAAGGACATTGGGAACGAACATGTCGCACACCAAAGCACTTTGTCAATCTATATCAAGCGTCTCAAAAGGCCATAGTTAATCATGTTGAAACCAACTTCAACAACAATGAAGCTGGGCCTTCCTTCAGTGGCCTAAATGATGATGCCTCTCTTGATATCGCGGATTTCCTTGTGAATTCCGAAAACTAAAATGGCTATGACAAATGAGACCAAACAAACTGCCAAGGAGGTTTAAAATAAATGTTTGCATTTGTATAATATGTTTGTCTTGTGTGCCTGTGTGAATGTGTGTTTTTCACTGTAATAAAAATAAAAATAACTTTTATATATTTATCTTACTTTATTAATACATCTATATGAATATTATGAAACAGAATGTCACAAATCGGAATTCATGATGGAGATATATGTCTGGCAGACAGTGCTACAACTCATACAATAATCAGTGATAAAAAGTATTTCTCCAGTCTCAAAATAAACGACTCCGCTGGAAGCGTGAGTACGATCTCTGGTAATGCAAAAATTATAATGGGCTCCGGAAAAGTGAATTTTTCAATGCCAAGGGGAACAAAGTTTGAAATACATGATGCATTATATTCTCCAAAATCTCAACGAAATTTATTAAGTTTTCGAGATATCCGCAGAAATGGATATCATGTTGAGACTATGAGTAAAAACGGTATTGAATATCTTTGCATTACATCGGAGAGGAATCATGTATTAGAAGAATTGGAAATGTTATCCTCTGGATTATATTGCACAAAAATAAATACAACTGAATCATATGTTACAATAAACCCGAAGCTTGCAAATACATTCAAAGTTTGGCATGAAAGGCTAGGGCATCCTGGTTCAGTCATGATGAGAAAAATAGTGCAAAATTCTAATGGCCATCCGTTAAAAAACGAGAAAATTTTGCAATCGAATGAGCTTTTATGTGATGCATGTTCTCAAGGAAAACTTATAACTCGGCCATCACCAACTAAAGTTGGGAATGAATCACCAATATTTTTGGAACGCATACATGGTGATATATGTGGGCCGATTCACCCACCTTGCGGACCGTTTCGATATTTTATGGTGTTAATTGACGCATCCAGTAGATGGTCACATGTGTGTCTTTTGACCACAAGAAACACAGCTTTTGCAAAATTTATTTCTCAAATAGTCAGGTTAAGAGCACAATTTCCTGATTATACAATAAAGAAAGTAAGGCTTGACAACGCTGGAGAATTCACTTCAGCGACTTTTAATGACTATTGTATGTCATTGGGAATTGATGTTGAACATCCGGTTCCACACGTTCATACACAAAACGGCATGGCTGAGTCCTTGATAAAACGGTTGCAACTCATTGCGAGACCATTAATATTGAGAACAAAACTCCCAATTTCAGTATGGGGTCATGCTATTTTGCATGCAGCAGCACTACTTCAGATAAGACCAAGTGCGTATCATAACCATTCTCCGTTACAATTAGCATTTGGCAGAGAGCCAAATATATCTCATCTCCGTGTTTTTGGATGTGCGGTTTATGTTCCAATAGCTCCACCGCAGAGAACAAAAATGGGTCCACAAAGGAGATTGGGAATATATATTGGCTATACGTCACCAAGTATAATTAGGTACCTTGAACCACGAACTGGTGATATGTTTACGGCACGTTTTGCCGATTGTCATTTTAATGAAGATGAATTCCCCGCGTTAGGGGGAGGATTAAGAGAATCACCAAAAGATATCACATGGTGTACACAATCTTTGGCTTATCTTGACCCTCCTACAAATCAACGCGAGATGGAAGTTCAGAAAATTGTGCATTTACAAAACATAGCAAACCAGCTACCAGATGCATTTACAAATACAAAGAGAGTGACGAAGTCATATATACCTGCTGCGAATGCTCCATCTAGAGTTGAAATTCCAAAAGAACGAACTGATGGGAGCATTGCTAATGAACCTAAGATCCAATTGAAAAGGGGGAGGCCAATGGGTTCAAAAGATAAAAATCCCCGAAAGAAAAAGAAGTTGGGAGAACAAAATGAAAAGGTTCATGTTGAACCACATTTGGAAAAATGTCCAGAAGAAATTTGTGAAAAGTATCTCGAAAAACCAGATAAAGATGAAAACCTCGAAGTCGAGCATGATACAGAAAAATGTGAAGTGTCCATTAACTATGCCCAAGATGGAAAAGTATGGGTAAGACATGAAATTGATGATTTGGATGGAGTATTCTCCTTTTCTGTATCTAAGGAATTTGAACATGAAAATGATGATTTGGATCCAACGTCTATAATAGAATGTCAGAAAAGACATGACTGGGAAAAATGGAAGATGGCCATAGAAACTGAATTACTCTCCCTCAATAAAAGAAATGTCTTTGGACCTATTGTCACAACTCCTAAAGGTGTAAAACCAGTTGGATACAAGTGGGTATTTGTGAGAAAGAGAAATGAGAAAAATGAAATCACAAGATACAAAGCCCGACTAGTTGCTCAAGGTTTTTCTCAAAGACCGGGAATTGATTACGAAGAAACGTACTCTCCGGTTATGGATGCAATCACATTCAGGTACTTAATGAGCCTAACGGCATCTAGAAATCTTGAAATGTACTTAATGGATGTTGTGACAGCATACCTATATGGATCACTTGATAATGATATATACATGAAAATTCCAGAAGGAACGAAAATGCCTGAAGCATTAAATTCCAAATCTAAAGAAATATGTTCGATCAAATTACAACGATCTCTTTATGGATTAAAACAATCCGGACGCATGTGGTATAATCGATTAAGTGAATACTTGTTGAATAAAGGTTACATCAATAATGCGATATGTCCTTGTGTGTTTATTAAGAAATCCTCGTCGGGATTTGTGATCATTGCTGTATATGTTGATGACTTGAACATGATTGGAACTCAAAAGGAAATTATTGATGCAAGAAATCATATGAAAGAAGAGTTCGAAATGAAAGATCTCGGAGAGACAAAACTTTGTCTTGGACTACAGATAGAGCACCTCCGAGATGGAATATTTGTGCATCAATCAAATTATACCAAGAAGCTCTTAAAACGTTTTTATATGGATAAAGCAAATCCTTTGAGTACTCCAATGGTAAATAGATCACTTGACGTTGATAAGGATCCATTTAGACCTTGCGAAAATGACGAAGATGTATTAGGTCCTGACGTACCTTATATGAGTGCTATTGGTGGACTCATGTACCTTGCAAATTGTACTCGACCAGATATTTCATTTGCTACTAATTTACTCGCAAGACACAGCTCATCTCCCACTCGTAGACATTGGAACGGAATAAAACATATTCTTCGTTACCTCCAAGGTACGATTGATTTAGGTTTATTTTATCCAAGAAAATCCGAGGTTGGTCTTGTTGGTTTTGCAGATGCAGGTTACTTATCAGACCCTCATAAAGCTCGATCGCAAACTGGATACGTTTTCACAATTGGCGGAACTGCAATCTCTTGGCGTTCCCAAAAACAGACATTGGTTGCAACTTCATCAAATCACGCAGAAACTATTGCGCTCCACGAAGCATGTAGAGAATGTGTATGGTTGAGATCCATAACTCATCACATTCAAGAATCAAGCGGAATAGCTACAAAGAAAGAACCAACAATTTTGTTCGAAGATAATTCTGCATGTGTCACCCAACTGAAGGAAGGATATATCAAGAGCGACCGAACCAAGCATATCCCTCCAAGATATTTCTCATACATTCAAGAACTCGTGAAAAATCAAGAAGTCAACATCGAGTACGTCCGTTCATGTGACAATGCAGCAGACCTTTTCACAAAGGCGCTTCCTACCTCAACGTTCAAGAAACATGTTAATAATATCGGAATGCGTCATCTACGTGATTTATGAAGACTTATCATTTCCAGGGGGAGATTATGTTACTGTACTCTTTTTCCCTTTTTCATGGTTTTTATCCCATTGGGTTTTTCCATGATAAGGTTTTTAACGAGGCAGTACATAATTCAAAATGGATAATTAAGGGGGAGTGTTAAATTATGGATAATTATCCATCCATTTACCAAACTTCCTCCACTTCAATTACCAACTTCCTCCACTCCATTTTACCAACTCCACTCTCTTTACCAAATCTTACCACCATCACAATATTTTACTATTATTGTTTTACTATAAATATGTGATGTTCTTCATTGTAAAACTCACTCCAAAAATCAATAAGAATCTCTCTCTCATTTTATCTCTCTTAATCTCTTAAGATCATTTTCTCTCTCAAGATATATAAATATATATATCTTATATAAATTCCATAAATATTTCATATCAAAATCCAATATATATATTTTGATTTAAGTAAAAAAATAGTCAAAGATAGTAGTACCAATAAGAATTTTTTACGAGATGTTTTAAACAATCCTTACCCGTCTCTTCCCGATGCTTCGGTTTTAGCATTTTCGGAGTTAATATTTTAGAAAGTCCTTAGATGCTCCCATAAATCTTCAAATCTCCAAAAAATGATTCTCCATGATTTTATATGAATTTAAACATTTGAATCACCTCATTTGGAGTTTCGTAGTTCCCGTTATGAATTTTTGAAATTTTTTCGATTTAGTCGGTTTCTATTTCTGATAAACCGAAAAATCCGTTTTAGTTCTGTTTCTTCCACTTCTGGTCTTTTAAATGTTTTTAATGTTGAAAACAAGAACATTTGGCCAGTCTCGGGCTTCTATCTCAACTTTTGGCAAAAATACCATTTTGCTTCTGGACTTTGGCAAAATTACGATTTTGCTCATGTTGACTTTTCTTCTACCCATTGACCATATTTTTGGAAACAGAGTATAACAATTTATGTTTATCCATTTATCCTTTTAAATAAAATTATTCATATTTATCTATTTATCCTTTAAGATAAGACCATCCATTCTTATCTATTTATCCTTGAAGATAAGATCAACCATCCTTATCTTTCTAACCACCAAACTTCACCATCAAGTAACTTTCCCCACGTCCAGCCAAAATGTCATATACTTTCAGCAAATTTAATATAGTGAATTTGACTGTCTTGGAAATTAACGCCCTTATTTTTACTATATTAGGAGTTTCAGATCTCTAGAACTATTCCAAAAACGTCTAAAATAAAAACGATTCAAAATAGATATTATTCATATCAAAGAAAGAATTTTCAAAACACAAGTAATGGATATTGGAAGATCTCCATATGCTTTCATTGCGGTTTCTATTATTGTTATGTTCTTAATCACAAGTCAGTTAACGTCGTAAAATCAGATTAATGTTTATAATTATCAAGATATGATCTATGATTATTCACAATTAAAGTTATGATTTTTTGGAGAATAAAATGTCTCTAAAGTTCTTTCTCTTCCCATATACACAAACAAAAGAAAAACCTTCTTGTCATGTTATTATTTTAATATAATTCTGGCAATTTTATAATATACAATTTAAATATATTAATAGCAGCACATTGGTTTCAACGTATGTTTGGTTTTATAAACATGAAATAATATATACAGGATCAGAAGCAAGACCAGAAGCAAATTCAGGAGCAGCAACCTTTGAGATCTGTCCGGGTGTATGTCCACCTGGACCTACACCAGACTGCGATCCACTCTGCATTGGCGCAGGGTTTCCTAGAGGAGGCTATTGCAAAAAATCAATGTGTTGCTGCAATAATTGTGTTGTTTGTTAATTCAGATTGCTATCATAATTATCCAATAAAATAAATTCTAATAAAGCTTGTATCTTTTATATTAAACTACAAGTATTAATCATGGGGATATTAGCCGATGCTTTTATCTTTTATATTAATTTACAAAAAACTTTAATAAAGTATAGTTTTGGTTGTTATCTATACTATTAAAACAGAAATTATCCACTCTTTTTTTATTTATTTATAAGCAATGTCATTAATTTTTTTCTTAATTTTAAAGCTAAGTAATTTAAAAAAAACCTATTTAAAAGAAAAGTCGTTTATTGCCATTCAATTTTGGTAAGAAAATCTTACAAATAAATCTTTTTAAACTTTAGGCCAAATTATTTCAAAAAATATTTATAGTTAAGATATTTTGGTTAACTAATTCAAAATTAAGTAATAATATTAATAAATACTATTTATTTTTTAGAAAAGATTAATATTGTAGAAATAAAATATTAACTAACATAAATGAAATCAAAACATTATTTAAGATACCAATTACTATTATTCAATTTCATAAAGTTTTAGTTATTTAATATTTAAAACTAATATCATAAATGAAATTTAAATATTAATAAATCAAAATATATTTTTACATAAATAGTTTTATATTAATTAGATAAATAATTATTATATTAGTTAATATTTAAAAATATTAATATCATAAATGGGATTTACATATTAATAAACCAAATTATATTTTTATATTTATATTTTATATTAAATAAATGAATAATTAGTATATTCCCAAAATAAAAAAGTTTCTCACATTAAAGTAAACCATTTTTAATATATAGTTTTCTCTATATCAATATAAATATTAAATAATTCAATATATTAATAAAAATGTTTTATTTTTTATTTATATAGTATTTAATTTATAATAATAAATAACTAAAACACATATAAAATAATTTTACAAGTGTTTAAACAACATTTGTGGATCTAACGAATAACCTGCAAATTTATGTGAGACTTGTGCGTATATAATGTCTTTTTTTTCACGGTCTATACTATTAAAACAGAAGTACAAAACAGAAATTACCCACTCATTTTAGTTTATTTGCTTTTATTTCTTAATTTTAAAGCTAAGTAATTTTTTTAAAAATCTATTTAAAAGAAAAGTCGTTTATTGTCATTAAATTTTGGTAAGAAAATCTTACAAATAATTCTTTTTAAACTTTAGGCCAAATTATTTTAAAAAATATTTATAGTTAAGATATTTTGGTTAACTACTATATATTTATTCTTAGAAATTAATTAATTTGAAATTAAGTAATAATATTAATAAATACTATTTATTTTTAGAAAAAAATAATCTTGTAGAAATAAAATGTTAACTAACATCAATGAAATCAAGAAATTATTTAAGATACCTATTACTATTATTCAATTATCATAAAGTTTTAGTTATTTAATATTTAAAACTAATATCATAAATGAAATTTACATATTAATAAATAAAAATATATTTTTACATAAATAGTTTTATATTAATTAGATAAATAATTATTATATTAGTTAATATTTAAAAATATTAATATCATAAATGGGATTTACATATTAATAAACCAAATTATATTTTACATATATATTTTTATATTAAATAAATGAATAATTATTATATTCCCAAAATAAAAAAGTTTCTCACATTAAAATAAACAATTTTTTATATATAGCTTTCTCTATATCGATATAAATATTAAATAATTTAATATATTAATAAAAATGTTTTATTTTTTATTTATATAGTATTTAATTTATAATATTGAATAATTAAAATACATATAAAATAATTTTACAAGTGTTTAAACAACATTTGTGGATTTGACGAATAACATGCAAATTTATGTGAGACTTGTGCGTATATAATGTCTTTCTTTCACGCTTATGCGAGACAGATTTTGTTGATCGAAAACAGATCGTTGCAGGTGGATCAAACGGGCGGGTTTGACCCACTTTCCAGCTATATTATTAGTAATATCTGAACTTTTAATATAAGATTCATATATTTGATTTTTTGTTGTTAAGTATAACTTATATTATTTCCGTAGATTTAATAAATCAAACAATTGAAATTAAAATCAAAATTTTAACTGAATATATTTATAATTTAAAAGTTCAAGGTAAAATAATAGTTTACATTCACCAACGGGTTTATATCGATTTTAGTTCCTACCGGAGACCCGTTCGAATATCCATATAACCCAAAATATTAAATATATTATTTATTTTTGAGTTATACAGGTATTATTTTAGTATTTTGGATAATTTAGTTTTTAAAATTTTAAATATATTTTAAATATTTCAGTTATATTATAGTTTACAGATATTTTCACGGTTTTTCAAGTATTTTTTAGGCTTTCATGTGTTTTGGATTTTAGATATTTTTCATGTGTTCAGGTAATACTCGAACCCAAGTGGACTCAATTTTTCAAATATTTAAAGATTCTTAATATTAAGACAAACTAACATGAAACCAGATAAAAATGATTCGAAAAATCTGACATGAACTCTAGCGGTTTTTATATAGATCCAAAATATTTTACCGAAAACATATATTTCAATAGAATCAATATGAATCTATCACTAAGACATGAATGCATAAATATACACTATATGAGAATGTGTACATACAAATACAAATTTTGAAAAAACCATGAAAAATATTTTATTAACGATATTTTTTATTAAAAAAATTGTCCCGCGCTGATAGTGCGGATCAAAATCTAGTAAAATATTATTTTCTAATCAAGTGATTTTGGTGTAATGGTAATAAAACGAGGAACATGGGTGTACCACACTTAAAGTTCAATCTAGCTGCCTTATATATTCTATTTTTGACAATTTTAAAGAACTGCAGATGAAACAGGGTGCACACGTGATTATAATTTTGAAGTCTAAAAAATCATATCGGATGCCACATGTCTAATAATAATAAAAAATTATTCTTAAGGGGATAATATGTTTCAAGTGTGTGGTCGAAAAGAAATAATTTGCTCTATATGTTTAATTTTTGAATTCTCTCAGAATAAATAACAATAAAGATAAATGCATTTTGGTAAAATATATCACTATATTTCAAAAAATCTGATATTACAATTTGTGAACTTTCGTAAGGCGACCATTGCCGAGGGAGCTACTCCTTCGATCAACTGAGACAACATTGGAAGAGACGGCTGAGATCCTGATACAGTATTCAAGTAGAAGAGGAAGAAAGGACACATAAACAATGTTGAGAGCTAATAAACAATAATCTGTGTTGCGCTTAACACCCGATTCCGATACTTCGAATCAATCACCCTCACACTTGCAATCTCTTACTCACTCGATTGAATGCACAAACTGAACAGAGATAGAAGGAATTGCAAGAACAGTAAAGACACAAGGGATTTTGGTTACCCAGTGTTCGCCCACGATATGTGGAACTACTCACTGGGGCTAAGCTTCAGCTCAGCAAGATCACTAGACGAAAGAATCGAGCTCTTGGAAAGATCAAGAGGCTCGGCGAGAAGATACAGAGCTCACTCACGTGGAAAAAGAATGAAGGTCGAACAAGATGACCAACTGAACAAAATACACCGTTACATACACCCCTTTATACATATAGGGGTTTACATAACCGGATTAAACCATAGCACATTGAACCGACTTAATTGCCTCAAACCGAGTAACACAATTAAACCAGCCCAACGGCTATAACTCATCCTGTAACGGGTATAAACAGAACAAAAACAGAAAACCTGAACATCCCGCGTGAGCTCCGAGCTTGAGTATTGGACCAACAAGCTCAACAAACTCCACCTTGGTCCTATACTCAAACTTCATACAACCTTTAAGAATCTACAACCTAGACTCAACAATCAACATCTTTCGAATCACCTGTGATCTCACCTTCTGAGCTTACACCGCTTAGCTAACACGAGCCATCTCAGGCTCTGATGACTTTGAGCATGTCCAATGCAGACTTGAACTTGCTCACGGGAACCACTTTAGTCAGAATATCTGCAGGATTCCTGCTGGTGTGAATCTTCAGAACATCAACAATACCGTCTGAGATTATATCTCGGATGAAATAGTATTTGACTGCAATGTGTTTTGTTCTCTCGTGGAACACATTGTTCTTTGAGAGACAAATTGCACTTTGCGAATCGCAGTGAACCTTCACTGCATCATGGTGAAAACCAAAATCTTCAAGCAATCCTTTAAGCCAGATTGCCTCCTTAACAGCTTCCGTTAGAGAAATGAACTCTGCTTCAGTTGTGGATAACGCAACAACAGGTTGCAGACTGGACTTCCAACTTACAACATTGTCACCAAACGTGAAGACATAGCCTGATATAGAACGCCTTCCGTCAAGGTCTCCACCGTAGTCCGAATCACAGAATCCCTGAATGTGAGGATCTTTAGCCTTGGTATACACAAGCTGAATGTCCTCAGTTCCCTTGATGTACCTAAGCAACCACTTCACTGCCTCCCAGTGAATGTGTCCTGGTTTGCTCATGAAACGGCTGACTAACCCAATCCCATATGCTAGATCAGGCCTTGATCCTACCATCGCATACATGATGCTACCAACCGCAGAGCAATACGGTATTGTTTCCGTATCAATACACTCTTCTTGGTTTGTTACTGCAGACAGTTTGAAATGGGCTCCAATGGGAGTTAAGGAGCTTCTTGCATCTGCCATCCTGAAATTGTGAACCACCTTTTCAAGATAATGAGACTGTGATAACCTGAGTGTACCTGCTGATCTGTCTCTTATAATATCCATTCCGAGGATCCGCCGTGCTGCTCCTAGGTCCTTCATCTCAAACGCCAAGTTTAACTGCTCCTTCAGGTCTTGGATGTAGATCATATCCTTTGCAGCTAACAGCATATCATCCACGTATAATAACAAGTATACGTGGTTATGCTTTGAGACTTCCTTTGTGTAGACACACATGTCGTGTTCACTTCTACTGAAGCCTTGATCTTTCATGAACTTGTCAAATCTTTTGTTCCACTGGCGGGGAGACTGCTTTAATCCATACAAGGATTTCTTTAGCAAGCACACTTGATCTTTTCTTTTGGTATCTTCATACCCCTCTGGTTGATACATATACAGATCTTCTTCCAAGCTTCCATGGAGGAAGGCTGTCTTCACGTCCATCTGCTCTAGCTCCAGGTCCAAACACACAACCATGGATAGTAACATCCTGATAGACACATGTTTCACAACAGGTGAAAACACTTCCTGGTAGTCTATACCTTCCTTCTGAGAGAAGCCTCGAGCCACTAATCTGGCCTTATACCGGTTATCTTCAACTCCCTGTATGCCTGGCTTTATCTTGAACAACCACTTACAACTTATGATCTTACGGTTTTCTGGTCTATCAACAAGTACCCACGTTTTGTTCTTCAGAAGTGATTCCATTTCCTCATCAGTAGCCTTCTTCCATTTGTCCCAATGTTCACTAGCCTTTGCTTCAACAAAATTCTCTGGCTCTTCAGTGTTCATTGTTTCAGATACAAATAATGCAAACGCCACTTCTTCCTCAGTACAATCGTAGTCATTGAACCTGATTGGTCTAACAATCTTTCTTTTAGGTCGATCATTAGCTTGCTGATACTTACTGAGACTTGTTTGAGTTTTGCCTCTTGATCCAGACTGATGTGGTGATGTTTCCCCATCTCCTTGATCACTGTCATTTTCAGTCTCTTTATCCTGAGACACTCCACCTTGATCTAAGCTTGCAGGTTCTGATCTTTCCAAGTCCTCAATGTCAGAGTACCTTTGTCTTTTGCCTTTAGGATCACATACCTCATCTTTAGCGTCTGCAGCAGACAGTAGATCCTTGTACACCTGATCCTCTTGAAATCTAACATTTCTACTGACCACAAATCTGTCTCCCTCTAGCAACCAGATTTTATACCCTTTTGTACCGGTGGGATATCCTGTAAACACTCCTTTGACTGCTCTGGGCTTGAGCTTCCCTTGGTCCATGTAAACATAAGCAACAGACCCAAATTTCCTTAGGTGTTTATACCCTGGTTGTTTTCCTAGCCAGACTGACTCAGGAGACTTGAAACCAATTACTGATGATGGAGATCGATTAATGGTATACGCTGAGACAGCAGCAGCTTCAGCCCAGAACCTTTCCTCTAATCCAGATTCATTCAGGAAGCATCTGACCTTCTCCATCACAGTCCTATTCATCCTTTCTGCCACCCCGTTTTGCTGTGGGGTATATGTGCAGGTCCTATGCCTGCGGATTCCTTGTTTACTACAGAACTCATCAAACATCTTGTTGCAGAACTCTAAACCGTTATCAGTACGAAGACACTTGACTTTTCTGTCCACCTGGTTCTCCACCAAGGTTTTCCACTCACAGAATTTTGCAAATGTTTCATCCTTTGTGTTGAGAAAACATAGCCACACCTTGTGTGAGTGGTCATCAATTATTGATAGAAAGTACTGGCAACCTGAGATAGAGGGCTGCACATTTGGGGAGCCCCAAAGATCCGCATGGATGTAATCCAAAACTCCTTTGGCATTGTGCTTACCCTTCTCAAAACTGACCCGCTTTGCCTTTCCCACAACACAATGCTCACAGAAGAATTCCTTGCCAATATCCTTCTTGCTAAGGATTCCATCTCTGACCAGAACCTTCATGTTCTTGTAGCTCATGTGGCCCAGGCGGCTGTGCCAAACTGATTTCGCTGATGAGCCCTTCTCTATCTCTACCTGACATATTTCCTGTGTCACTGTCCCCCCATCCAGGATGTACAAACCGTTCTTCAAAGTACCTTGCAGTGCCAGTTTCTTATTCTTGTGAAACATGATTTTACCCTTACTCCCTGTGTGAGAGAAGCCTTGCTTGTCCATGACACTAGTTGAGATCAGATTCCTCCTAAGATTTGGAACATACCTGACATCGTGTAGAAGCTTCACTGTCCCACCGTGAGTGTTAATCTGAATACTTCCAACTCCCTGAGTATCTACTGAGTGGTAATCTCCAAGAAGGATTTTGCTAGATCCCTTCTCTGTGTATTTGACAAACCAGTCTTTCCGTGATGTCATGTGGTGAGTGCACCCAGAGTCAATGACCCAGTTGTCTCTTGATTCATCCATAGTCACATTCAGAGCATAACCAGTATCAAGTTGACTGATGGCTACAGCAGATTCTCCATCAGACTCATTTTCAAGGTTTCTTTTCCGGGCAAAGCAGTCTTTCTTAACATGCCCCTCTTTCTTACAGTACCAGCATGTTACCTTTCTAGTCTTTGACTTGCTTCGATGTTTGCTGTGTCCACGAGATTCTTTGGAGACAGATGAATCCCGTTTCCGGATCTACCTCGGTCGTTGGTATACAGGGCTACTGATGACCCCTTTTCAGTCTTACTACTCTCCTGCAGCTCTCTTTGCTTCGACCGAGCTGCTGAGCACACCTCCTCCAGGGTCAATGAATCCTTACCATACTTCAATGTGTGCTTTAACTGATCATAGCTCATAGGAAGAGAGTTCAAGAAGACGATTGCTTGAATCTCGTCACTAACACTGACATTAAGACTGCTCATTTCAGCTACAATCTTAAGGAATTCATCAACGTTAATCTCTATAGTCTTTGAGCTATCACATTTGAAGGTGTAGAACTGAGATTGTACAAAGATTCTGTTTGGCAGAGATTTTGACATATACAATCTTTCCAGTAAGGTCCACATAGAGGCTGCGGTAGTACATTGTTTAATCTTTCTCAGTACCTGGTTACTGATGTTCAAGATGATCATGTCTTTGGCCCTTTCATCCTTTTCCAGCTTCGTAGGGTCAAGCACTTTCTTTGGTTCAACGTCGGGTTTCACCAATTCATCTCCATCGGTCTTCTTTTCTTCATCTTTAGGTGTCGAGGATTCGATTTCAAAGTCATCACTGAGAACTACTTCTTTCAATCCTGAAACACCGAAGTGAGCCATCATCCTGATGGTCCATAGCGAGAAATCCCCGGATCCATCAAACAGCTCCACCTCCGCACGGATCTTCGTCTTCGTCGACATCGGAACCCAGACCGGATTAAAGAACCTCCGGCTCTGATACCACTTGTTGCGCTTAACACCCGATTCCGATACTTCGAATCAATCACCCTCACACTTGCAATCTCTTACTCACTCGATTGAATGCACAAACTGAACAGAGATAGAAGGAATTGCAAGAACAGTAAAGACACAAGGGATTTTGGTTACCCAGTGTTCGCCCACGATATGTGGAACTACTCACTGGGGCTAAGCTTCAGCTCAGCAAGATCACTAGACGAAAGAATCGAGCTCTTGGAAAGATCAAGAGGCTCGGCGAGAAGATACAGAGCTCACTCACGGGGAAAAAGAATGAAGGTCGAACAAGATGACCAACTGAACAAAATACACCGTTACATACACCCCTTTATACATATAGGGGTTTACATAACCGGATTAAACCATAGCACATTGAACCGACTTAATTGCCTCAAACCGAGTAACACAATTAAACCAGCCCAACGGCTATAACTCATCCTGTAACGGGTATAAACAGAACAAAAACAGAAAACCTGAACATCCCGCGTGAGCTCCGAGCTTGAGTATTGGACCAACAAGCTCAACAATCTGAGTATTAGTTAGCTGAATTGTAGATCACAGAGGATTATCGTTGTTGTTGTTAACGAGTTTGTTACTCGTCTCTCTCATGTCTCTATGTATTCATTTTGGTCCATCACATCTGGAAATCTTCTTACTCTTGATTTCTTGAAGGTGAAACTACAAGATTTTTTGTTTGTATTAAACATTGGATTTCATTGGAATCTTTATAATACATATAGATGGGTGAGCTACACTTCTTGCGGTTTGCGGTCACGGCATGTGCGGTGGTGGCGAGAGCTCCATTTCCACCTCTGGTGAGCTACACTTCGTATACCTTATGCATGCTCTCGTTTCAGCATTATTAGTTATGATTAGGATTCAATATTAGGCTTTCTTAGCCTTTGGTTAGTTGAGTTCGTCTCGTCTGTGAGACTTGTGGTTGTGGATTATTAGTGAATTGTCTCTCGTAAGTTCTGCTTTTAGGAAGATGTAGTAAAGTTGTGGAAAGTGGTGACGGATCTTGCTCTGGGTTGGCCAACATCAGAGAGAGATCTTGGTGGAGTAGACATACCATATTAAACAATGTTAGTTAGCTTAATTTTGTTTCAGTGTTGGATCCAATTGCGCAAGTTGAGAAATGAGAACTGATGCGTAGATGAGGGATATTTTCGGTCGAATCTCTCTTGACTCTGTAGAGAAATAATTCTTCCTTTTTGAATTGTCGGATGAAACAACTTCATTTTATAAGGTTTTGGTTTCATTTTTGCATCTTTGGACCCTTTTTATAGTCGGCAAGTTTAGTTCTAACATTTGGTATTTTCAAGTTCTATATCGTTGTTTTGGGAATCAAGTTACCAAACAACATTTCCAAAGTACCAAATTATGTTTTGCTTCCATGTTTTATTTTTTTTTGTCATAGGACCAAGTATCATAAGTCAAAATTACCATTTCACAAAAAAGGTAACATAGATCGTGTAACATAAGAGCATATACATTAGTGAATCCCTCTTTGGGTTCTTAATTTTTTTTTATTATTACTATTATTTTTTTTTTTACAGATGGAACAAAAAAAAATCAAAAAAGGAACTAGTAAAGACGCACCACGTCATGTGAACAGTGACAAACCCAGTCCTTGCAGAAGAGCTTTCACGAACCCAGATTCTTAAATTTAATAATTTTTATTCTTTTTGTCTTGGAAACCGGGAAGAGCTTCCATGTTAATTTTTTCTTAAATTTTTATTCTTTTTGTTAAGCTTAATATAAGTGTTTGAACAAAAAAAAATCATACATAAAATACAATTGGATTTCAAACTCTTTTACTGGTGAAATTATAATAGGAAGGAACATTTTGTTAATTTCTTTTGTTGCTAGCATCGGTGATGTTGCTAAGGACGGATCTATGTGTAAAGGAGATGTGGCATGTTATCCTAAAAAAAAAGAGGTGTGGCATGTGCCCCATACACATTTTAAAAGAATTTTATTTAGACATTGTGCATGATATATTTGTTTGTTTATTTGGTTAGTGCTGCTCCATTGTTATGTCAAGGTCACGAGTTCGAGAGTTTTATTTTCTTGCCAAAGCTTTGTTTTTAATTTTCCCTCATATTTTCTATTTTTTTTTGGGGGCTGATTGTAAAACTATCCCCCCCCCCCCCAATTAAAGTCAATTTTAAAACTACTCTTACTCTTCTCATTCCACTCCTTCGTTAATATATATCCTTAATAATATGGATATTCACGATAATTTCATCGTCAAATTTATTATAAAATCTGATATTTTTGCTAAAAGACAAAAAAACATTTCGGATCTAACTTAATTACAAAATGCCATCTACTCCACTTCACCCAACCACCATTAACAATCAAATTTGAGTTCCTAATGTCTCACACAACCAATTTCGAGCTATTAAAGCTCTATATTAGAGTTCATAACCTTCTATTCTTCTATTTCCTTTCCAATTTCATCCAAAACTCTCTAATTCATGTTTTAAAATTTTAAAATTTTGGATCTCTTGTGATTTTGGTTATTCTTGCATAAAAATGGTTGGGTTTGTTGAGTATTGGTGTAACTAGAAGTTTTGGGCGCTTGACGAAGGTAAAAACAAGCACAAAATCAAAATTTGATTTTTTTTGACAAGATCCGCCGATTTTCAGATTTGTTTTCTCTCGGAACAAATAACAACAAAGATAAATGCATTTTGGTAAAATATACACCATATTTCAAAACCCTGATATTACAATTTGTTAACTTTTGTTTTAATAAGAAAATGAAAAAAGTAAATTCTATATGTAAGTTATATATGCAAATGTTCGATTACAAAAATGTTTTGAGGGTTAGAACTTATTCTATCTTACATATTGTTTAATTTAACTCAATTTTACCAAATTTTAATTTATATACTACTAAATTGTCTATATTTAATTTCTGTATATAAAAGTTTTGACAATTTTTTTTTTTAATAATTTTAAAATTAAATTTACTAATTTATTTTGTATCAGACTTCTACTAGAAGTCTGATAAAATAAAATCATTTAGACTTTTATTAGAGTCTAACGCATCAGACCTCTACAGAAGTCCGACATAGCGTGAAAGTTATAATGGTTATTGCGGTTTTCGTTTTTTCATTTTTCATAAGGGGGGTAATGGTAATTTCCTTAGCGCAAAGAGGCAGTTTTGCATTTCTTTCAATTTGGAAGATGTTTTTTTTAGAATCAATTTAGGGGCATAAACATCAATTCTCTTTTTTTTTTTTCAATACTATCCCATGTTTTTCTATCTTTACCATATTTTAATCTTTCTTAATCATTAATTTGCATGTTATATTTTTTTCTTTTATATATTTTATTAAAACGTATTATTTCTTTTTATCTTTTTTTTTTTGTCAATTTTCTTTTTATCTTATTTTCTAATTATAATTATAACATATTAAATCTCAATTCATTAAGGTAAAATATCAAAAATTAGTAAGATACAATATTTAGTAAACCTATTAAATTATATGATTTGGTTTCACTATAGAAATATCAAAAAATCAAATTATTTTAAATAATTTTTTATTATAATCTATATGATTTATTTTGAAGGTCAATATATATGTAAAATCTTAAAATCAATGGAAATATATTTCTAATAACCTTAATTTGTTTTCATACTTCAAAATTTAAATAAAAATATAATTACAATTAAATTAAAATCATTGTTATTAATTTTTATATTTAAAATTATTTGTGAACCAAATAAAATATTTTTCTTGATCCGCTCCTAGATGTTGCATATGTTGCTTGTTTCTCCGGTCTCATGCGATGAGAGTGGTGTTTTCATCATTAACGATATGCCCTTTGGTCGTGTGAATGTACCCAAAGTCCCCACATAAGGCTCTATTTGTTGAATCGGACATTCACAATGATCAATTCAATAAATTGATCGATTTAAAGAGACTTGAGTAATTTGAATAAAGGATCTAAAGGCAATAACAAAATGACCGGAAAACACAATCTTTTTTATTAAGCTCATAGTTTGAAATCGAGGTTGATTTCTCTGCTCTGGAAAGTAAGGTTTTTAGTAGCAAAATTCAGGATGATCTTTTCCGTGCGGGGGAAGTATATTTATATCATGACAATCTTGATACGATAATATTAAATCCAATTTTTTTTGGATTTTTCTTCTTTTTCGGAGATTCATCTTTATCTTTTTTATTTTCGAAAATATGTTAATTTCACATTAAGCATATTTTCTTTTTGGTGCAGATCGGCAAGGACGATCACTGGGATTCGTCAGAGTGGAACTTCTTATTATTTATTAGGCTTGATTTTCAATGGGCTTTTCTAAGTGTTGGGCGGGCTAAAGAGAGGTGTTAAACCCAACTCCAACAATTTGTTTAGACCGAACAAACACGGATTGGATGAAAATGACCGAAAACAGCAATAACAACAAAATCCCCTCAATCTTCTTCATTTGTTATTATGGTTCCTATAATTTTTATTAAATATATCTTATTTGTATTTTTATTTTAGAGATTATAGTTTTTAATATTTATAATTATTATTGCAAAGAAAAATATTAAAACAATTATTTATATCTTAAAGTAAAAGTATTTAAAATTTGAAAGAGTATTTTATAGTAAAAAAATCAATTATAAAATAAAATTGAAAAATAGATGGTTCTATTTTTGAAATCAAAATAGCATTATATCATTTTACACTTGAAAAAGATAGAATTAGAGCAGATTTTATTCTTTTTTTTTTGGTCAACGGAGCAGATTTTATTCCAAAATTAAATTTGGCACTCAATTTGGATTAAGATAGGAGATACTCTTATATGTAGCTTCAGATATCTTACACTACTCCAACAAACATCCAAATATAAAAAAACATTCACAAGAGATTTTAGCCATATCAAAGAAAGAATATTAAAAACACAAGTAATGGATAGTCGAAGATCTCCAGGTCAGTTATTAGAAACACAATTAACGGTTTCTATCATTGTTATGTTCTTAATCACAGGCCAGTTACGTTAACTGCGTAAAATCAGATTAATACTTACGATTATCATGATATGATCTATGATTATTCACAATTAAAGTTATAAATATTTGGAAGGAAAAAATGTCACCAATATTGTTTCTCTTCCCACACACACAAAACAAGAACCTTCTTGTCATGTTATTATTTTAATATAATTCTAGAAATTTTATAATATACAATTTAATATATTGATAGCAGCACATTGGTTCTAATGTGTGCTTGGTTTTATGAACATAAAATAATATATACATGATCATCAGTAAGATCAGAAGCAAGATCAGAGATCTGTCCCGGTGTATGTTCACCTGGAGGAATTGAACCAGACTGCAACACACTCTGCACTGGCTTAGGATTCCCTAAAGGAGGCAATTGCAAAGAATTAACATGTTGCTGCAATAATTGTATTGCTTGTTAATTCATATTGCTATCTTAATTATCCAATAAAATAAACTCTAATGAAGCTTTTATCTTTTATCTTAAACTACAAATACTCAATCGAAAGCATCGGCTCAAATAGATACCTGGACATGCATATATAATAAATATATGAGCTTGTAGTAAAATATTATTCTCAAGGTAATATGTTTTAAGTGCATGGCCGACAAGAGATAATTTGCTCTGATTCAAATATGTTTGATTCTTGAGTTCTCTCGGAACAAATAACAACAAAGATAAATACATTTTGGTAAAATATACACCATATTTCAAAATCCTTATATTACAATTTGTTAACTTTTATTTTAATAAGAAAATGAAAAAAGTAAATTCGATATTATTTGTTCCCTTAGAAATGTACCCATCTATTTCAGATTAGGTCTAGCATTAGAAGTAGTAGTAGTAGTAGAAGAAGAAGAGTATAACAAAGAAGACGCAGAGAAACTCGTGCTACTGCTTCTCAAATACTTAGCTGCTTGCTGCATATCAGAGGAAGGCGAAGAATCTTCTCTCCCTTCTCCTCCGTTGTTATTACAACTTCCCGAGCAACCATTCCTCTCACCAGCACCTTTCATCGATTCTTCTCTTTCTCGACGTATCTCACTGAGCATTGCAGCCACATCTTTCATTATAGGCCTGTCTTCAGGTAATGGGTTAACGCAGAGAAGCGCCACTCCAAGCATCTGCATCATCTCTTCGACCTCAGACTTTGGCCTCACTAGCAATCCATGGTCGATGTTACTATGTGGAGTCCATTTGTATTGTTGGATCGATCGGTTAGATATTTGAGTGATATTTGAATCTCTCTCATTTCTGTTTAGCATCATAGGGTTTGTATCTAAAGTAGTGTAGATTGTCTAATTCCGGTGTCATAGGGCTTGGATCTCGGCTGTCTCTTCCAGTGTTGTCTCAATTGATCGAATAAGGAGTAGCGTCACTAATTTGATCGATTTAAAGAGACTTGAGTAATTTGAATAAAGGACCTAAAGGCAATAACAAAATGACCGTAAAACATAATCTTTTTATTAAAATAATAGTTTGAGATCGGGGTTGATTTCTCTACTCTGGAAAGTAAGGTTTTTAGTAGCAAAATTCATGATGATTTTTTTTTCCGCTCAGGGGAAATATATTTATATCATGAAAATCTTGATACGATAATATTAAATCAGAACAATCTTGGATTTTTCTGCTTTTTTGGAGATACGTCTTTATCTTTTTTATTTTCGAAAATATGTTAATTTCACATTAAGCATATTTTCTTTTGGTGCAGGTCGGCAATGACGATCACTGGGATTCGTCGGAATGGAACTTCTTCTTATTTATTAGGCTTGATTTTCGATGGGCTTTTCTAACTGTTGGGCCGGACTACAGAGAGGTGTTAAATCCATCTCCAACAATTTGTTTAGACCGAACAAACACATATTTTATGAAAATGATCAAACAACAACAATAACAACAAAATCCCCTCAATCTTCTTCATTTGTTATTGTGGTTTCTAAATTTTTTTTATTAAATATATCTTATTTGTATTTTTATTTTAAAGATTATAGTTTATAATATTTATAATTATTATTACAAAGAAAAATATTAAAATGATTACTTATATCTTAAAATAAAAAGTATTTAAAATTTGAAAGAGTATATTATAAAAAAATCAATTATAAAATAAAATTGAAAAATAGATGATTCTTTATTTGAAATCAAAATAGCATTTATCATTTTACAATTGAAAAAGATAGAATTGGAGCAGATTTTATTCCTTTTTTTTGGTCAACAAAGCATATTTTATTCCAAAATTAAATTTGGCACTCAATTTGGATTAAGATTGGAGATACTCTTATAAGTAGCTTTAGATATCTTACACTACTCCAACAAACATCCAAATATAAAACAACATTCACAAGAGATTTTACCCATATCAAGAAAGAATTTTAAAAACACAAGTAATGGATAGTCGAAGATTTCCATACGCTTTCATTGCAGTTTCTATCATTGTTATGTTCTTAATCACATGTCAGTTACGTTAACAGCGTAAAATCATATTAATGCTTATGATTATCATGATATGATCTATGATTATTCACAATTAAAGTTATGAATATTTGGAAGGAAAAAATGTCACCAATATTGTTTCTCTTCCCACACACACAAAACAAGAACCTTCTTGTCATGTTATTATTTTAATATAATTCTAGAAATTTTATAATATACAATTTAATATATTGATAGCAGCACATTGGTTCTAATGTGTGCTTGGTTTTATGAACATAAAATAATATATACATGATCAGCATTAAGATCAGAAGCAAGATCAAAGATCTGTCCAGGTGTATGTTCACCTGGAGGAATTGAACCAGACTGCAACACACTCTGCACTGGCTTAGGATTTCCTAAAGGAGGCTATTGCAAAGGATTAACATGTTGCTGCAATAATTGTATTGCTTGTTAATTCATATTGCTATCTTAATTATCCAATAAAATAAACTCTAATGAAGCTTTTATCTTTTATATTAAACTACAAATACTCAATCGAAAGCATCGACTCAAATAGATACCTGGACATGCATCTATAATAAATATATGAGCTTGTAGTAAAATATTATTATCAAGGTAATATGTTTTAAGTGCATGGCCGACAAGAGATAATTTGCTCTGATTCAAATATGTTTGATTCTTGAGCTCTCTCGGAACAAATAATAAATACATTTTGGTAAAATATACACCATATTTCAAAATCCTTATATTACAATATGTTAACTTTAGTTTTAATAAGAAAATGAAAAAGTAAATTCGTTATTGTTCCCTTAGAAATGTACCCATCTATTTCAGATTAGGTCTAGCATTAGAAGAAGTAGTAGTAGAAGAAGAAGAAGAGTATAACAAAGAAGACGCAGAGAAACTCGTGCTACTGCTTCTCAAATACTTAGCTGCTTTCTGCATATAAGAGGAAGGCGAAGAATCTTCTCTCCCTTCTCCTCCGTTGTTATTACAACTTCCCGAGTAACCATTCCTCTCACCCCCACCTTTCATTGATTCTTCTCTTTCTCGACGTATATCACTGAGCATTGCAGCCACATTTTTCATTGTAGGCCTGTCTTCAGGTAATGGGTTAACGCAGAGAAGCGCCACTCCAAGCATCTGCATCATCTCTTCGACTTCAGGCTCTGGCCTCACTAGCAATCCATGGTCGATGTTACTATGTGGAGTATGTTTGTATTGTTGGATCGATCGGTTAAATATTTGATTGATATTTGAATCTCTCTCATTTCTGTTTAGCATCATAGGGTTTGGATCTAACGTAGTGTAGATTGTCTAATTCCGGTGTCATAAGGCTTGGATCTCAGCCGTCTCTTCCAGTGTTGTCTCAGTTGATCAAAGGAGGAGTAGCGTCACTAATTTGATCGATTTAAAGAGTGAGTAATTTGAATAAAGGACCTAAAGGCAATAAAAATGACCGGAAAGCATAATCTTTTTATTAAACTCAGAGTTTGAAATCAGGGTTGATTTCTCTACTCTGGAAAGTAAGGTTTTTAGTAGCAAAATTCATGATGATTTTTTTTTCCGCGAAGGGGAAGTATATTTATATCATGAAAATCTTGATACGATGATATTAAATTAGAACGATCTTGGATTTTTCTGCTTTTTTGGAGATCCATCTTTATCTTTTTTATTTTCGAAAATATGTTAATTTCACATTAAGCATATTTTCTTTTTGGTGCAGGTCGGCAAGGACGATCACTAGGATTCGTCGGAATGGACCTTCTTCTTATTTATTAGGCTTGATTTTCAGTGGGCTTTTCTAACTGTTGGGTCGGACTAAAGAGAGGTGTTAAACCCACCTCCAACAATTTGTTTAGACCGAACAAACACGGATTTTATGAAAATGACCGAACAACAACAATAACAACAAAATCCCCTCAATCTTCTTCATTTGTTATTTTGGTTTCTATAATTTTCTATTAAATATATCTTATTTGTATTTTTATTTTAGAGATTATGGTTTTTAATATTTATAATTATTATTATAAAGAAACAATATTAAAATAATTATTTATATCTTAAAGTAAAAGTATTTAAAATTTGAAAGAGTATTTTATTAAAAAATCAATTATAAAATAAAATTGAAAAATAGATGGTTCTATATTTGAAATTAAAATAGCATTATATCATTTTACAATTGAAAAAGATAGAATTTGAGCAGATTTTATTCTTTTTTTGGGTCAACGGAGCAGATTTTATTCCAAAATTAAATTTGGCACTCAATTCTGATTAAGATTGGAGATACTCTTATAAGTAGCTTTAGATATCTTACACTACTCCAACAAACACCCAAATATAAAACAACATTCACAAGATATTTTACCCATATCAAAGAAAGAATTTTAAAAACACAAGTAATGGATAGTCGAAGATCTCCATACGCTTTCATTGCGGTTTCTATCATTGTTATGTTCTTAATCACAGGTCAGTTACATTTTTTTTCCAACATTCAGTTACTTTAACAGCGTAAAATCATATTAATGCTTATGATTATCATGATATGATCTATGATTATTCACAATTAAAGTTATGAATATTTGGAAGGAAAAAATGTCACCAATATTGTTTCTCTTCCCACACACACAAAACAAGAACCTTCGTGTCATGTTATTATTTTAATATAATTCTAGAAATTTTATAATATACAATTTAATATATTGATAGCAGCACATTGGTTCTAATGTGTGCTTGGTTTTATGAACATAAAATAATATATACAGGATCAGCAGTAAGATCAGAAGCAAGATCAGAGATCTGTCCAGGTGTATGTTCACCTGGAGGAATTAAACCAGACTGCATGACACTCTGCATTGGCTTAGGATTTCCTAAAGGAGGCTATTGCAAAGGATTAACATGTTGCTGCAATAATTGTATTGTTTGTTAATTCATATTGCTATCTTAATTATCCAATAAAATAAACTCTAATGAAGCTTTTATTTTTATATTAAACCACAAATACTCAATCGAAAGCATCGGCTCAAATAGATACATGGACATGCATATATAATAAATATATGAACTTGCAGTAAAATATTATTCTCAAGGTAATATGTTTTAATTGCATGGCCGACAAGAGATAATTTGCTCTGATTCAAATATGTTTGATTCTTGAGTTCTCTCGGAACAAATAACAACAACGATAAATACATTTTGGTAAAATATACACCATATTTCAAAATCCTTATATTACAATTAGTTAACTTTTGTTTTAATAAGAAAATGAAAAAAAGTAAATTCGATATTATTTGTTCCTTTAGAAATGTACCCATCTATTTCAGATTAGGTCTAGCATTAGAAGTATTAGTAGAAGAAGAAGAGTGTAACAAAGAAGACGCAGAGAAACTCGTGCTACTGCTTCTCAAATACTTAGCTGCTTGCTGCATATCAGAGGAAGGCGAAGAATCTTCTCTCCCTTCTCCTCCGTTGTTATTACAACTTTCCGAGCAACCATTCCTCTCACCACCACCTTTCATCGATTCTTCTCTTTCTCGACGTATCTCACTGAGCATTGCAGCCACATCTTTCATTATAGGCCTGTCTTCAGGTAATGGGTTAACGCAGAGAAGCGCCACTCCAAGCATCTGCATCATCTCTTCGACCTCAGACTTTGGCCTCACTAGCAATCCATGGTCGATGTTACTATGTGGAGTCCATTTGTATTGTTGGATCGATCGGTTAAATATTTGAGTGATATTTGAATCTCTCTCATTTCTGTTTAGCATCATAGGGTTTGTATCTAAAGTAGTGTAGATTGTCTAATTCCGGTGTCATAGGGCTTGGATCTCGGCTGTCTCTTCGAGTGTTGTCTCAATTGATCGAATAAGGAGTAGCGTCACTAATTTGATCGATTTAAAGAGACTTGAGTAATTTGAATAAAGGACCTAAAGGCAATAACAAAATGACCGTAAAACATAATCTTTTTATTTAAATAATAGTTTGAGATCGGGGTTGATTTCTATACTCTGGAAAGTAAGGTTTTTAGTAGCAAAATTCATGATGATTTTTTTTCCGCTCAGGGGAAATATATTTATATCATGAAAATCTTGATACGATAATATTAAATCAGAACAATCTTGGATTTTTCTGCTTTTTTGGAGATACGTCTTTATCTTTTTTTATTTTCGAAAATATGTTAATTTCACATTAAGCATATTTTCTTTTGGTGCAGGTCGGCAAGGACGATCACTGGGATTCGTCGGAATGGAACTTCTTCTTATTTATTAGGCTTGATTTTCGATGGGCTTTTCTAATTGTTGGGCCGGACTACAGAGAGGTGTTAAATCCATCTCCAACAATTTGTTTAGACCGAACAAACACATATTTTATGAAAATGATCAAACAACAACAATAACAACAAAATCCCCTCAATCTTCTTCATTTGTTATTGTGGTTTCTAAATTTTTTTATTAAATATATCTTATTTGTATTTTTATTTTAAAGATTATAGTTTATAATATTTATAATTATTATTACAAAGAAAAATATTAAAATGATTACTTATATCTTAAAATAAAAAGTATTTAAAATTTGAAAGAGTATTTTATAAAAAAATCAATTATAAAATAAAATTGAAAAATAGATGATTCTTTAATTGAAATCAAAATAGCATTTATCATTTTACAATTGAAAAAGATAGAATTAGAGCAGATTTTATTCCTTTTTTTTTGTCAACAGAGCAGATTTTATTCCAAAATTAAATTTGGCACTCAATTTGGATTAAGTTTGGAGATACTCTTATAAGTAGCTTTAGATATATTACACTACTCCAACAAACATCCAAATATAAAACAACATTCACAAGAGATTTTACCCATATCAAAGAAAGAATTTTAAAAACACAAGTAATGGATAGTCGAAGATTTTCATACGCTTTCATTGCGGTTTCTATCATTGTTATGTTCTTAATCACATGTCAGTTACGTTAACAGCGTAAAATCATATTAATGCTTATGATTATCATGATATGATCTATGATTATTCACAATTAAAGTTATGAATATTTGGAAGGAAAAAATGTCACCAATATTGTTTCTCTTCCCACACACACAAAACAAGAACCTTCTTGTCATGTTATTATTTTAATATAATTCTAGAAATTTTATAATATACAATTTAATATATTGATAGCAGCACATTGGTTCTAATGTGTGCTTGGTTTTATGAACATAAAATAATATATACATGATCAGCATTAAGATCAGAAGCAAGATCAAAGATCTGTCCAGGTGTATGTTCACCTGGAGGAATTGAACCAGACTGCAACACACTCTGCACTGGCTTAGGATTTCCTAAAGGAGGCTATTGCAAAGGATTAACATGTTGCTGCAATAATTGTATTGCTTGTTAATTCATATTGCTATCTTAATTATCCAATAAAATAAACTCTAATGAAGCTTTTATCTTTTATATTAAACTACAAATATTCAATCGAAAGCATCGACTCAAATAGATACCTGGACATGCATCTATAATAAATATATGAGCTTGTAGTAAAATATTATTATCAAGGTAATATGTTTTAAGTGCATGGCCGACAAGAGATAATTTGCTCTGATTCAAATATGTTTGATTCTTGAGCTCTCTCGGAAAAAATAATAAATACATTTTGGTAAAATATACACCATATTTCAAAATCCTTATATTACAATATGTTAACTTTAGTTTTAATAAGAAAATGAAAAAGTAAATTCGTTATTGTTCCCTTAGAAACGTACCCATCTATTTCAGATTAGGTCTAGCATTAGAAGTAGTAGTAGTAGAAGAAGAAGAAGAGTATAACAAAGAAGACGCAGAGAAACTCGTGCTACTGCTTCTCAAATACTTAGCTGCTTTCCGCATATAAGAGGAAGGCGAAGAATCTTCTCTCCCTTCTCCTCCGTTGTTATTACAACTTCCCGAGTAACCATTCCTCTCACCACCACCTTTCATTGATTCTTCTCTTTCTCGACGTATATCACTGAGCATTGCAGACACATCTTTCATTGTAGGCCTGTCTTCAGGTAATGGGTTAACGCAGAGAAGCGCCACTCCAAGCATCTGCATCATCTCTTCGACTTCAGGCTCTGGCCTCACTAGCAATCCATGGTCGATGTTACTATGTGGAGTCTGTTTGTATTGTTGGATCGATCGGTTAAATATTTGATTGATATTTGAATCTCTCTCATTTCTGTTTAGCATCATAGGGTTTGGATCTAACGTAGTGTAGATTGTCTAATTCCGGTGTCATAAGGCTTGGATCTCAGCCGTCTCTTCCAGTGTTGTCTCAGTTGATCAAAGGAGGAGTAGCGTCACTAATTTGATCGATTTAAAGAGTGAGTAATTTGAATAAAGGACCTAAAGGCAATAAAAATGACCGGAAAGCATAATCTTTTTATTAAACTCAGAGTTTGAAATCAGGGTTGATTTCTCTACTCTGGAAAGTAAGGTTTTTAGTAGCAAAATTCATGATGATTTTTTTTTCCGCGAAGGGGAAGTATATTTATATCATGAAAATCTTGATACGATGATATTAAATTAGAACAATCTTGGATTTTTCTGCTTTTTTGGAGATCCATCTTTATCTTTTTTATTTTCGAAAATATGTTAATTTCACATTAAGCATATTTTCTTTTTGGTGCAGGTCGGCAAGGACGATCACTAGGATTCGTCGGAATGGACCTTCTTCTTATTTATTAGGCTTGATTTTCAGTGGGCTTTTCTAACTGTTGGGCCGGACTAAAGAGAGGAGTTAAACCCACCTCCAACAATTTGTTTAGACCGAACAAACACGGATTTTATGAAAATGACCGAACAACAACAATAACAACAAAATCCCCTCAATCTTCTTCATTTGTTATTTTGGTTTCTATAATTTTCTATTAAATATATCTTATTTGTATTTTTATTTTAGAGATTATGGTTTTTAATATTTATAATTATTATTATAAAGAAACAATATTAAAATAATTATTTATATCTTAAAGTAAAAGTATTTAAAATTTGAAAGAGTATTTTATTAAAAAATCAATTATAAAATAAAATTGAAAAATAGATGGTTCTATATTTGAAATTAAAATAGCAATATATCATTTTACAATTGAAAAAGATAGAATTTGAGCAGATTTTATTCTTTTTTTTGGTCAACGGAGCAGATTTTATTCCAAAATTAAATTTGGCACTCAATTCTGATTAAGATTGGAGATACTCTTATAAGTAGCTTCAGATATCTTACACTACTCCAACAAACACCCAAATATAAAACAACATTCACAAGAGATTTTACCCATATCAAAGAAAGAATTTTAAAAACACAAGTAATGGATAGTCGAAGATCTCCATACGCTTTCATTGCGGTTTCTATCATTGTTATGTTCTTAATCACAGGTCAGTTACATTTTTTTTTCAACATTCAGTTACTTTAACAGCGTAAAATCATATTAATGCTTATGATTATCATGATATGATCTATGATTATTCACAATTAAAGTTATGAATATTTGGAAGGAAAAAATGTCACCAATATTGTTTCTCTTCCCACACACACAAAACAAGAACCTTCCTGTCATGTTATTATTTTAATATAATTCAAGAAATTTTATAATATACAATTTAATATATTGATAGCAGCACATTGGTTCTAATGTGTGCTTGGTTTTATGAACATAAAATAATATATACAGGATCAGCAGTAAGATCAGAAGCAAGATCAGAGATCTGTCCAGGTGTATGTTCACCTGGAGGAATTAAACCAGACTGCATGACACTCTGCATTGGCTTAGGATTTCCTAAAGGAGGCTATTGCAAAGGATTAACATGTTGCTGCAATAATTGTATTGTTTGTTAATTCATATTGCTATCTTAATTATCCAATAAAATAATCTCTAATAAATATATTAAACCACAAATACTCAATCGAAAGCATCGGCTCAAATAGATACATGGACATGCATATATAATAAATATATGAACTTGCAGTAAAATATTATTCTCAAGGTAATATGTTTTAATTGCATGGCCGACAAGAGATAATTTGCTCTGATTCAAATATGTTTGATTCTTGAGTTCTCTCGGAACAAATAACAACAACGATAAATACATTTTGGTAAAATATACACCATATTTCAAAATCCTTATATTACAATTAGTTAACTTTTTTTTTAATAAGAAAATGAAAAAAGTAAATTCGATATTATTTGTTCCTTTAGAAATGTACCCATCTATTTCAGATTAGGTCTAGCATTAGAAGTAGTAGTAGAAGAAGAAGAGTATAACAAAGAAGACGCAGAGAAACTCGTGCTACTGCTTCTCAAATACTTAGCTGCTTGTTGCATATCAGAGGAAGGCGAAGAATCTTCTCTCCCTTCTCCTCCGTTGTTATTACAACTTCCCGAGCAACCATTCCTCTCACCACCACCTTTCATCGATTCTTCTCTTTCTCGACGTATCTCACTGAGCATTGCAGCCACATCTTTCATTATAGGCCTGTCTTCAGGTAATGGGTTAACGCAGAGAAGCGCCACTCCAAGCATCTGTAGGAATTCGTTTGGTTGATCCTGATGTAATTCACAGATTCATCTCAACCTAAACATACAGATCTAGGTTCTCTTGAATAGAAACATAACATGATCTCACCTTTTACCTGTTTGTTGCAGCGGAAGGAATAGAACAGGTCAGAGATCAGATAGATGCACCGAGGGATGAATCCTCCAAAGGTTCACACACGCGATCACAGGAATGGCTGCTAGACCACAGGGAGAGAGGCGCGCAGGGAGAGAGAGAGACGCGGCTAGGGTTTCGGTTGGGGAGAAAGAGATTTGGCTTTTGATCATTAAAAGCCTTCTCTTTCCCTTTTGGGCTTATGGGCCCAAAATACCAATCTGATTGAATCCCATGGATTTAATCAGACCCATTAATTTTTCTCTCTTAATACGACAAATGCCTGGCACTTTTGTCGTACTTCTGCTAAGCCGTTCCAACACATTTTCCTGTTAGCTTAGGCGTGTGACCCATATGGGATCATATAATAAAGGCAATAAGTCCAAGACTTATAGATCATGAGCGGACTCTAGCAAGCCATCATGATCCCCAGTATTATATGACTTATGTCTGATCTCGACATACTCTTACTTTCTAGAGACAGTACCGAGATTACTGGACACAATTCCAACAATCTCCCACTTGTACTGGAATCTCTGTATTCATAATCCTTTTGTCTCAATATCTGGATTAGTCATAAGGCAAGATTGGTGTCATCCTTATAAAGCCTAATCTTGTTCATCGGACTCTGATTTGATACTGACAATCCAAACGACTCGGGAAAGTCCGTTTGAGCATGGCCATGCGTTTTCCAGTATTCAAATCTCCGATTGGCCTAGAGATATTCACTCCATTTATATTGGTGGGACAAATCCCATCTTGTTCCATCACTGCAAACTACTCATTTCATGATGTACCCAAACAAGGTCCTTATAGCTATCACAGAACGATAGCGTTAGACAATGATCAAAGTACATCAGTCCATGTGCAGTCACATGCATGTGAACTCAGGTCTAAGGACTATACTCTATAGTCGTAGTAAGAATCTCTTATGACACAGATATAAATATCCTGAAGAGTTCTTATAAGCGGGTCTTGTCCGGTCGTATGTTCCCAACATACACCTATGTACTGACTTTGATGCCGCGCATCTATGACACACTGAGACTTTGTCATAAGTCACGTACCAATCCAGTTTCACACGGTTGTTGGTGTTCCAGTTTCAACAACCTTCGACTAGGGACAGGATGATATAAAACATTTATCAAATATAGGGCCTCATGATCAAGCTAAATGACTTTGATGACTCAAGATCAAGTCACTTACTTCGATGACCTATAAAATGCTTCATATCATTTTGGAACGATTATTTCATCACAGTTAAAATAATCTAGAAATAATAATTTCATTAAAACATAAAATAATGTTTTACAAGAACATATCAAATAACTAAAATAAAGCTCACAAAACTCCCACTCAAATTTAGATTACATTTCAATGTTTCTAATGCCTACAGCTTCAGTCAGGAACTCGAGCTTAGGCCTTGGGAGTGGCTTTGTCAACGGATCAGCGACATTATCATCTGTCGGAACTCGGCTGATCTTGACTTCCTTTCTATTAATGATGTCACGTATCAAGTGATATCTTCTTTGAACATGCTTGGATTTCTGGTGTGATCTTGGTTCCTTTGCCTGAGCTATAGCACCATTGTTGTCACAAAACAGTGCCAGAGGCTCAGCCGCATCTGGTATCACACCTAGTTCCATAATGAACTTTCGTATCCAAACAGCTTCCTTCGCCGCTTCTGATGCGGCGATATATTCAGCTTCTGTAGTGGAATCAGCAACGGTGTCCTGCTTGGAGCTTCTCCAACTTACTGCACCGCCATTCAGACAAAAGACATAACCGGACTGTGACCGGAAATCATCTGTGTCTGTCTGGAAACTTGCGTCCGTGAATCCACTGACTTTAAGCACATCACTTCCACCGTACACCAAGAACTTATCCTTAGTATGTCTTAGATACTTCAAGATATTCTTTACGGCAATCCAATGGTTTTCACCTGGATTTGACTGGTATCTACTCGTCATGCTCAATGCATAAGCAACATCAGGACGAGTACAGATCATGGCATACATGACAGATCCTATTGCAGATGCATAAGGAATGTTCTTCATGCGCTCAAGCTCAGCAGCCGACGTGGGGCTCTGCTTCTTGCTTAGCGTTGTGCCATGTACCATTGGCGTGAAGCCCTTCTTGGAATCTTTCATGCTGAATCTTTGTAGGACTTTGTCAATGTATGAGTCTTGACACAAGCCTATCAGCCTCTTAGGTCTATCCCGATAGATCCTAATTCCAAGAACGTATGCGGCTTCACCCATGTCTTTCATGGAAAAACAACTTCCAAGCCAGTCCTTTACAGACTTCAGCATTGGAACGTCGTTTCCGAGAAGCAGTATGTCATCGACATACAGAATAAGAAATACAATCTTGCTCCCACTAGATTTCTTATACACGCATTGTTCTTCTTCGTTTCTGATGAAGTCAAATTGCTTGATCGCTTCATCAAAACGAAGATTCCAGCTCCTCGATGCTTGCTTCAATCCATAAATGGATTTGTGAAGCTTGCATACTTTCCCAGCATTCTTTGGATCTATGTAACCGTCAGGTTGTGTCATATACACATCCTCTTCCAGAATACCATTCAGGAAGGCGGTTTTCACGTCCATCTGCCAAATTTCATAATCATGAAAAGCTGCAGTTGCTAGTAGAATCCGAATAGATTTCATCATAGCCACTGGTGAATAGGTTTCATCGTAGTCCACACCGTGAACTTGTCTGAAACCTTTTGCCACCAACCTGGCTTTGTAAATCTGGACATTTCCATCCACGTCAATCTTCTTCTTGAAGATCCATTTGCACTCGATGGCTTTTACACCAACGGGTAAGTCAACCAACGAAAACACTTGGTTGACCGACATGGAGTCCATTTCGGAATCAGTGGCCTTGCGCCACTTAGAGGAATCTGGGCCCATCATGGCTTGATTGAAGTTCGATGGTTCATCACCATCAATGATCAAAAGATCATGACAGTCAGTCACGAGGAATCCCTGATATCTCTCGGGTTCGTGACGGATCCTCCCGGATCTTCGAACTTCAGGTACTACAGGTTCAGGCTCTACAATTTCTTGTAGATCCTCCTGCTGCTCTTCCTCATTAGGTTGAGCAGTATCCTGTTCATCTTGAATTTCTTCAAGCAGTACCTTACTCCCACTGTCTTTCTTAGAGAGAAACTCTCTCTCAAGAAAGTTACAATCCCGGGCAACAAAGATCTTGTTCTCGGAACGTAGATAGAAGTAATAAGCCTTGGTTTCCCGTGGATAACCAATGAAGTAGCATTTGTCAGATTTTGGTGTAAGCTTGTCTGAGATTAATCTCTTGACGTAGGCTTCACAACCCCAAATTCTGAGATAAGACAGCACTGGAGCCACTCCAGTCCATAATTCATATGGTGTCTTTGCTACTGCTTTTGATGGCGCTCTGTTTAGAGTGAACACTGCTGTTAGCAGAGCATATCCCCAAAGGGATATTGGAAGGTCTGTGTGACTCATCATAGATCGAACCATATCCAATAAGGTCCGATTTCTCCTCTCAGACACACCATTCCATTGAGGTGTTCCAGGAGGAGTGAGTTGGGATACGATCCCACACTCTCTCAGATGATCACTGAATTCCTGGCTTAAGTATTCTCCTCCTCGGTCGGACCGAAGAGCCTTAATGCTTTTGCCAAGTTGGTTCTGTACTTCATTTTGGAATTCTCTGAACTTCTCAAAAGATTCAGACTTATGTTTCATCAAATAAACATATCCATACCTACTGAAATCATCAGTGAAGGTAATGAAGTACTGATAGTTTCCTCTTGCATTTGTGGACATTGGGCCACACACATCAGTGTGTATCAGGCCCAATAAGTCACTGGCCCTCTCGTTAGGTTTATTAAAGGGGGCCCGTGTCATTTTGCCCATCATGCAGGATTCGCATTTCTCACATGACTCAAAGTCAAATGAGCCAAGAAGTCCATTCGAATGGAGCCTCTTGATGCGTTTCTCGCTGATGTGCCCTAAACGACAATGCCATAGAAACGTTCGGTTTTCCTCATTAGGTTTAAACCGTTTTGTATTAATGTTATAAATTGGCGCGGATTGATCGAGTATGTAAAGCCCATTTGTAAGAGGGGCAGAACCATAGAACAAATTGTTGCGATTGAAGGAACATAATTTATTCTTAACTGAAAAATCATAACCTTCCAAATCCAACAAAGAAATTGAAATAATATTTCTGCTTATAGCAGGTACAAAATAACAATTATTCAGTTCTAAAATCAATCCCGAAGGTAAAGACAACAAGTATGTGCCTACAGCTAGTGCTGAAACTTTCGCTCCATTCCCAACTCGTAGCTCCACTTGTCCTTGCTTCAGCCTTCTACTGTTGCTGAGTGCCTGCATATTAGTACAAATATGAGCCCCACAACCAGTATCCATGACCCATGAGGTATTATCAGAAGTAGTTGTATTAACTTCTATAACAAAAATACCTGATGAAGAAGTCTCGAAAGTCTTCTTCTTCAATTCCTTTAGACCTTCCTGGAATTTCTTACAATCTCTTCTCCAATGCCCCAGTTCTTTGCAGAACCTGCACATGTCAGTTGGCCCAGCCTTGGACTTGGGCTTGGGCTTTGGCGTGTCCTTGTCCGCGACATGGACAGCCTTGGCCGCTCCCTTATCCTTAGCAGAGGATTTCTTAAACCCCTTGCCCTTTTGCACCATAAGCACATTGGGGTCCTTGGCGGTTTTCCTCAAGTTGGGCTCTGCAGTCTTGAGCATTCCGTGAAGCTCAGGTAGTGTCTTACTCAAGCCATGCATGTTAAAGTTCAGAATGAACTGATCATAGCTTGCAGGTAAAGACTGCAGAATGATGTCGCAGGCAAGTTCCTGGCTGATTGGGCAGTCGAGTTTCTGAAGATGATCGAGATAACCCATCATCTTCAAGACATGAGGACTCACTGCCGCATTCGCAGCCAACTTACGGTCCAAGAGGTTCTTGACTGTCTGGAACCTCTCGGTCCTAGCCTGCTCCTGAAAAAGCGATTTCAGGCTTGCCATGATCTCGATTGGAGACAATACACTTTCGAACTGTTTTTGCAGCTCAGGAGTCATTGTCACCAACATCAGGCAATAAACATCATTTTCATCTGACGAATGCTTTTCCCAAGCATTGTGCAGAGTCCTGGCAGCATTGGCAAGAGGCCTCTCGGGGAGGGGATCTCGAAGGACATAATCCTTCTTCTCCTGCTTGAGGACTAGCCTCAAGTTCCTTGACCATGTCAGGAAGTTCGTTCCAGTCAGCTTCTCCTTCTCGAGAACAGACCGGATCGAGAATGTGTTTTGTGTGCTTGTAGTAGTCATATCTGAAATATATAAATAAAAAGGTTATTAGTTATTATGTTCAAAATGACTAATCTCGTATTAAAATTTAATATGATTAATCACGCATTATATTCCATAACCTAAGTTACCCTCAATTGAATATAATGATTCCAAGATCCACATATAACTAAGATTAAAGTGGGCCACTGGCCGTCACCCAACCTTAGCTTATATCGGTAAGCCCTATATCGGCTAATTATATCCGTGATATAACTCTTGGTTGTGAATCTGGGCCCGAGGCCCAATCCACTCTGATGTCTCAAGGCCCGGGACTCCCGATGGCCTAGTCAAGAAAACCGGACTATACAGTCATGTAATCATTAATGTCTGGGACTCCCAATGACATTTATGAATCACAAACCGTCTTACCCACGCAAAAGCAGACATCCTCACACTGTAAGGCCATGAATGCAATTGAATGGGCTTTGACAGCTGACATAGCCTGGACAAGACATCCAACGCTTGATATTATTTGAGGTTCGTAGGTTTATTAAAATCATTCCCAAAATAGAAGATTACTATTTCGGGAAACTTTCTATTTATGGAAACCTACTATTTTTGGAAACTTTCTAAAATTGGAAACTTTCTAAAAAACGGAAACTTTCTAACTTTAGAAATTTCTTTAAAATCCAAAACCCGCAAATTCAGAAACTTCTATTTTAAGAAACTTTCTAATTTCAAAATTTCGGAAACTTTAATTTAAAATCGACTTTATAATATTATAAAATAAATTTTAAATTTATCTGATGAAAGACTCAAATAATTGGCCCAATTGTTTTAACTTCTTGGCCCGAGGCCCAAGAATTGGTCCATGTCCAAGACATGACCCAATTGTCCAATTAATTGACATAACCGGTCTGGTTCATTAAAACTGGTCTAACCAAGTTTCAATTACTACGATGACCACAATTGTCAACCGGTTATTTACTAAACCGGAATTTCTCAATTTATTTGGTCCAACCAAATCAAATTAGAAATTCCTGGTTTAGGCACTAAATCCAATATTTCTTTCGACATTGGATTTCTTATCCCGGTTTAACCAGATTTAATAAAATTATTAAAATCTGTTTATTAAACCAGAATGATTAATTTTAATTAAGTTTTGAACCGAACCGACAATACGAACCGAACCGATCGAATTGCTGAACCGTGACGATCACGTCAGCCCTAGCTTCGCGACCATCGTCCAGCCGCAAGCCGTCAACGATCCGAGATCGAGACGATGCGCAGCTTCGGACGGGACGCGACAGCCGAGACGATCGCCGGACGGGATGCTCGGACGAACGCTCCACAATCGCCGAGCGATCGGGACGCGACGCACAGCCGAGACGAAGCCGAGACGCGATCGGGACGACGCACAGCCGAGACGCGATCGCCGTGCGATCCACTCGGCCAATCGATCCGGACGCGATCGCCGTGCGATCACTCGGCCGATCGACCCAACCGGCCATCCCGACCGTCCGACCCATGGCCGATCACCAAAACCCGAGTCATATAGCTCGGTTTTTGTGATTTCGAATGTTTGTTCAGGATTTAATTCAGTTTCTTAAGTGTTTTTCTTATCAGTAATGGATTCAAAACACTTCTAAACAGATTAAACATCCTAAACATGAATCTAAAACAAGAAATCCTAAGAACCAATGGCTCTGATACCACTGTAGGAATTCGTTTGGTTGATCCTGATGTAATTCACAGATTCATCTCAACCTAAACATACAGATCTAGGTTCTCTTGAATAGAAACATAACATGATCTCACCTTTTACCTGTTTGTTGCAGCGGAAGGAATAGAACAGGTCAGAGATCAGATAGATGCACCGAGGGATGAATCCTCCAAAGGTTCACACACGCGATCACAGGAATGGCTGCTAGACCACAGGGAGAGAGGCGCGCAGGGAGAGAGAGAGACGCGGCTAGGGTTTCGGTTGGGGAGAAAGAGATTTGGCTTTTGATCATTAAAAGCCTTCTCTTTCCCTTTTGGGCTTATGGGCCCAAAATACCAATCTGATTGAATCCCATGGATTTAATCAGACCCATTAATCTTTCTCTCTTAATACGACAAATGCCTGGCACTTTTGTCGTACTTCTGCTAAGCCGTTCCAACACATTTTCCTGTTAGCTTAGGCGTGTGACCCATATGGGATCATATAATAAAGGCAATAAGTCCAAGACTTATAGATCATGAGCGGACTCTAGCAAGCCATCATGATCCCCAGTATTATATGACTTATGTCTGATCTCGACATACTCTTACTTTCTAGAGACAGTACCGAGATTACTGGACACAATTCCAACAGCATCTGCATCATCTCTTCGACCTCATACTCTGGCCTCGCTAGCAATCCATGGCCGATGTTACTATGTGGAATTCGTTTGTATTGTTGGATCGATCGGTTAAATATTTGATTGATATTTGAATATCTCTCATTTCTGTTTAGCATCATAGTGTAGATTGTCTAATTTCGGTGTCATAGGGCTTGGATCTCAGCCGTCTCTTCCAGTGTTGTCTCGGTTGATCGAAGGAGGAGTAGGGTCACTAATCTGATCGATTTAAAGAGACTTGAGTAATTTGAATAAAGGACCTAAAGCCAATAACAAAATGACCGGAAAAACATAATCTTTTTATTAAACTAAGAGTTTGAAATCGGGTTGATTTCTCTACTCTGGAAAGTAAGGTTTTTAGTAGCAAAATTCATGATGACTTTTTTCCGCGCATGGAAGTATATTTATATCATGAAAATCTTGATACGATAATATTAAATCACAACAATCTTGTATTTTTCGGCTTTTTGGAGATCCATCTTTTTCTTTTTTTATTTTCGAAAATATGTTAATTTCACATTAAGCATATTTTCTTTTTGGTGCAGGTCGGCAAGAACGATCGCTGGGATTTGTCGGAATGGACCTTCTTCTTATTTATTAGGCTTGATTTTCGATGGGCTTTTCTAATGGTTGGGCCGGACTAAAGAGAGGTGTTAAACCCATCTCCAACAATTTTTTAGACCGAATAAACACGGATTTTATGAAAATGAACGAACAACAACAATAACAACAAAATCCCCTCAATCTTCATCATTTGTTATTATGGTTTCTATAATTTTCTATTAAATATATCTTATTTGTATTTTTATTTTAGAGATTATAGTTTTTAATATTTATAATTATTATTATAAAGAAACAATATTAAAATTATTATTTATATCTTAAAGTAAAAGTATTTGAAATTTGAAAGAGTATTTTATTAAAAAATCAATTATAAAATAAAATTGAAAAATAGATGGTTCTATATTTGAAATCAAAATAGCATTATATCATTTTACAATTGAAAAAGATAGAATTGGAACAGATTTTTTTTTTGGTCAACGTAGCAGATTTTATTCCAAAATTAAATTTGGCACTCAATTCTGATTAAGATTGGAGATAATCTTATAAGTAGCTTCAGATATTTTACACTACCCCAACAAACACCCAAATATAAAACAACATTCACAAGAGATTTTACCCATATCAAAGAAAGAATTTTAAAAACACAAGTAATGGATAGTCGAAGATCTCCATACGCTTTCATTGCGGTTTCTATCATTGTTATGTTCTTAATCACAGGTCAGTTACATTTTTTTTCCAACATTCAGATACTTTAACAGCGTAAAATCATATTAATGCTTATGATTATCATGATATGATCTATGATTATTCACAATTAAAGTTATGAATATTTGGAAGGAAAAAATGTCACCAATATTGTTTCTTTTCCCACACACACAAAACAAGAACCTTCTTGTCATGTTATTATTTTAATATAATTCTAGAAATTTTATAATATACAATTTAATATATTGATAGCAGCACATTGGTTCTAATGTGTGCTTGGTTTTATGAACATAAAATAATATATACAGGATCAACAGTAAGATCAGAAGCAAGATCAGAGATCTGTCCAGGTGTATGTTCACCTGGAGGAATTAAACCAGACTGCATGACACTCTGCATTGGCTTAGGATTTCCTAAAGGAGGCTATTGCAAAGGATTAACATGTTGCTGCAATAATTGTATTGTTTGTTAATTCATATTGCTATCTTAATTATCCAATAAAATAATCTCTAATAAATATATTAAACCACAAATACTCAATCGAAAGCATCGGCTCAAATAGATACATGGACATGCATATATAATAAATATATGAACTTGCAGTAAAATATTATTCTCAAGGTAATATGTTTTAATTGCATGGCCGACAAGAGATAATTTGCTCTGATTCAAATATGTTTGATTCTTGAGTTCTCTCGGAACAAATAACAACAACGATAAATACATTTTGGTAAAATATACACCATATTTCAAAATCCTTATATTACAATTAGTTAACTTTTTTTTTAATAAGAAAATGAAAAAAGTAAATTCGATATTATTTGTTCCTTTAGAAATGTACCCATCTATTTCAGATTAGGTCTAGCATTAGAAGTAGTAGTAGAAGAAGAAGAGTATAACAAAGAAGACGCAGAGAAACTCGTGCTACTGCTTCTCAAATACTTAGCTGCTTGTTGCATATCAGAGGAAGGCGAAGAATCTTCTCTCCCTTCTCCTCCGTTGTTATTACAACTTCCCGAGCAACCATTCCTTTCACCACCACCTTTCATCGATTCTTCTCTTTCTCGACGTATCTCACTGAGCATTGCAGCCACATCTTTCATTATAGGCCTGTCTTCAGGTAATGGGTTAACGCAGAGAAGCGCCACTCCAAGCATCTGCATCATCTCTTCGACCTCATACTCTGGCCTCGCTAGCAATCCATGGCCGATGTTACTATGTGGAATTCGTTTGTATTGTTGGATCGATCGGTTAAATATTTGATTGATATTTGAATATCTCTCATTTTTGTTTAGCATCATAGTGTAGATTGTCTAATTTCGGTGTCATAGGGCTTGGATCTCAGCCGTCTCTTCCAGTGTTGTCTCGGTTGATCGAAGGAGGAGTAGGGTCACTAATCTGATCGATTTAAAGAGACTTGAGTAATTTGAATAAAGGACCTAAAGCCAATAACAAAATGACCGGAAAAACATAATCTTTTTATTAAACTAAGAGTTTGAAATCGGGTTGATTTCTCTACTCTGGAAAGTAAGGTTTTTAGTAGCAAAATTCATGATGATTTTTTTCCGCGCATGGAAGTATATTTATATCATGAAAATCTTGATACGATAATATTAAATCACAACAATCTTGTATTTTTCGGCTTTTTGGAGATCCATCTTTTTCTTTTTTTATTTTCGAAAATATGTTAATTTCACATTAAGCATATTTTCTTTTTGGTGCAGGTCGGCAAGAACGATCGCTGGGATTTGTCGGAATGGACCTTCTTCTTATTTATTAGGCTTGATTTTCGATGGGCTTTTCTAATGGTTGGGCCGGACTAAAGAGAGGTGTTAAACCCATCTCCAACAATTTTTTAGACCGAATAAACACGGATTTTATGAAAATGAACGAACAACAACAATAACAACAAAATCCCCTCAATCTTCATCATTTGTTATTATGGTTTCTATAATTTTCTATTAAATATATCTTATTTGTATTTTTATTTTAGAGATTATAGTTTTTAATATTTATAATTATTATTATAAAGAAACAATATTAAAATTATTATTTATATCTTAAAGTAAAAGTATTTGAAATTTGAAAGAGTATTTTATTAAAAAATCAATTATAAAATAAAATTGAAAAATAGATGGTTCTATATTTGAAATCAAAATAGCATTATATCATTTTACAATTGAAAAAGATAGAATTGGAGCAGATTTTTTTTGGGTCAACGGAGCAGATTTTATTCCAAAATTAAATTTGGCACTCAATTCTGATTAAGATTGGAGATACTCTTATAAGTAGCTTCAGATATTTTACACTACTCCAACAAACACCCAAATATAAAACAACATTCACAAGAGATTTTACCCATATCAAAGAAAGAATTTTAAAAACACAAGTAATGGATAGTCGAAGATCTCCATACGCTTTCATTGCGGTTTCTATCATTGTTATGTTCTTAATCACAGGTCAGTTACATTTTTTTTCCAACATTCAGATACTTTAACAGCGTAAAATCATATTAATGCTTATGATTATCATGATATGATCTATGATTATTCACAATTAAAGTTATGAATATTTGGAAGGAAAAAATGTCACCAATATTGTTTCTTTTCCCACACACACAAAACAAGAACCTTCTTGTCATGTTATTATTTTAATATAATTCTAGAAATTTTATAATATACAATTTAATATATTGATAGCAGCACATTGGTTCTAATGTGTGCTTGGTTTTATGAACATAAAATAATATATACAGGATCAGCAGTAAGATCAGAAGCAAGATCAGAGATCTGTCCAGGTGTATGTTCACCTGGAGGAATTAAACCAGACTGCATGACACTCTGCATTGGCTTAGGATTTCCTAAAGGAGGCTATTGCAAAGGATTAACATGTTGCTGCAATAATTGTATTGTTTGTTAATTCATATTGCTATCTTAATTATCCAAAAAAATAAACTCTAATGAAGCTTTTATTTTTATATTAAACCACAAATACTCAATCGAAAGCATCGGCTCAAATAGATACATGGACATGCATATATAATAAATATATGAACTTGCAGTAAAATATTATTCTCAAGGTAATATGTTTTAATTGCATGGCCGACAAGAGATAATTTGCTCTGATTCAAATATGTTTGATTCTTGAGTTCTCTCGGAACAAATAACAACAACGATAAATACATTTTGGTAAAATATACACCATATTTCAAAATCATTATATTACAATTAGTTAACTTTTGTTTTAATAAGAAAATGAAAAAAGTAAATTCGATATTATTTGTTCCTTTAGAAATGTACCCATCTATTTCAGATTAGGTCTAGCATTAGAAGTAGTAGTACAAGAAGAAGAAGAAGAGTATAACAAAGAAGACGCAGAGAAACTCGTGCTACTGCTTCTCAAATACTTAGCTGCTTGCTGCATATCAGAGGAAGGCGAAGAATCTTCTCTCCCTTCTCCTCCGTTGTTATTACAACTTCCCGAGCAACCATTCCTCTCACCACCACCTTTCATCGATTCTTCTCTTTCTCGACGTATCTCACTGAGCATTGCAGCCACATCTTTCTCTGTAGGCCTGTCTTCAGGTAATGAGTTAACGCAGAGAAGCGCCACTCCAAGCATCTGCATCATCTCTTCGACCTCATACTATGGCCTCGCTAGCAATCCATGGTCGATGTTACTATGTGAAATTCGTTTGTATTGTTGGATCGATCGGTTAAATATTTGATTGATATTTGAATCTCTCTCATTTCTGTTTAGCATCATAGGGTTTGGATCTAAAGTAGTGTAGATTGTCTAATTTCGGTGTCATAGGGCTTGGATCTCAGCCGTCTCTTCCAGTGTTGTCTCGGTTGATCGAAGGAGGAGTAGGGTCACTAATCTGATCGATTTAAAGAGACTTGAGTAATTTGAATAAAGGACCTAAAGCCAATAACAAAATGACCGGAAAAACATAATCTTTTTATTAAACTAAGAGTTTGAAATCGGGGTTGATTTCTCTACTCTGGAAAGTAAGGTTTTTAGTAGCAAAATTCATGATGATTTTTTTCCGCGCATGGAAGTATATTTATATCATGAAAATCTTGATACGATAATATTAAATCACAACAATCTTGTATTTTTCGGCTTTTTGGAGATCCATCTATTTTTTTTTTTTTTTCCGAAAATATGTTAATTTCACATTAAGCATATTTTCTTTTTGGTGCAGGTCGACAAGAACGATCGCTGGGATTTGTCGGAATGGACCTTCTTCTTATTTATTAGGCTTGATTTTCGATGGGCCTTTCTAATGGTTGGGCCGGACTAAAGAGAGGTGTTAAACCCATCTCCAACAATTTTTTAGACCGAATAAACACGGAATTTATGAAAATGAACGAACAACAACAATAACAACAAAATCCCCTCAATCATCATCATTTGTTATTATGGTTTCTATAATTTTCTATTATATATATCTTATTTGTATTTTTATTTTAGAGATTATAGTTTTTAATATTTATAATTATTATTATAAAGAAACAATATTAAAATTATTATTTATATCTTAAAGTAAAAGTATTTGAAATTTGAAAGAGTATTTTATTAAAAAATCAATTATAAAATAAAATTGAAAAATAGATGGTTCTATATTTGAAATTAAAATAGCATTATATCATTTTACAATTGAAAAAGATAGAATTGGAGCAGATTTTTTTTTTTTTTTTTTTTTTGGGTCAACGGAGCAGATTTTATTCCAAAATTAAATTTGGCACTCAATTCTGATTAAGATTGGAGATACTCTTATAAGTAGCTTCAGATATCTTACACTACTCCAACAAACACCCAAATATAGAACAATATTCACAAGAGATTTTACCCATATCAAAGAAAGAATTTTAAAAACACAAGTAATGGATAGTCGAAGATCTCCATACGCTTTCATTGCGGTTTCTATCATTGTTATGTTCTTAATCACAGGTCAGTTACATTTTTTTTTCCAACATTCAGTTACTTTAACAGCAGAAAATCATATTAATGCTTATGATTATCATGATATGATCTATGATTATTCACAATTAAAGTTATGAATATTTGGAAGGAAAAAATGTCACCAATATTGTTTCTCTTCCCACACACACAAAACAAGAACCTTTTTGTCATGTTATTATTTTAATATAATTCTAGAAATTTTATAATATACAATTTAATATATTGATAGCAGCACATTGGTTCTAATGTGTGCTTGGTTTTATGAACATAAAATAATATATACAAGATCAACAGTAAGATCAGAAGCAAGATCAGAGATCTGTCCAGGTGTATGTTCACCTCAAGGAATTGAACCAGACTGCATGACACTCTGCATTGGCTTAGGATTTCCTAAAGGAGGCTATTGCAAAGGATTAACATGTTGCTGCAATAATTGTATTGCTTGTTAATTCATATTGCTATCTTAATTATCCAACAAAATAAACTCTAATGAAGCTTTTATCTTTTATATTAAACTACAAATACTCAATCGAAAGCATCGGCTCAAATAGATACCTGGACATGCATATATAATAAATATATGAGCTTGTAGTAAAATATTATTCTCAAGGTAATATGTTTTAAGTGCATGGCCGACAAGAGATAATTTGCTCTGATTCAAATATGTTTGATTCTTGAGTTCTCTCGGAACAAATAACAACAAAGATAAATACATTTTGGTAAAATAGACACCATATTTCAAAATCCTTATATTACAATTTGTTAACTTTTGTTTTAATAAGAAAATGAAAAAGTAAATTCGATATTATTTGTTCCTTTAGAAATGTACCCATCTATTTCAGATTAGGTCTAGCATTAGTAGTAGTAGTAGAAGAAGAAGAAGAAGAGTATAACAAAGAAGACGCAGAGAAACTCGTGCTACTCATTCTCAAATACTTAGCTGCTTGCTGCATATCAGAGGAAGGCGAAGAATCTTCTCTCCCTTCTCCTCCGTTGTTATTACAACTTCCCGAGCAACCATTCCTCTCACCACCACCTTTCATCGATTCTTCTCTTTCTCGACATATCTCACTGAGCATTGCAGCCACATCTTTCATTGTAGGCCTGTCTTCAGGTAATGAGTTAACGCAGAGAAGCGCCACTCCAAGCATCTGCATCATCTCTTCGACCTCAGACTCTAGCCTCGCTAGCAATCCATGGTCGATGTTACTATGTGGAGTTCGTTTGTATTGTTGGATCGATCGGTTAAATATTTGATTGATATTTGAATCTCTCTCATTTCTGTTTAGCATCATAGGGTTTGGATCTAAAGTAGTGTAGATTGTCTCATTTCGGTGTCATAGGGCTTGGATCTCAGCCGTCTCTTCCAGTGTTGTCTCGGTTGATCGAAGGAGGAGTAGGGTCACTAATTTGATCGATTTAAAGAGACTTGAGTAATTTGAATAAAGGACCTAAAGGCAATAACATAATGACCGGAAAAACATAATCTTTTAATTAAACTAAGAGTTTGAAATCGGGGTTGGTTTCTCTATGCTGGAAAGTAAGGTTTTTAGTAGCAAAATTCATGATGATTTTTTTTCCGCGCAGGGAAGTATATTTATATCATGAAAATCTTGATACGATAATATTAAATCACAACAATCTTGTATTTTTCGGCTTTTTGGAGATCCATCTTTTTCTTTTTTATTTTCAAAAATATGTTAATTTCACATTAAGCATATTTTCTTTTTGGTGCAGGTCGGCAAGGACGATCGCTGGGATTTGTCGGAATGGACCTTCTTCTTATTTATTAGGCTTGATTTTCAGTGGGCTTTTCTAACTGTTGGGCCGGACTAAAGAGAGGTGTTAAACCCACCTCCAACAATTTGTTTAGACCGAACAAACACGGATTTTATGAAAATGACCGAACAACAACAATAACAACAAAATCCCCTCAATCTTCTTCATTTGTTATTATGGTTTCTATAATTTTCTATTAAATATATCTTATTTGTATTTTTATTTTAGAGATTATAGTTTTTAATATTTATAATTATTATTATAAAGAAACAATATTAAAATAATTATTTATATCTTAAAGTAAAAGTATTTAAAATTTGAAAGAGTATTTTATTAAAAAATCAATTATAAAATAAAATTGAAAAATAGATGGTTCTATATTTGAAATTAAAATAGCATTATATCATTTTATAAATGAAAAAGATAGAATTTGAGCAGATTTTATTCTTATTTTTTTGGTCAACAGAGCAGATTTTATTCCAAAATTAAACTTGGCACTCAATTATGATTAAGATTGGAGATACTCTTATAAGTAGCTTCAGATATCTTACACTACTCCAACAAACACCCAAATATAAAACAACATTCACAAGAGATTTTACCCATATCAAAGAAAGAATTTTAAAAACACAAGTAATGGATAGTCGAAGATCTCCATACGCTTTCATTGCGGTTTCTATCATTGTTATGTTCTTAATCACAGGTCAGTTACATTTTTTTCTTCAACATTCAGTTACTTTAACAGCATAAAATTATATTAATGCTTATGATTATCATGATATGATCTATGATTATTCACAATTAAAGTTATGAATATTTGGAAGGAAAAAATGTCACCAATATTGTTTCTCTTCCCACACACACAAAACAAAAACCTTCTTGTCATGTTATTATTTTAATATAATTCTAGAAATTTTATATTATATAATTTAATATATTGATAGCAGCACATTGATTCTAATGTGTGCTTGGTTTTATGAACATAAAATAATATATACATTATCAGCAGTAAGATCAGAAGCAAGATCAGAGATCTGTCCAGGTGTATGTTCACCTGGAGGAATTGAACCAGACTGCATCACACTCTGCATTGGCTTAGGATTTCCTAAAGGAGGCTATTGCAAAGGATTAACATGTTGCTGCAATAATTGTATTGCTTGTTAATTCATATTGCTATCTTAATTATCCAATAAAATAAACTCTAATGAAGCTTTTATCTTTTATATTAAACTACAAATACTCAATCGAAAGCATCGGCTCAAATAGATACCTGTACATGCATATATAACAAATATATGAGCTTGTAGTAAAATATTATTCTCAAGTTAATATGTTTTAAGTGCATGGCCGACAAGAGATAATTTGCTCTGATTCAAATATGTTTGATTCTTGAGTTCTCTCGGAACAAATAACAACAAAGATAAATACATTTTGGTAAAATATACACCATATTTCAAAATCCTTATATTACAATTTATTAACTTTTGTTTTAATAAGAAAATGAAAAAAGTAAATTCGATATTATTTGTTCCTTTAGAAATGTACCCATCTATTTCAGATTAGGTCTAGCATTAGAAGTAGTAGTAGAAGAAGAAGAAGAAGAGTATATCAAAGAAGACGCAGAGAAACTCGTGCTACTGCTTCTCAAATACATAGCTGCTTGCTGCATATCAGAGGAAGGCGAAGAATCTTCCCGAGCAACCATTCCTCTCACCACCACCTTTCATCGTTTCTTCTCTTTCTCGACGTATCTCACTGAGCATTGCAGCCACATCTTTCATTGTAGGCCTGTCTTCAGGTAATGAGTTAACGCAGAGAAGCGCCACTCCAAGCATCTGCATCATCTCTTCGACCTCAGACTCTGGCCTCGCTAGCAATCCATGGTCGATGTTACTATGTGGAGTCCGTTTGTATTGTTGGATCGATCGGTTAAATATTTGATTGATATTTGAATCTCTCTCATTTCTGTTTAGCATCATAGGGTTTGGATCTAAAGTAGTGTAGATTGTCTCATTTCGGTGTCATAGGGCTTGGATCTCAGCCGTCTCTTCCAGTGTTGTCTCGGTTGATCGAAGGAGGAGTAGGGTCACTAATTTGATCGATTTAAAGAGACTTGAGTAATTTGAATAAATAACCTAAAGGCAATAACAAAATGACCGGAAAACATAATCTTTTTTATTAAACTCAGAGTTTGAAATCGGGGTTGATTTCTCTGCTCTGGAAAGTAAGGTTTTTAGTAGCAAAAATCATGATGTTTTTTTCCGCGCAGGGGAAATATATTTATATCAAGAAAATCTTGATACGATAATATTAAATCAGAACAATCTTGTATTTTTCTGTTTTTTTGGAGATCCGTATTTACCTTCTTTATTTTCGAAAATATGTTAGTTTCACATTAAGCATTTTTTTGGTGCAGGTGGGCAAGGACGATCGCAGAGATTCGTCGAAATGGACCTTCTTCTTATTTACTAGGCTTGATTTTCGATGGGCTTTTCCAACTGTTGGGCCGGACTAAAGAGAGGTGTTAAACCCACCTCCAACAATTTGTTTAGACCGAACAAACACGGTTTTTATGAAAATGACCGAACAACAACAATAACAACAAAATCCCCTCAATCTTCTTCATTTATTATTATGGTTTCTATAATTTTTCTATTAAATATATCTTATTTGTATTTTTATTTTAGAGATTATAGTTTTTAATATTTATAATTATTATTACAAATAAAAATATTAAAATAATTATTTATATCTTAAAGTTAAAGTATTTAAAATTTGAAATAGTATTTTATAAAAAATCAATTATAAAATAAAATTAAAAAATAGATGGTTATATATTTGAAATTTAAATAGCATTATATCATTTTATAATTGAAAAAGATAAAATTGAAGCAGATTTTATTCTTTTTTTTTTTTGGTCAACAGAGCAGATTTTATTCCAAAATTAAATTTGGCACTCAATTTGGATTAAGTTTGGAGATACTCTTATAAGTAGCTTCAGATATCTTACACTACTCCATCAAACATCCAAATATAAAACAACATTCACAAGAGATTTTACCCATATCAAAGTAAGAATTTAAAAAACACAAGTAATGGATAGTCGAAGATCTCTATACGCTTTCATTGCGGTTTATATCATTGTTATGTTCTTAATCACAGGCCAGATACGTTAACTGCGTAAAATCAGATTAATGCTTATGATTATCATGATATGATCTATGGTTTTTCACAATTAAAGTTATGAATATTTGGAAGGAAAAAATGTCACCAATATTGTTTCTCTTCCCACACACACAAAATAAGAACCTTCTTGTCATGTTATTATTTTAATATAATTCTAGAAATTTTATAATATACAATTTAATATATTGATAGCAGCACATTGGTTCTAATGTGTGCTTGTTTTATGAACATAAAATAATATATACATGATCATCAGTAAGATCAGAGATCTGTCCAGGTGTATGTTCACCTGGAGGAATTGAACCAGACTGCATGACACTCTGCACTGGCTTAGGATTTTCTAAAGGAGGCTATTGCAAAGGATATTAACATGTTGCTGCAATAATTGTATTGCTTGTTAATTCATATTGATATCTTAATTATCCAATAAAATAAACTCTAATGAAGCTGTTATCTTTTATATTAAACTACAAATACTCAATCGAAAGCATCGGCTCAAATAGATACCTGTACATGCATATATAACAAATATATGAGCTTGTAGTAAAATATTATTCTCAAGTTAATATGTTTTAAGTGCATGGCCGACAAGAGATAATTTGCTCTGATTCAAATATGTTTGATTTTTGAGTTCTCTCAGAACAAATAACAACAAAGATAAATACATTTTGGTAAAATATACACCATATTTCAAAATCCTTATATTACAATTTATTAACTTTTGTTTTAATAAGAAAATGAAAAAAGTAAATTCGATATTATTTGTTCCCTTAGAAATGTACCCACCTATTTCAGATTAGGTCTTGCATTAGAAGAAGAAGAAGAAGAAGAAGAGTATAACAAAGAAGACGCAGAGAAACTCGTGCTACTGCTTCTCAAATACTTAGTTGCTTGCTGCATATCAGAGGAAGGCGAAGAATCTTTGCTCCCTTCTCCTCCGTTGTTATTACAACTTCCCGAGCAACCATTCCTCTCACCACCACCTTTCATCGATTCTTCTCTTTCTCGACGTATCTCACTGAGCATTGCAGCCACATCTTTCAATGTAGGCATGTCTTCAGGTAATGGGTTAACGCAGAGAAGCGCCACTCCTAGCGCCCTATTTAGATCCGTTTAAATCCATACCCGTTAATATCCACATGTTTGGACCCGTTAAATTAATGGGTAGTCCGTTTAGAAAAATTTTAAATTAAAAAAATTTAACCGTGAAATTTTTTTTTTGAGAAAAAGTTAAACGAGCCTAAACAGGCTACCCGTTTAAAAGTATTAAAACCTGTTTAGTAAACGGGCAAGCCCGATTAGACCCGTTTAAATTTATATGGTAAACGGGCCTAAACGGGCTCTTTTTATAAAACATGCTCGCTTATGCCTGTTTATTCTGAGCCCTTTTTAACATCCATACAGTCTACTCTGTGGAGTCGGTCTTGTATCATTGGATCAATCGGTTAAATATTTGAGTGATATTTGAATCTCTCTCATTTCTTTTTAGCATCATAGGGCTTGGATCTAAAGTGGTTTAGATCGTCTAGTTCCAGTGTCATAGGGCTTGGATCTCAGCCGTCTCTTCCAGTGTTGTCCCAGTTGAACGAAGGAGGAGTAGCGCCCTCGGCTATGGTCCCGTTGCGTCACTGATTTGGTTTTCCGCTATGTATTCTTTCGGTGGTGTTGATGCTTCCGGTTTAGCTTCTCGTGTTGGTGTGTGGAGTCTTGCGGTTTGGTCACGACATCTCGAATGTGCGGTGGCGGCGGAAGCTGATCCATTTCCACCTCTGGTGAGCTAAACTTTTTTTTTTTTTTTTTTTTTTGAATGAATGTTAAATTTATTCAAACCAAAAAAACGTTGTTACAAAGAATGCAAATGAAATTTGAATATATACATTTCCATAAGGCTACTAAATTGTTCCTTATGCCTGCTCTCGTTTCAGAATCATTAGTTATTATTAGGATTCAATATTAGGCTTTCTTAGCCTTTGATTAGTTGAGATCTTCTGTGAGATTTGTGGTTGTGGCTTATATATTAGCGAATTCTCTCTTGTAAGTTCTGCTTTTATGAAGATGTGGTAAAGTTGTGGAAAGTGACGGATCTTGCTCTAGGCTAGCCAACATCAGATAGAGAGATCTTGGTAGAATAGGCATACTTTATTAAAAATGTTAGCGTAATTTTGTTTTAACGTTGAATCCAATTGAGCAAGTTGAGAACTGATATGTAGATGTTGAGGGATATTTTCGGTCAGCTCTCTTGTCTCCGTTAAGAAATAATTCTTTTTTTGGACTGTCGGATAAAACAACTTCATTTGATGAGGTATTCGTTTCATTTTTGCGTCTTCGGACCCTTTTTATAGTCAGATTTAGTTCTAACCTTTGGTTTTTCAAGTTTTTTTTATCGTTACTTTGGGAATCAAGTTACCAAACAACATTTCTAAAATACCAAATTATATGTTTGCTTCCATGTTTTATTATTTTGCCATAGGACTAAGTATCATAGGTCAAAAATTACCATTTCACAAAAAAAGGTAACGTAGATCGTGTAACATGAGCCCCTTTTCAACCTATTGTGGTACCGTTCGACGGGAATATAGAATCCATACTCAAACATACATATTTGAACATATGTTTTTTATTCATATAATAAAAAGTACATATCTATAAAATAACGAGTTAGCTAGTAATGAGGACTTTTGCATCATCAAAATTAGCTTTGCAGCAACAAGCACCGCTCTTCGTGCCAACATTGATCACCACACAAGCCCCCCTCCTTTGTTTTTTTTTAGATTTGCAAGCTGAATTGGATGCTGCTGTGTTTGTATAATTTACACATGAAATAAGCATTAGACTCATTTTTTTTTTTTTAACAAAAATGTTAGTAAAAGCTATTGAATTTGAGTAGACAAGTGTTTTTTTGTCAACAAAATAATTATTTTAAAATCACACATAAAATACAATTGGATTTTAAACTATTTTACTTGTGAAATTATAATAGGAACAAACATTTTGTTAATTTCATGGGTTGTTCGTTGATATTGCCAGGGGACTGATCTATGTGTAAAGAAGGTGTGGCACGTGCCCATACACATTTTTAAAGAATTTTATTTAGCAATTGTACATGATATATATATATATATATATATATATATATATATATATATATATTTGTCTTCTGTCCACGTAAACTTAAGCCAAGTTTAATCCGCTTCAAGGATAACTCCGGAGAGCTCCGTCAGTCGAGATAGTCTGGTTTATGTGGGAAAATAGTATTCCACGAGACCGGACGTCTTTAGCTAGGAAGTCCGCTCGTGTGTTTAAACTTTTGGAAATGTAGTGAATGATGAAAAATTTGAAACCCTGTTTCAAAAGGGATAAGGCTTCTAACTCCGATACAAAATTTGGCCAATTTTCCGGATCTTCTATCATATTAACCCGTGTTGCACAATCTAATTCAAACTGGGCCCGAAGGATACGTCTCTCGAATAGACAAAATGATATATTTGTTTGTTCATTTGGTTGGTGCTGCTCCATAGTTATGTGAAGCTCACGAGTTCCAGAGTTTTGTTCCTTTTGCCAAAGCTTTGATTTTAATGTGCTCTCATATTTCTATCTCTTTGCGTTTCTTTTTTATTTTTTTTTCAATATTATCCCATGTTTTTCTATCTTTACCTTATTTTAATCTTTTTAATCACTAATTTGCATGTTATATTTTTTTCTTTTATATTTTTTATTAAAACATATTATTTCTTTTTATCTTATTTTCTAATTATAATTATAACATATTAAATCTCAATTCATTAAGGTAAATTATATAGTTGTGCACAAAATAGTAAGATACAATATTTAGTAAACCTATTAAATTATATGATTTGGTTTCACTATATAAATATAAAAATTGAATTATTTTAAATAAAAACATTTTATTATAATCTATATAATTTATTTTGAAAGTCAAATATATGTAAAATCTTAAAATCAATGGAAATATATATATATATATATATATATATATATATATTTTTTTAATAACCTTAATTTATTTTCATACTTCAAAATTTAAATACAAAATATAACTATCATTAAATAAAAATTATTTTCTTGATCCGCTCCTATGTTGTACGCATTGCTTGTTCCTCCAGTCTCCTACAATGAGAGTGGTCAATTCAATAAACTGATCGATTTAAAGGAACTTGAGTAATTCGAATAAAGGACTTAAAGGAAATAACATAATGACCGGAAAACGTAGTCATTTTATTACTCAGAGTTTGAAATCAGGGTTGATTTCTCTGCTCTGGAAAGTAGAGTTTTTAGTAGCAAAATTCAGGATGATCTTTTTCCGCGCAGGAGAACTATATTTATCTCACGACAAACTTGATATGATAATATTAAATCCGAACAATCTTGGATTTTTCTTCTTTTTCGGAGATTCGTCTTTATCTTCTTCCTTTTCACAAATATGTTAATTTGACATTAAGTATATTTTCTTTTTTTGGTGCAAGTCGGCAAGGACGATAGCCGGGATTCGTCGGAATGGACCTTTTTCTTCTTTATTAAGCTTGATCTGTGATGGACCCTTCTAGCTGTCGGGCGGGGCTAAAGAACGGTGTTAAACCCACCTCCAACAATTTGTTTAGAGCAAACAAATACATATTTTAAGAAAATGACCGAACAACAATAATACCAACAAAATTCTCTCAATCTTCATTTGTTATTATGGTTTCTATAATTTTCTATAAAATATATCTTATTTGTATTTTTATTTTAGAGTATACTTTTTAAATATTTATAATTATTATTACAAAGAAAAAATATTAAAATAATTGTTTATATATTAAAGTAAAAGTATTTAAAATTTGAAAGATTATTTTATAAATAGAAAAAATTTAATTATAAAATAAAATTGAAAAAGAGATAGTTCTATATTGAAATCAAAATAACATTATACCGTTTTGCAATTAAAAATGAGATAAAATTGGTGTAGATTTTATTCCAAAATAAAATCTGACTCGATTTGAATTAAGAGTGGAGATATTCTTATAAGTAGCTTCAGATATCTTACTTTTTTTAGTCGAAAAGATATCTTACTTAAACTATTCCAACAAACATCGAAATATAAAAACAATATTCACAAGAGATACCCATATCAATGAAAGAATTTTAAAAACACAAGTAATGGTTAGTCAAAGATAACGTATACTAATTAATTTATTGCCAAAATATCATATACTAATTAATGTTTTCAGCAAATTTAATATATAGTGAATCTGACTTTCTTGGAAATTAACGCCGATATCAAAATTTTACTATATTAGGAGCTTCAAATCTCTAGAACTATTCCAAAAACATCGAAAATAAAAACGATTCACAAGAGATATTACTCATATCAAAGAAAGAATTTTTAAAACACAAGTAATGGATAGTCGGAGATCTCCATACGTTTTCATTGCGGTTTCTATCATTGTTATGTTCTTAATCAGAGGTCAGTTAACTGCTTAAAATCAGATTAATGCTTATGATTATCAGGAGATGATCTATGATTATTCACAATTAAAGTTATGAATTTTTGGAAGAAAAAAATGTCACCAATGTTGTTTCTCTTTCCACACACACAAAACAAGAACTTCTTGTCATGTTATTGTTTTAATAAAATTCTAGCAAGTTTATAATATACCATCAAACTATATTAATGCGTGCTTGGTTTTGGGTTATGAACATAAAATAATAATTTACAGGATCAGAAGCAAGATCAGAAATATATGATCCCAAGTGTCCGGGTATATGTTCACCTGGAATTGTACCAGACTGCAACACACTCTGCACTGGCTTAGGGTTTCCAGGAGGCTATTGCAAAGGATTAACGTGTTGCTGCAAACCAAAATCCTCTAAACTCTAAAATATCCTTCATCCATAATTGTATATTTTGTTAATCCAGATTGCTTTCTTAATTATCCAATAAAATAAACTCTGATAAAGCTTTTAATTTTATATTAAACTTCAAATATTCGATCGAAAGCTCAAATAGGACTATGTTTTTCTTCTTCTTTAGTGGTACGTGCAAGGCTCTTCTTGTGTATGCATAAGCTGCATAAAAAGAGCTCTAAATATTAACTCGATAGGACATTATATTTAAACATTACTAATTTTGCTTTTCTGCTTATATATTAGATATACATTTTCGATAACTTAGAAAAACGTCTTTGGATTAATATTCTTTTTTTATAACATCTAACAAATATTCGATCATATGTTAAAATATAAACAAATAAATTTCCTAGTATAAAAGAGCACGCGTGTGGGTCTTTTAATTCTTTTTTTTTTTTAAACTGGCGAAAAAAACGAAAAAAGGGGACCAATCATGTAGCTTCACGTCGGCGCTACAGGACAAGAGACGTATCATAAATAAGGATTTTTAGAACCCGTATCATCACTATTTCAGTGGGGCCCACTAATATTTAATTGTTTTTTTTTAAAAACCCACCTAAGAGACCCCCAATGAACATGGTCTAAGGTATACTACTCCAAAAACATCAAAATAAACGATCATCCTACACATCACTATGTAATTTTCCCGTAATTTATCCTTAATAATAACACAGAATTAGGGATCACTTTGTATTAGATCATTCATCCTTAATTAACTTCCTCTAATTCAAATAGGTTTGATTCTTGAATTCTCTTTGGACAAGTACCAACACAGATCAAATGTATTTGTGTAACATGTATCACCATATTTCCAAATAGAAAATTTGTTCCCTTAGAAACCTACTATTAGATTTAGAGAAAGAGAGAGAAAGTAAAGTGTGAAATTCTCATTAACGTGTAAATTGTATACTGTAATTTGTTTATATATATACAAGATGATTAACTTAACAAACTATTAACTAACATCTGACAGCGTTGACTAGTTGGTGACTACATATAGTAGCTCTAATACCTCTCCTTCAAGTCGAATTCTTCAAGATGGAAGAAAGAGACTTGAAAAAGCATAACGAGACATGAGCAGTTTGAATGTCTTTGGTGGTAGGGCTTAGTGAACAATGAAGGAATTTCTAGCAGTTCCTAATCCAATTAGGCAACCCTAGGTATAAATTCCAAGCCTAGGATCTAGGGTTCATGTAATTGAATCATTAGGATCTCAGAATTACCTGGTGATTAGCAGCGGAAGATTTGCAGATAATCGAGATCTAGAGCGCCTCAAATGCTGCGCCTCTACTGGTATCCACACGCACACAAACTGAACAGGAGGGATGCTAGTGCCTATAGAGATCCAATCTCTTCAGAGGTTTCTATTCAAGTTCTGGTGGCTGTGAATTAGGTTGGAAAACAGTTTAGGTCAACCATATATCATATATATGTCGACTTAAACCATAACGGAATTAACCAATGATTAAACCGAATTAATCTGATTAATCCGCGAGTTGCATCGATCGATGCACTATCTGCATCGATCGACACTGCCCCAGAATATTGATATCGAATGCATATCAAATATGCATTCACTGGATCATTACATTAATGATCAACCTCGTCTTTAACGCCCAGTTTGCTTAGGTCTGTGACCCTGTAGGATCATATAACACTAGCAATGAGTTCTCAACTCATTGATCATAAGTGGCTTCTAGCAAAGCGTTATGACTACCTAGTGTCATATGATTGTCTCATCTCGACAATACGACTTTCACTTGGAGTAAGTACAATAGATGTCAGGACATTCCCAACAATCTCCCACTTGTACTGGAATCATCTATTCCTTCAATCCCTTTGTCACTATATCTCGATCTAGCATAAGGCAAGAACCGTGTCATACTTATTGAGCCAAGATCATGTTCATCGAACTCCGATTTATACTGACAAGACAAACGACTGACAATCACCTCGTTTGAGTGTGGCCACACATTTCTCAGTATCAAATCTTCGATGGGCCCTGAGATATTTATCTCATGTTATATAGGAGGGACAAATCCCATCTTGTTCCATCCCTGTCTCTTCACACACTTCATGATACGCCCAATCAATGCCTTTATAGTCACCAGTTACGGCTGACGTTTGACAAGGTTAAAGCGGACCAATTCACATGTAAGAGAACATGATGAACTCAGGTCTAAGGACTATACTCTATAGTCGTAATGAAAACTCTCATGACACTTATATAACTATCCCGTAGAGTTCTCATCAGTGGGTCATGTCCGATCCTGTGTTCTCCAACACATATCTATGTGATTGACTTTAATACTCTTATTAATGACTCCATGAAACTTAGTCATCAGTCACCTCACATACTAGTCTCACGCGGTTGTTAATTTCCCACTTTAACAACCTCGACCAGGGACCAACATAATTTATGTCATTTATTATCTATAGGGCTTCATGATCAAGTCACATACTTGATGACCTATAAAATGTCATAAATTACTTTGGGACTATTATTTAATAACCATTATTAAATTATACAGATGTCAGATTTCAATAACATAATCAAATTATGTTTATACGAACATCATATCATAACTAAAATTAATAACAATGACTCCCACTAAATTAAGATCACATCTTAAGACATCTAATGCCTTTAGTAGTAGCCTGACCCTCACTCGCCCTTGCTCAGCGTGTGTCGAAAGACACCGCGTCTTGCTAAGAGTAATACCAAGAGTCATTTGCACGAAGCCCTTCTTGGAATCCTGCATATTGGACATGTGCAAGGCCTTATCACTATAAGTATCTTGACACAATCCAATTAGCTTATCCAATCTATCTTTATAGATTCTTATTCCAAGAATGTATACTGTTTCTCCCATAATTTTATCGAAAAACAACTTTCGAATCAAGTCTTAACAGACTGAAACAATGGAACTTCATTTCCGAGAAGTAGTATGTTATCAACATACAATACCAGAAATGCAACTGCGCTACCACTAGTCCTCTTGTAAACATACGGTTCCTCTTCATTAATGACGAAGTCAAACCTTTTGACTGCTTTATCAAAACGAAGATTCCAACTCCGAGATGCTTGCTTCAATCCATAAATGGATCGGTGAAGCTTGCATATCTTCCTAGCTTCATTAGGATCAATGAAAACTTCAGGTTGTGTCATGTACACATCCCTTTTCCATAATTCCATTAAGGAAAACTGTTTTTCACATCCATCTGCCAGATCTCATAACCATTATGAGTGGCGGTTGCTAGGAGAATCCGAATGGACATAAGCAAGGTGTCTGGGATTAGGTTTCTTCACAGTCAATACCATGAATTTACTTGAAACCTTTTGCCACCAACCTAGCTTTGTACATCTGAATATAACCATCCATGTCAACTTTTCTTCTTGAAAATTCATTTACTCACAATGGTTTCTACACCATCGGGTAAATCAACCCAAGTCATACTTGGTTCTGTGACATGGATCCCATTTCGGATTCAGCGGCTTTCAGCCATTTTCGGAGTCTAGGCCCATCATTGCTTCTTCAAAATTCGCAGGCCCGTCACTTTCAATGATCAGTAGATCACGGCAATTGGTTACGAGAAATTCATATTTCTCGGGTTCGTGACGGATCCTTTCGGATCTGCGAGCTTCAGTTTTCTTTAAAAGTCGCGCACACATATCTCATATGTATACTTTTACCACGACCTAATTAACCAAGATTTAAACCGTAGTTAATTAAGTTATAAACCAAAATCAATATTTTAGTTCACGGTCTGTGTCGATCGATGCAACTTTTGTGTCGATCGACACTTCTTCAGAAACTCGCCATTTAAATGTATATCGAATAAACATTCACCAGATCCTTTATAAACTTTAGGCACCACAGGTGCAGGTTCTACAACTCTTTGTAGATCCAACTGCTGCTCTTCCTCATCAGGTTGAGCAGTCTCCTGTGACTTTCGAATTTCTTCGAGTTGTACTTTTACTCCCACTGTTCTTCTTGGAAAGAAAGTCTTTCTTAAGAAAACATAGTTCCGAGCAACAAACAATTTGTTCTCGAACTGGTTGTAAAAGTAACATGCCTTGGTTTTGTTAGGACAACCAATGAAGCAGCACTTATCAGATTTAGGTGCGAGCTTATCAGAGATTAAACGTTTCATATAAGCCCCGCAGCTCCAAATCTCCATGATGGATAAATCAGAAACATTTCCATTCCACATCTCATGTGGTATTTCTGTGACTGATTTTGATGGAAACCTATTTAGTGTAAACGCAGACGTTTCTAGAGCGTTTTCTTAGAAGGATAATGGAAGATCTAAGTGACTCATCATTAATCGAACCATATCTAATAAAGTCCGATTCAGAAGGAGTGAATTGTGAAACACTTTCACAATCTCTCAGATGATCACTAAATTCTTGACCTAAGTATTCACCTCCATGATCTCATCGTAGAGGTTTAATACCTTTGCCAAATTGATTCTGTACTTCATTTTGGAACTCTTTGAACTTTTCAAAGATTCTGACTTATGCCTTATAAATAAGGCATAACCGTACCTTCTGAAAATATCAGTAAAGGTAATGAAGTACTGAAAATTTTCTCTACCATTTGCGCTTATCGGGCCATGTACATCCGTATGTATAAAGCCCAATAATCCTCTGGCCCTTTCATTTTATCCGTTCGTTCGCAACCTGTATCAATCGTTGCATACATGCATCGATCGACACTACCTTTGTTGAAAAGGGGCCTCTGTCGTTTTCCAATAAACAAGATTCACTTTACTCATTTTGATTCATAATCAGATGAGCCCAAAAGCCCATCACTATGGAGCTTCTGAATCTGTTTCTCATTTATGTGTCTCAAAACGACAATGCCAGAGAAAGAGTTTGATTCGTATCTTTTGACTTGAATCTCTTGGTACTAATGTTATAGTTAGGCACATTCTGGTTTAGAACATAAAGTCCATTCTCTAATGGATTGCTACTATAAAATATATCACTGTAATCAAATGAATAACACTTATTCTTGATTTGAGAACTGATATCCTTCCATATCCAAACAAGGATTAGAAATAATCTTTCTGCTCATAGCAGGTACATAGTAGCAGTCTTAAGTTCAAAACATGCCATAAAAGGAAAAACAAATGAAATACTCCTACTGTTAATGCAGCAACTCTTGCTCCATTCCCACTCATAGGTCCACTTGTCCTTTCTCCATAGTCCTACTTTTTCTCAGGCCCTGCACATTTTTACAAAATATGAGTACCACAGCTGGTATCCAATACCCAATAAGTAGGACTATAAGAAGTAACATTTACTTCTATAACATAATACCTGAAGAAGAAGTCTCGTACGTCTTCTTCAGCTTCTCATAATCTTCCAAGAATTTATTGCAGTTTCTTTTCAAATGCCCATAACCATTACAATAACGGCACTTAACATCTTCAGAAGGACTGGTTTCAACCTTAGGAACATGGCCATACTCGCTTGGATTCACAATCGAGCTCGTCTTGCCATCACCTTTGTTCTTACCAAGTTTCTTAAACTTTTTACCCTTTTGTACCATAAGGACATTTGGGGTGTCCTTCTTGATGTTAGGTTCAGCAGTCTTAAGCATCCCATGCAATTCAGTCAACGTCTTCGTCAAGTTGTTCATGTTATAGTTCATAACAAACTGATCATAGCTTGACGGCAGTGACTGTAGAATGATGTCAGTAGCCAACTCTTGGCTAATGGGACAATCCAGTTTCCCCAGGTTATCAATATAACCCATCATTTTAATGACATGAGGACTAACTGGTTCGCCCTTTGGTAGCTTGCACTCAATCAGAGATCTAACCGCCTGGTATCTCTGAGTTCGTGCATGTTCCTGAAACATACTTTTCAGGCCAGTGATCATCTGTATTGGCGACTCCACGTACTCATATTGCTTCTGCAATTCCGAGTTCGTGGTAGCCAACATGAGACAACTCACATCCACCGCATCATTAGAATGCTTATCCCAAGCATCCTTATCTGACTGCCAGGCATTGGCTCGGTACTTCTTGGGGAGAACTTTCTCAAGGACATAGTCCTTTTTCTCCTGTTTGAGAACAATTCTCAAGTTCCGATACCATTCAAGAAAGTTAGATCCATTTAACTTGTCCTTCTCAAGGACGGATCGCAGGGAGAAATTGTTACGATGGTTTGTGCTAGACATAGCTGAAAAACAAGGGAGGTTTTAGTTATGATGTTCAAGAAATGAGAAGTCTTAACTATTAAGAAAACTCGCATTATATTCAAACAATGTTTCCTCAGATGAATATAATGATCCAAGATCCATACTTCACTAAACTTGAGTGAGCCACTGGCTATCACCCAAATTTAGCTATCTAGGTAAGCAACAACTTTGCTAGTTATATCCAATATAACTCTTGGTTGTGGATCGACATCTCATGTCCAATCCACCTGATGTCTCTGGGCCCAAAACTATTTTGATAGCCCAGTCAAGTAAACCAATCTCTTCAGTCATGTAATTGTTGACGCCTTGCACTGCAAGCTCATTAACACGATTACTTCCTGCCTTACTCATGTAATTGTTGATACCTTGCACTGCAAGCCTATCGTACAATGAAATGAGTCTTGACAGTTGACAAGATTGGAAAGACATCAAGTATTACTTGATATTTGGTTGAGGAACGGAACCATTTAAAACGTTCAGTTTTATTATGTTTTAATTCTTATAATTAATTGATTTATATTGCTTTGGTTATGTGATTACAGGTTCCATAACCTAATCATCGATTCTGATGTCGACCGACACTACTATAATGTTTAATGACACAGAATAACCAAAAGAAATCCGTGATAACCGATCAATCCAATTGATCCGGTTTTGAATATCGGTCAGTGTCGATCGATGCTACATTAGCATCGATCGATACCAACCCGATCAAACCAATCGCAATTAAACCATTCAAGTTTTTCAACCATCATTAACCAAGCTCGATAACCGGTCCAATCTAATTGAACCGATTCATCAATCTCGCGAGGTTTGTGTCGATCGATGCAACGCTTGTGTCGATCGACACTAGGCAAAAACTAAGGTTTATTCGGGTTTTCGCCCTGCATCGATCGATGCCGGATTGGCATCGATCGACACCATGCCAAAAACCCTAAATTTTATTCGGGTTTTCGCCCTGTGTCGATCGATGTCGGATTGGCAACGATCGACACTATGCAAAAAACCCTAAGACGTTTTTCGAACAAACCCTAAACTAGGTTTTTCATGAAAACGAATTTTAGCAAGTTTGTATCAACCATACAGAGATCCAGATTCAACCAATCTAATCAACATGCTACAGATTCAATGGAAACCTAAAGCTCTGATACCACTGAAGGAATTTCTAGCAGTTCCTAATCCAATTAGGCAACCCTAGGTATAAATTCCAAGCCTAGGATCTAGGGTTCATGTAATTGAATCATTAGGATCTCAGAATTACCTGGTGATTAGCAGCGGAAGATTTGCAGATAATCGAGATCTAGAGCGCCTCAAATGCTGCGCCTCTACTGGTATCCACACGCACACAAACTGAACAGGAGGGATGCTAGTGCCTATAGAGATCCAATCTCTTCAGAGGTTTCTATTCAAGTTCTGGTGGCTGTGAATTAGGTTGGAAAACAGTTTAGGTCAACCATATATCATATATATGTCGACTTAAACCATAACGGAATTAACCAATGATTAAACCGAATTAATCTGATTAATCCGCGAGTTGCATCGATCGATGCACTATCTGCATCGATCGACACTGCCCCAGAATATTGATATCGAATGCATATCAAATATGCATTCACTGGATCATTACATTAATGATCAACCTCGTCTTTAACGCCCAGTTTGCTTAGGTGTGTGACCCTGTAGGATCATATAACACTAGCAATGAGTTCTCAACTCATTGATCATAAGTGGCTTCTAGCAAAGCGTTATGACTACCTAGTGTCATATGATTGTCTCATCTCGACAATACGACTTTCACTTGGAGTAAGTATAATAGATTTCAGGACATTCCCAACAAACAAGTATGCTAGTTGATTTCCTGTTGTGACATGCATAAGATTCAGGAATCATGCTCGCAATCTTTCTCAAACTAGATGGCAATCATTCTCTATGTGTTTTGTTCTTTCGTGAAAGACTGCATTGGAGGCGATTTGAATAACATCAGTATTATCAAAGAACAAGTTAGCTGGTCCAATTACTTTGACGTGAAAATCCTATAACAATTGATTTAACCAGACCAGCTCACAAGTAGTGTATGCTAACGCCATGTATTCTGCTTCAGCACTGCTCCTAGAAATTGTTTGTTGCTTTCGTGATTTCCATGAAAGAAGATAATCGCCAAGGAAAACACAAAATCCTGTTGTTGATCGCCTTGAATCTAGACAAGCAACCCAGTCTGCATCTGAAAAAGCTTGTAAACTTATCTCTGATTTGGCTGAATAAAACAAACCATGTCATGTATCTCCTTTTAGATATCTGACTATGCGATGTGCAGCTTCCAAATGAGTTTTTCTTGGTTGAGATAAGAACTGGCTCAATTTGTGAGCATCATATGTAATGTTTTCTCTTGTTATAGTCAGATAAAGGAGTTTCCCTATCAAAGCACGACATACAATAGGATCAGTTAGTAGCTCTCCACACCCATTACTGAGCTGAACAGTGGAATCCATTGGTGTTGCAACAGTTTTACAACCAAGTAATCCAACACTGTCAAGTAGATCAAGAGCATATTTTCGTTGACAAACTGAAATACCTTGACATGTTCTTGGGACTTCCAGGCCTAGAAAATATTTGATAGGGCCAAGATCCTTCAGCTTGAAAGATGCATACAACAACAATTTTAATTCTGAAACAGTTTTGTCTTCATTGCTTGCAATGAGGATATCATCAACATAGACCAGCAAAGCTATGAATGTTTATCCATTCTTCTTGCCAAAAAAGGTGTGTTCTGTTTCAGATTGAGTGAATCCATCTTTGAGCAATACCTCTGAAAATTTCTTATACCATTGCTTTGAAGCTTGTTTTAAACCATATAAAGATTTGTGTAATTTCCATACTGCATGAGGAGGTAATGCTTGGCCAGGAGGAGGTGTATAACCTGGTGGAAGTGACGTATATATTTAATCTCCAAGATCACCATGCAAAAAAAAAGCATTTGTCACATCCATTTAAGTGAGAGACCAGCCATGTTTTGCAGCTAAATCAAGTATCAGCTTGACTGTAACTAGTTTAACTATTGGAGAAAAAGTATCAATATAGTCCATACCTTCATGTTGTGTTTATCCCTTTGCTACTAAACGAACTCTAAACATGTCATTTGTCCCATTTGGATTATGTTTTATCTTGTAAACTCATCTGCATCCAATAGGCTTTTTCCCTGGCGGTAAAGAAACTATAGAGAAAGTTCCATTGTTAACACATGTCTGCAATTCTTCAGTCACTGGACCATGCTTGTTCAAAGTTCTTTGGTTCTTATTCCGCTGAAATGTTCAAGATGAATGATTGATAATGATCATTCAGCCGTGAGTAATCTAGAACCTTTGATAATGGATGAGCCGTGGAACCGGTTGAAGGAACAATGCCTTGAATCAAGTTGCAGTGATAAACCTTCAGAAATGATGGGACTAGTGTGTTTCTTCTAGGTCGGTTTACATTCATATCAATAGTATGTTCAGATTCTAAAGGGAAATTGTTGTTATCAGATAAGACCTCAGGTATTGGTGATGGATTGGTGTTTTGAGTGATATCAGGGATTGGGGATGAGTTGATATTTTTAGTAATATCAAGAATTGGAAGAGAAAGGATGGTGTGAGAAAAGATATCAAGGGTTAAAGGTTGTAAGCTGATGGAGTGGAAAGGGAAAATGTCGTCATAGAAGACAACATTTCTGGTGATGGATATAGAATGAGTGTCTAGATTTAAATCTTTGGAAAGGGTAGAGACATAACAAAGATAGCCAAAAGATTTTAGAAAAGAGTAATCTGTTTTTTTGTTCAGGAGGAGTTCATAAGGTATTTTGTTGTCAAGCAATGGAGAAGGGGTTCTGTTTATAAGATATATTGAAGTGCGTATGCAATCAGTCCAGTATGAAAGAGGAATATTGGACCGAAAAAGAAGAGACCTGACCACATTCAATATATGTTGTCGTTTTCTCTCCACAGTAGAATTTTGTTGTGGAGTTGCAAGATAAATAATGAAAATTCCCTTTGATTCAAGAAGAGAAGTAAAAGTGAGTTCTGGAGCATTATCAGACCGAATGTATTTGACTTTATTTGAATATTTTGTTTCTACAAGGTTTAGAAAAGAAGGGAGAACATGAAGGACATCACTTTTACAAGTAGATCCATGTAACTCTAGTATAATCGTCTACTAGGGTTAAGAAATATCTAAAACCCTCTGTAAAAACAACTGAAAAGGGACCCATACATTCAAATGGACAAGATCAAAAGGTTTTTTGAGACATATTATTATGAGAAACAAAAAGACGAAGTCTTTTCTGTTTTGCAAGATGGCAAGTGTTGCAATGTGACCATGTCTTTAGCTGAGACTTTGGAATAGAGAAAATTCGAAGGTTGGGCAGAATTGGATGACCCATCCTTGAATGCCATAGAGAAATTTGATCAGAAGAAGAAAGATGACAAATGATGGATTGAGTTGGATGGTTTTGTAAATCCAGAAAATATAGCTTTTGATTAAGTCTACCCCTCCAAATCGTCCAGCCCTGATTATATTCCTTAATAGTAGAGAAAGAAAGAAAGAAGTTAATGGACAGGGGAGAGTCTTGAAGAAGGGTACTGATGTGTTGTGTTTTTGAGTGTTTTTAGGCATGATTAAGAATGTGATTTAGCTTTAGGAAAAGCATTTAGACAACATTATTGTGTTTTAGCTTTAGATAATGCATCTAGGCATCATTAGGAGTGCATGTGCTTTGTTTTTCTCTTTTTGTAGGTGGTGGAAGACATGATGAAGCACCCAAATCATATGGAGGAGGTAGGGACTGAAAAACACCCAAAAAAGAGTGAAAAACAGCTAAGGATCATGACCAGACCTCACAGCGGCATACTGAAGTCGCTGTGAAGAAATTCGAATAGTCGGGAGCCCCAGCGACCTCCACAGCGACCTCCACAAGTCGTTGTGGATCAAAAAACCTCACAGCGGCCTCTCACAGCGACCTCCACAAGTCGCTGTGAGATTTGACCTTGAAAGATCGAGTCATTTGAAGAGCTTGCATTCATATTTAGCTTTGGAGCTTCAAACCAAAGTTGTAGGCAATTGAGTTATCTTTCCAATAGAGGTGGTTTGAAGTCATTCGCCGCTATACACATAGAGTTATGACTGATTTACTGGACACATATCAATTATGTCGTGGTGAGACCAACTTTTGCCCACATGCTACTTTTTCTCTTTTTCTTTTGGCTTGTAGACCCTCCCATGTTCTGAGGTCGACCAAGACACTTTGTTTTCTATTATTTAAGACCTCTTGGTGTATGTAGAGAGGCATGATCTACTTCTTGATCCATTTTTGGATCTAGATCAAAACATTATTTTTCCTTTTCAAGTTTGGTTTGAGTTCTTCTTTTAGTTTCCTCTTGTTCTTCATTTCTGTCTTCTTAATTATGTTTTGCTTTGTTATTATCATGCCTATTGAGTAGTTCTTTATAAGTTTATGGGTTTGAGCTGAGGTAAGGGTGATCTAGAAATGGTTTAGGTTGTTTAATAACTTGGGAATATTGGTTTCTTACTTGCTAGAAGTTCTTAATGCTAGGATTGAAATGGCCAATCAACTCCTTGATCCTAAATGTTGCTAGCACCGAGAGGTGTAGTTTATGTTTGAATCTCTATCAAGTGCTTTACATTCTTAGCCAACGAGAGTTGATGTTTAAGGTGTTTAGTGGTAGTAAGAACTTGATCTTATTGCATAACTATCTTGAAATTGCCAACGAGAATTGATGTTAATGCTTGATAGGTATAGGGTTATTATCACGAGAGTGGATTAACTGGAAATCGTTGTTCTTAGCCTAAGAAATCACCCATTGTTTACTGAATGCCTCTGAACTGAATAATGATCACCCGAACCGAAACTCAACCCAAGGAACTTAGTCTTTTATCATCTCTGTTTTTACTCTGTTTTTGTGAATCTTAGTATCTTGTTTAGTGAATGATTTGTTCTGTTTTTATTTCACTTTTGTTATCTGTATCATTTGTATATTAGTTTCTTTGCTTTCATCTCACTTAGATTGTTAGTAAAAAAAACAAATCTCTTGTATTTGCTTAGATTAAGGAACTTTGTGCATTCTTGGTGTTATAGGTCACTAGCTCCCTGTGGATTCGATCCTGAAGTGTTACATCGACATACCATTCGATTGTGGTAGTGTGCACATTAGGTTAATTGGTGTGTAAAACGCAAACATCAGGTACTGACACTGATAAGGTTTAGGTGAAAGGAAGGTATGAATCGGACATTTTGGAGAAGAAGCTTATCTGACAACTTGATTGTACCACATTGGTTGATAACAATATGAGTACTATCAGGTAATTTCACTTTAGTATCTGAGATAATATTAATATCATCAAACAGACTTAGATTAGAACACACATGTATTGTTGCACCAGAATCTATGATCCAAGCATCAAAATTAAGGCAGGGTTCCTTTAGAGTAGTGCAAACAAGGTTAGCTGCTGAAGTGGATCCATATGTAACATCTGAAAAGGCATTAATGATTGGCATTGGACATTGCGTCTGTGTGTTGAGTTGATTAGCTAGCTGTTGTAGCTGATCTTGTGATAGTTGAGCCAAAGCATTGGAAACCTGATGAAAACGATCCTTAACTGCCTCAGAATTTGTAACCGTGACACTTCCAATTACATTGTGAGATCCTTGAGGTTTCTGAACGACCAAGTTATTGTTTCCTTGTGATCTGTATGTTGAGTTTGGTCTCAAATGGAATTGTTTTGGGGTATAGTTCTGTTGTGGTTGAGGTTGATAAGACGGTGCTCTGTATCCAGGTGGATAACCATGTAACTTGTAGCATTTGTTGAGAGTATGCCCTTGTAATCCACAATAGATACACACTGGTCTTTGCTTTCCTTTGTATCCACTGGTCATGGCTCCAACGATTTCATCTGTTCCATTATGCCATCATTCCAATTGTGTTGACTAGTATTACTCATCTGGAAGACAACATCATCAGCTTGAAGAGTGTTTAATTTGTTTCTAATGTTCATGATGTATAACCATTCTCAAAGCTTTTTCCAGATTTAGCAAAGGATCAAGCATGATGATTTGCTCACGAACATTCTCGTATGAGTCATTAAGTCCAAACAGGAATTTTATCACAAAGTTTCTCTCAAACAAATCCATCCATTTTGAATCAACATCGCAAGCACAGCCATCACAATGACATGTTGGAAAATCTTGAGCGCTTTTAGCATCTTCCCAAATTGTAACCACTTTGGTGTAAAATGAGTAATACCTAAAGAACCTTGACGCAAGCCATGAAGTTTTTGCTCTATTTGATATAACCGTGGTACATTGTTCTACTTAAATCTAGTCGGGAGGTTTTGCCAGATTCTATGAGCAGTCTTCACATATAAAACACTCTTGCCTATAGTTTTTGAAACAGATTTCATAAGCCAAGAACGTACCACGTCGTTTGTGCGAGACCAAGCAGCAACATCTCTATCTCCTTCGTGTGGCTTTGGAAGAGTTCCATCAACTAAGCATAGCTTGTTTCGGCCATTCAAAGCCATTAACATAGATCCGTGCCATGAACTGAAGTCCGCGCACCAGTGAGTCGATCGGAGACTAGTTGTTGACCGGAATGATCATTGTTACTGAGGTAGTAAGGATTATCGTACACATTTGCAGCCGGATTCGCCATTGATTGAAGCGGATGACAACTCCGCAAGAAGAAATCGAAGAAGAAAAGAAAATCGATTCCAGTTGAAGCAAACTGAGCTGATTTGAGTTGAAAAAATGAGATTAAAGAACGAAATCAAGCTAGTTGAAGCTCGTCAATGGAGTTTGCATAAGGAATTGAAGAGCTCTAATAACCTGTAAACTGTACACTGTAATTTGTTTATATATAAGATGATTAACTTAACAAACTATTAACTAACAACTGACAGCGTTGACTAGTTGTTGACTACGGTTAGTAGTTCTAATACGTACCCATCTATTTCAGATTTGGTGTAGCATTAGAAGTAGTAGAAGAAGAAGAAGAGTATAACAAAGAAGACGCAGAGAAACTCGTGCTACTGCTTCTCAAATACTTAGCCGCTTGCTGCATAACAGAGGATGGCGAAGAATCATCTCTCCGTTCTCCTCCATTGTTATTACAACTTCCCGAGCAACCATTACTCTCAACACCTTTCATATCTAGCGCCAATTTTGATGAAAATTGTGATACGAACAAACATTTTGTGCAGTAGATTTTGACATTTTGTCATGCTCTAAAAAATGCGAGTCTATTTTTATTTTAAAATATAATTTTTGAACCAGTTTATTTATTTGAATAAGTTATTTTGTTTGAAATTGTTTTTTATAATATTTTGTTTTAATAAAAAATTGTTATAAAAGATATGTGATATAAATATAACACGTATTGTGTTGATTTAAAATATTTTATAAAATATCATATGCGAAATCTATTTATGTTTTTGAAATTTTAATAATTAAATTTATAATTATATATTTTAAAAAGTTGAAAAATATTAATCTATATTTGAACCCATCGTATAGCAGTTTAAGCATTTTAAAATTTTGATATTCAAAAATGCCACCCGTAATCTAACTTATCATGTATCTGAATAATATGAATATTGAATAAATTTAATATTTATGAAATTAACAATATATTTGATTCGTCTTCCACTATGCAAAATATATTTTTAGTAGTATAAATAATTAAAACAGATTAATTTATTTTTTAACCCGTTTTATAGTGTTCTAAATATAAATAATTTATGTTTATTTTATAGATAAAAAATTAACTAAAATATGATAATTCGCTCATTTAACATTATTGAATTGTTTAAGATTATTCTAATGTTTCTATAATTAAATCTGGTTAATTAATCTTTTTAACTTATCTTCTAGTCAACATAGATCTTATTAAATATTTTTTAATTGAAAGAAATTAATTTATATTTCAACTCATCTTTTAATAGTCTAAATATTTTAAAAATTTTATAAAACAACCCTTTAAAAACTGTGGTCGTAAAAACATCAAACGTAATCTAACTTATCATATATTCGAATAATATAAATGTTGAATAATTTTAATATGTTTTAACAGATAGACATAGTTTGGTTTTGATATTATATATAACTAAAATTGATTAATATATATTCATCTCATTTTATAATGGTTTATATATAAAAATTTATATTTATTTTATAAATCAATATATATATATAATTATAATAAGAAATACGAATTTAGTAATTATTTTTTTCTGAATAAATCAAAAATTTAAAATACTTTTGTAATATTTTATAATGTAAATATATATATTATTTATTTATTTATTTGAAACAAAAAGATATTGTGACTATATTTTGAATAAATACATAAATTAGAGAATATTTAGACTAATATGTAAGTAAAATTATTTATAATAATTTTTTTTAAATATGAAATCAATTATTATTTTTCTTCAGAAATCGAAAAAAGAAAATATATTTTATAAGATTTTATTATAATATAACATATATATATATTTATATTTGAAATAAAAAGGATGTTATAAATATATTTTGAATAAAATTATTAATTAGAGAATATTTAACATGGTCCAAATATAATTTAATTTTATTAAACTAAAAATGACACTAATAAATTAGTAAAATATCCATTAGTTACAATGACATACAACGTAATAAACACGTAAACTAAATGTTAGTTTCTCAAATGGTATGTTTTTCTAATAGTATTGATTTAATATCAACTAGTGAATGATACTAGATTTTGTCCTATTTATAAGATGTTTTAGATAAAGGTACATGAATTTACGAGTCATTACTGTGTTTACTTTTTATAAAAATATTATTAGTTTACATGTAATTAAAATCATTATGACCAATAGTAAAAAGTTCTAAAAATATTAGTAATGACACTATATAAAATAAGTATATAATTTATATAAAATTTTGAAAAAATAAAATAAAATGAAGAAAAAAAATTCTTCTAAAATATCTTACATTTGGGGACAGAAGAAATACTAAAAACCAATATCCAATATATATTTAGATTTAAGTAAAAAATAGTCAAAGTTACCATATTCTTATTCATTTATTGCTAAAATAAAAATTATATGCTCCCTTTGTTTTTTTATAAAGGTGTTTTAGAGATTTGATTTTGTTTTATTATATAAAAGGTTTGGCAATTTTCTATACAAATTTAAATGAAATATTTTTTTTAGTGATTGGTTGAATTTAATTTAAGTGCTCTAAATTGATTTTGTTCTTTTATTTAAGTGTTTAAATGTTACCATTAATAATATGTAGTATTTTTAGTGATTGGTTGAATTTCATTTAATTAAATTAAAATGGTAATTTAAAAGAACACTAAATAAGTCTTAATCTCCAAGCTTTTAGATAAAATCTCTTATTTAAATAATGGAGGAAGTGCTAATTAATATTTTTAGCAAATTTAATATATAGTAAATCTGACTTTCTTGGAAATTAACACCCTTCAGATATCAAAATTTTACTATATTAGGAGCTTTAAATCTCTAGAACTACTCCAAAAAACATCCAAAATAAAAACGATTCACAAGAGATATCACCCATATCAAATAAAGAATTTTGAAAACACAAGTCATGGATAGTCGGAGATTTCCATACGCTTTCATTGCGATTTCTATCATTTTTATGTTCTTGATCACAGGTCAGAAAACTACGTAAATAAGAATAATGCTTCTAGTTATCAGAATATGATCATATATTATTCACAACTAAAATTGTGAACTTTGGAAAAAATATTATCAATGTTCTTTTTCTTTCTCTTCCCCCACACACACACCTTAAAAAACAAGAACCTTCTTGTTATGTTATTATTTTAATATAATTATAGCAAGTTTGTAATATACAGTTAAACTATATTAATAATACCGCATTGGTTCTAATGTGTGCTTGTTTTTTGGGTTATGAACATAAAATAATAATTTACAGGATCAGAAGCAAGATCAGAAATATATGATCCCAAGTGTCCGGGTATATGTTCACCTGGAATTGTACCAGACTGCAACACACTCTGCACTGGCTTAGGGTTTCCTGCAGGAGGCTATTGTAAAGGATTAACTTGTTGCTGCAAACCAAAATACTCTAAACTCTAAAATATCTATCATCCATAATTGTATTTTTGTTAAACCAGATTGCTATCTTATCTAATAAAATAAACTCTAATAAAGCTTTATCTTTTATATTAAACTACAAATATTGGATCGAAAGCATCGGCTCAAATAGATACGGGGACATACATAATAAATATAAGAGCTCTACGTGTAGATCTACGCGCTAAAACTTTCTCTCCCAAAAGTAAAGCGCTTCGTCTTCAACCTTCGAGGTCTCCTCCGTCACCGGCGATTGTTCGTCGGCCGTGAGGGGACCTCCCCCCGTAGTTTCCAGTTCGTGCTTCATGGGTGAGAAGTTACACGGCGGCAAATCGGAAGGCACCCCTCTCAATCTCCGAGACGTCGTGGTAGGGTAACCTGTGGAGGAAAGGAGCCGCGGAAGCTCCATGGCTCAGGCGAGCTATCGCAGGGAGAAGGCAGCGGCTGTCTCTGCCTGAGGACGGTGGAGATCCTGCCGGATTTCTTGTCGGTGGTTCAATCGGGCTTAGAGAGGTTTCTTTCTCTCTCGAGGTCGGTGGTGAGGCGTCTATGGCTAAGGCGGTTCTGCAGTTGGAGTTTTTCCTCTGGCGGGGAGGATGGACGGAGGCGGAGGTTAGCTTGGTCCGGATTGATTTTGTTGGGTTGTGCGCGGTGGTTAAAGGATTTGTCTTGGAGATGTATCGGCGGAGATCTAGGGTTTGAGAAGTTGTTGGCTGTCTGCTCCGGCAACGGTGTGCGTGGCCGCGGGACCCCTCTGAGAGTAGGAGACTACCTGAGGCTTTGTCGTCAGCGGATCGGACCCGAGTTAGGACATCTCGGTAACTCGAGAACCTGCGGCGAGTGGACGGTGGTTATTCCGCTTGTCCTTCGGAGTGAGAGGCTTTTATGGCAGCTCCGGTCTTCTCCCCACCCTCAGCTCTTCTTTCTCTTTTGATTCGCTCTGTTTATTGCTCTCTGAGTTGTTGTTCTTGTCGCCGTCTTTTATTCCGGTTAACCGGTTGTGTAACAGATCTAGATTCCGATTTGCATCGGTTGATATTTTCATTTTAATATAATATATTATAATTAAAAAAAAATAAATAAATAAATATAAGAGCTTGTTACAAACAAAAAAAATGTACTGTATATATATAATGTATATGTGTGTGTTCCTTATCCCTCAACTTCAATTATTATTCTCAAGGTAATCTCTTTCAAGTGCTATGTTAAACTTATGTGCCGACTGAAGAAAAACATAACCTCACTTTATAATCATCCTACGTGCAAGACTCTTCATGTACATGCATGAGCTGCACAAAACAGCCATAAGTATTAACTAGTGTCTCATGGGGATGTTTTTTAATTATAAATCAAAACTTTGTATTGCAAATTTTTAAAAATATATTATTTTATCTAGGTTTTAACTTTTAAATAGTGTAGATATTTGATTTAATTTTTAATGTTTGTTTTTTATTTTTAGATTTCTTTTTGTTTTTGTTTTTTCGTTTCTATTACTTTTGCAATATTGAGTTTTATATATGGTTGTAATTAAGACTGAATGTTATATTTTAATTACAAATCTTACTAAATCATAACGCATAATTTTTTATTGTATAACTAATACCCATGTTCGAAAAATCCGCATCGGCAGACGATTACGCGCCGTGCACTACAAGAAAACAGGCCATTACCGAGGGATTAAATCGACGGGTTTCCGTCGGAAAAGACATATTCCGACGGATTTCCGACGAAAACTGTCCGTCATTTCTATTTCGTCGGTAAAAATTTTCCGTCGGTTTTTCGTCTATAAAAACCGACGGAATACCGACGGATTTAATACCGACTGATTACCGACGGTTTATCGACGCACATTTACCGACGGTTTTGTGACCGTAAACCGAGGGTTTATTCAGACGGTTTACCGACTATAAACCGACCGTGCATACCGACGGTATTCCGACGTAGATACCAACGGTGTTCCGACGCATAATACCGACGGTGTTCCGACGCATAATACCGACGGTATTACGACGCATAATACCGACGGTATTCCGACGCATAATACCGACGGTATTCCGACGGAAGATTACCGACGGTATTCCGACGGAAGATTACCGACGGTATTCCGACGGAAGATTACCGACGGTATTCCGACGGAAGATTACCGACGGCATTCCGAGGGCGTTTTATCGACGGTTTACCGACGGATATTTAATAATTTAAAAAAATATATATATGTTCGCAAATTTATTAATTAAAACAAAAAAAAATTATTTAAATATTCAAAACATGTTTTAAAAACTACATAAAACCATAAAAAAAAAAATTACATTCAACGGGAGCGAATCACGCTCACGTCGCCCTCTTCCTCAACTTCTTTGTCTTCCCTCCGGTCTTGGTCGACGGTCCGACATTTGAAAGATTGGCTTGTTGTTGCATGAATTTCTCAAACCGTTGGTTCATCTCTTCGAACTTCTTTGCGTTTGCTTCAGCTTGTTCTACCATCCGGGCTTCCATCCGGGCTTCCATTTGCAATTGACTAGCCTTCAATGCTTCGATCTCCGCATCCTTTTCCCTTAAGATCTGGAGGTGTTAGTTGCCGCTTGCCTACTTTCCCACTTAACCGCCCAACCTGTTGAAAAATGTTAGGAACGCTTGACCGATAAATTTGCCTTTCTCCCATGTCATCGTTCCTAGCTGGGCGCCTGCTCCTTGTGCGTACTTGCGAAGGGAAGTAGTAGCCAGCAAAGGTCGCAGTCTCTTCGTTGTTATATTGAGCGGCAATAGAACCCTCCACTTTAGCGGGATTCTTCACCTTCTTTTTAAGGTGGAACATATATCGCTCGAACGGATACATCCACCGATATTGTACCGGTCCACCAAGTCTAGCTTCACCCGGTAGATGGATAGGCAAATGTTCCATGACGTCGAAGAAAGACGGTGGAAATATTTTTTCCAGATTGCATAATATTTTTGGAATATTTTGCTCCAGACTCCTGATCCCATCAACAGTGAGTGTCCTGGTGGATATATCCCTGAAAAAAGATCCAACAGCTGCAATTGCTTTGTGGACATCTCGAGGAAGGAGATGAGCAAACGCAAACGGCAGGAGTCGCTGCATCATCACATGACAATCATGACTCTTCATTCCGATAAACTTTCCTCCGTCAGTGTCAACACAATTACGCAAGTTTGATGCATACCCGTCAGGGAATTTAACTTGTAGCATAATCCACTTAAACAACTCTTCTTTTGACTTCGAGTCTACCCAATATGCTGGAATTGGCGGTTTTCCGTTCGTCTGAAGATGAAGTTCAGGCCGATCACAAATTTCAGGTAAATCAAGCCTAGACTTCACATTATCTTTCGTCTTCCCTTGCACGTTGAGCACAGTGTTCATAATGTTATCGAAGAAATTTTTCTCAATGTGCATGACATCAAGATTATGCCTTAGTAAATGGTCCTTCCAATACGGTAAATCCCAGAAAATGCTTTGCTTGTGCCAGTTGTGGACTATACCAGCTCCGTATATATTCTCATGCCCGTTCCCACCACACTCACTACTTCTTAATGCACCAAATCCTTCTAAGAGGCCCAAGGTAGTCGACCCAGCTTCTGGAAGAATAGGATCATCAAACACTTTCTTCTTCTTCGTAAAATGTTTAGTGTTTTTCCGGTAGGGATGATCATGCGGTAGAAATCTTCTATGACAATCAAACCAACATGATTTACGTCCATTCTTCAATTGGAATGCATCGGTATTTTCCTGACAATACGGACATGCTAACCTCCCATGTGTAGTCCATCCTGATAACATACCATAAGCCGGAAAATCGCTAATGGTCCACATCAATGCAGCCCTCATCAAAAAAATTTCCTTGCATGAAACATCGTATGCTACAACACCGGGCTGCCATAACATTTGCAACTCATGTATCAACGGCTGCAAGAATACATCAAGTGATCTTTTCGGGTGCTCTGGACCGGGAACGAGTACGGAGAGGAAAAGAAACTCTCGACGCATGCACATAGTCGGCGGTAGATTATAAGGAGTCAGAATCACAGGCCACAACGAATATTGTCTCCCATGCCTTCCAAACGGGTTAAAACCATCTGTGCATAATCCGAGGTACACGTTACGTGGATCGTAAGCAAAATCTGGATATAATCTCTGAAAATGTTTCCACGCTTCAGCATCCGACGGATGTGCAATCTCTGCCTCTCTTCTATGCTCAGAATGCCATCTCATTTCCCCCGCAGTTCGCTCCGACTGGTATAACCGCCTCAGCCTATCGGTTAATGGCATATACCACATTCGCTTGAACGGAACCTTAGCTCTTCCCCTTGTATCCTCATAGCGCGGCTTCTTACAGAATTTGCATTCCAGACGGAATTGTTCTTCTCGCCAGTATATCATACAGTTGTCGATGCACACATCTATCATCTCATACGGTAATCCCAGCCCTTTAACCAGTTTCTCGACCTCATTGTATGAACCCGGCGCAAGGTTATCTTCTGGAAGAATATCTTTCAAAAACTCGCAAATCGCATCCACACATTCTTCCGGCAGATTGTAGTCCGTCTTTATGCCCATTAATCTTGTAGCAGATGATAATGGCGAATGACCCTCTCTGCAACCATCGTAAAGCGGCCGCTTCGCTGCATCTAACATGTCAAAAAATCTCCTAGTTTCTACATTTGGTTCCTCACCTACCCTAGGAATTTGATATTCACCTACCTCTGGAATAATTTCTCTATGTGCATCATTAACCATCTGAATGGTGCCTACACCAAAATCTACATCGGCAGTATAAGGTTCGCTAGAACTAACATTAGGTTCCCTAGTACTAGTACCACCGTAAGGTTCTCTACTACTACTTGCATAATCCGAAGTTTCCCCATGAAGATACCAAATCTTATAACCCGACATAAACCCAACTGAATACAAGTGAAACCATACTTCGCCAATCGTAAGATTTCTAAAATTCCGGCAATTCGCACATGGACATTTTAACTTACCATTTTTCAGCGTATGTGGTTGATTGCAAGCTAGCGACATGAACTCTGCAATACCAAGTGCATATTCCCGGTCCACTAGCTTCGTCGCCTCATCAATCCTAACTCCGTCCATCCACGATCTATAATAGTTAGAAGAAGACATTTTTCTTGGTTACTAGAAGTATTAGAGAGAGAGAGAGAGAGAGTTATGGAGGGATAGGTGTGGAGGGGGAGAGAGGAGGGATGAGGTATATGTAGCATAATTTTTGACGGAATTCCGTCAGAAATCGGTCGGTTTCTAGTCGACCCAACGGTTCCATTGACGGTCAGTTTAACGGCTATAGTAAACCGACGCTAAACCGACCGAAATACAACGGAATACCGACGGAAAATTAAACCGTCGGTTTACCGTTGGGTGTTTCCGACGGAATGAGAAAACGGTCGGAAATTTTCGACGGTTTTCCGTCGGAAAACTTCCCGTATGAAAGTCGTCGTTTTATCGTCGGTAATTTCTGACGGAATTACTTCCGTCGGTAATTCCGTCGGTAATAGCCCTGTTTTCTTGTAGTGGTGGAGGCGCTCAACGGTACCGTACCGATGCGATTTGGGCTAGTCAGAGCAATAAATCAGGCTTAAAAACGTGTTTCCAGAGTTTTGAAGCTTTGAATCGGTTAATTGTTATTAGATTTGAAGGATTTGTGTGAAACAGATAAGTAAAACGCAAATAAACAACCTAATTTGCGAGAAAATTGACGACAGCGCCCAGAAATTAGGGTTATCAGAAATGCAATTCGATATAGAAGATGATATAATTACGAAAATGCCATTCATTAATGAAAAATCAAAAAAAAAAAAAAAAACTGGCCTTTCTAAGGTTCAAAACATGGGTCACTAGGAAGTGGAAACACGCCTGCCAACTAGATTACCGCTGTGCTACCGTCTACTTATTGTTTCTTTCCTATATAATTATATATAAATTTATCTAAGTATTAGAAAACTTCTAAAATTCTATTCCGCTTAATTCCCGATTTTTCCGCTAGGCGTTAGGCCCAATCTCACCACCCGATTAGTGCCTAGCGATTTTTCGAACATTGACAAATACTAATCTATTTGGGCTAATATTGATTGGACTTCAAAATGTGAAGTTCATTTTATTTGAGCTTAGAAGAAATATTTTTGTTATATTTGAAATTTTATATTTTTAAATAAAAATTCAAGATTTTAATCATTTATATAATATTAAAATGCATTGTATTTGGTTTATTTTTGATTTTTAATCTTTAATACTATGGTTTAGCTATTTGATTCATTTTGTATAGTTTTTTTGCTTTGGATTTCATTATTAATCTTACATTTGAATTTTTCAGTTTTTTTGCTAGTTAAAATATATCCAAAATATATTTATTTATGTTAATTTATTTGTATATTTACTAATATTTATTTTTACTATTTATAAAAAATTTTGTATATCATTTTATTTCATATTTTGTATAAATAATTTATTTGTAGATGTCAAAATTCAAAATTCTTAAATTTATTTTATATTATAATATTTAATTTTATACAATATTTGATTTTATAAAAATAATCTAATTTAAATAAATGCAATTAAATATTCATAAAAATAATAATAGTTTAACCCGTCAATTCTTTTATATCTAATAAAAATATTTGTCAAATTTGAAAGAACAATCATATTACTTATATATATATAGTTTTTTGAAATACTAACATTAATAATCTTGATTTTATTAATTAAAATTAATTAATATTCATTTAATTATTTATTTTTATAATACTCATTTTTGAACTATGTCGTAAATGTGAATTTGTATTGTTTTGTGTTTGAGCAACCATATCCCTCACCACCTTTCATCGATTCCTCTCTTTCTTGACGTATCTCACTAATCATTGTAGCCACATCTTTCATTGTAAGCCTGTCTTCAGGTAATGGGTTAAAACAGAGAAGTACGACTCCAAGCGTCTGCATCATCTCTTTTTTTTTTTTTGAAAAAAGAGCATTCTATTGAAATTGCGGAAAATTAAAGATACAAGGCTATGACTGTTAAGTCATACAGATTTTAAAGCTAAATAAGTGATTGAGTAGAGTTATAAGAAAGATAAGAAAGATAAGATAGAGATAGAAGAGAGAAAACTCTTAAAGCTTCTAAAATAGAGGATTGTGGCCTCCTCGACCACTTCGTCCCTTTTTACCTCGCTTTCCCGCTAAAGTCCATTGCATTTCTTGGACTTTTTGTGTGGGTTTAATCGGCCTTCCTCCTCGAGATTTGAGAGAGAAGTCTCCAATCTCATATCCTGAAAAATCTCTCGAGTCAAATGTGGAAAATTGATTACCTCCAATGACAATCTTTTGATCATTTTCATAATCCAATGAATCTGATTTAGGAGAAGAAGGAACGGTTTGAGAAGTTGAAAGCAGAGTAGTAGAAAAGGTAGTGGTAGCTTGCACTAAGTCATCTCAACACTTGGAGAGGCACAAGTGGGTGTGGTAAAATCATGAGCATTAACAGATATGAGTGAAGTATCAATAGCTTGAGCCAAGACAATGGGAGTGGCCTGAGCCACTAATGTGGTAATAACCTCTGGTAAAACTGGTGCAACATTAACCTTTGTAGCCTTTTCTTGAGAATTATTAGCAACTTCCTCTCGATGTTATAGAAGACATCTTGATTCTTTATGGCCTAGTTGTCCACATATTACACATTTGGATGGAATCCAAGTATATTCCACATTAACCAAGGAGACAATGCCCTTCTTATCCCTAGTTCCAATCATAGAGGGGAAACCTTTTTCGAGCTCCATTTCAACTAGTATCTTTGCCCTTCCCATCATAGATGGATCTAGTCTAGGCTTTTCAGTGAGCACCGGTTCTCCTAATCCAGAGCCTATATAACTAATTCCCCAATGAGAATATAAACAACTTGGGATATTATTCAGAGTAACCCATATAGGAACTGTGGATATCTCAGGCATAGCTAAAGTTGCTTCAGGTGTCCAAAGAGCAACAAATAATAAGCATTCATCAATATGCCAAATTCCACGCTGTAAAACCCAAGCTCTAGTAAAAGCATCAGGAATGTAAAATAGATAAGATGATTCTCCTAACTTACGAGAGAAAATCTTACCCTTCTTACCCCATATTCTGTTTGCCACAGCATGTACAAGACCACCTGAAGGAGTATTGCAATGGAAAAACCGACCAATCATTTACTCTTTTTGATTCTCGAGACCCTTGAGTAAGACATGGTCTGGGATATCTATCATTGGTGTGCCATCTTCTAAGTAACTCGTAGAGGTGGCACGGTGGAGATTACGAAGCGTTGGGTTCATTTTTGCAGCCCAAGGAAATCGAAACTGTCCATCCTCTTTAAGAGCAGGAGGCGGGACTGTGTCTTGTGAAGCTCTTCGGGTCGGAGGAGCTACAAAGGGTTGCGAAATCGTGTCTTCAGGTTCTGGAATGATGCTGATACGTTTGTTCCATGCCTCGAATGAAGGTACAAAAGAGGAAGGTGCAGTCTCTTCTTGTGGAGGAGAAACAGTAATGGAGTCACTGTTCCCGACGGTGACAATCTTCTCCGGCAAATTCTGTACTTGCTCAGATCTGGCAACATGTGGGAGAGTTGGAGTCCGGAGGCGTCGAGTCCCACTGAAGGTGAAACCATGGTGGAAGATGGGTTGGAGTTGGTCAGCGATTTATGTGCCGGTGACGAAGTATTTGCTTGGCTTTGGAAGACAAAACTGTTTTATGTGACAGCTTCTCCGGTGGTGGTGGTTACCGGCGAAAGATTCAGTGCGATGGGTTCAGATCTGGTTTGTGAGGCTCCATGATTGATTTTGGGATTCAAATCCATGGGTGAATCGAATGATAGAGACGAGCTTCGGGAGCAGGAGAGGGGTCGGGATTGAGGCTCGACGGAGGGAACGAGCGTCGTCGTCGTCGGACGGCGGCGGCGTCAGTGAGAAAACACGGTGGGTTTGAGTTGTCTTCGATAGAGAGATTTTCTGGGGCGCGTGACTCTCACGTCTGCATCATCTCTTCGACCTCAGACTCTGGCCTCTCTAGCAATCCCTGTATATCTCTGATTTTCTCGACCCAGTCTACTATGTGGAGTCCGTCTTGTGTCGTTGGATCGATCGGTTGCTTCCCCGTTAGTACCTCTAGGACCACGACTCCGTAGCTATACATGTCACTTTTCTCTGTTATCTTCAACGAATATCCTTATTCTGCATAACATAAGCAGTGGAAGACTCTGTCATGCGAATATATTATGTTCGATTGATATGTTGCCAACAACTAGAGACCCGAACCAAAGGTTTGGTGATATAGTGAAAACATAAAGGGTTGGTTCTTTCATATCCAGGTTCAAATATCATTTGGTACGAAGGAATAATTTTTAAATTAGATTATCAAAATATTGATTCTAAAAAAAAAATTTCATAAAATTCGAAACTTTCACAGTATTTAAAAGAAAAGAAAAACTAGAGACGGACATATAAACTGAATATAAACCAAAACTGGATTGTTGAAAACGAACCGAATAAGCATTAGACTCACTAACAATTTTAAAAATAATTGTTAGTAAGATCTATTGAATTTGAGTAGACAAGTGTTTTTTGTCAACAAATTAATTATTTTAAAATCATACATAAAATACAATTGGATTTCAAACTCTTTTACTGATGAAATTATAATAGGAACGAACATTTTGACTTTACTAGAGCAATAAAATTAACTAGTGGATGATACTATTAAAAATCAATATCCAATATATATATTTTTTTTTAACACTGGTTTTACTATTTTATTATAGATTTTATGAGAACTATTACATCGACAATTCTATCAGCTGACAATTTTTACCGTCCTATGAAGATCCACGTCTGACGGTTCTACATGTCTCATGCATTCCTTACACTGAATCGCCTTATGAAGATCCATCATTGACGATTGCATCTACACCACGCTGAAGACCTCATGTAACCTTGTCTCCATTAATCTGCATTAATAGATAATAAATCGCACCTTCAGGGATACGAACCCCAGACCTTCTGGTGTAGAAGCATTAATCTATACTATTAAAACAGGTGACTGACCATGGTACATAAATGTTGTTTCCGAAATTTGCCCTTGATATTATTAGGATTTGTAACCTTCATTAAGGGTAATTAGGGAATATAACATTATCTCTACAATCCATGTTTCCAAACAAGACAATTACTAAACATGTAGCCAAACAACCAAAATCTAATGGGTCTCACTTTCCTAATTAATTAAAATCAAAACAAATTAATTGATAAATATAATGAATAATTTATACATCAACTATTATATATAAATTAAGATTCTCTAATTTATGATTTAATTCAAAATATATTTATAATATATTTTAATATATTTTTATTTTGTTTCAAATATATATATATACACATATTACGATTGATGTTTTTATGATTGTACTTTTTAGCAGGTTTTTCCAAATTATGATCTTACGATACAACACAGATTAAAATATATAATGTGAAATCGTTATTTTAATCTCTTAATCCTTACGATATATCTCCTCCAAATAACACATAATTCATTTTTAAAAAAAAACTAAATTGCTAACTCACTGTTTATAATGTTGGTTAAACAATTATAATCAAAATTAGATTACATAATTAAAAATCTAAACTACTATTAACAAAATGAATCTATACTATTAAAACAGGTGACTGACCATGGTACATAAATGTTGTTTTCGAAATTTGCCCTTGATATTATTAGGATTTGTAACCTTCATTAAGGGTAATTAGGGAATATAACATTATCTCTACAATCCATGTTTCCAAACAAGACAATTACTAAACATATAGCCAAACAACCAAAATCTAATGGGTCCTACTTTCCTAATTAATTAAAATCAAAACAAATTAATTGATAAATATAATGAATAATTTATACATCAACTATTATATATAAATTAAGGTTCTCTAATTTATGATTTAATTCAAAATATATTTATAATATATTTTAATATATTTTTATTTTGCTTCAAATATATATATATATACACATATTACGATTGATGTTTTTATGATTGTACTTTTTAGCAGGTTTTTCCAAACTATGATCTTACGATACAACACAGATTAAAATATATAATGTGAAATCGTTATTTTAATCTCTTAATCCTTACGATATATCTCCTCCAAATAACACATAATTCATTTAAAAAAAAAAATTGCTAACTCACTGTTTATAATGTTGGTTAAACAATTATAATCAAAATTAGATTACATAATTAAAAATCTAAACTATTATTAACAAAATGAATAAAAAGTAAAATTTGTAAAGAAAATTTATCCCGCACTTTCTAAGTGCGGGTCAAAATCTAGTCTAATCTATTAAAACAAGAAGGTTTGCCATGGTACATAAATATTGTTCCCGAAATTTGCCCTTGATATTATTAGGATTTGTAATCTTCATTAAGGGTAAAACTGTAAAACAATTTATATTTGATTTATTATCTCTACAATCCATGTTTCCAAACAAGACAATTATTAAACATGTAGCCAAACAACCAAAATCTAATGGGTCCCATTTTCCTAATTAATTAAAATCAAAACAAATTAATTGATAAATATAATTAATAATTTATACATCAACTATTATATATAAATTAAGATTCAAAATATATTTATAATATATTTTAATATCTTTTTATTTTGTTTCAAATATATATATATATATATATATATATATATATATATATATATATATATATACACATATTACGATTGATGTTTTTACGATTATACTTTTTAGCAGGTTTTTCCATCAAACTGAAAAATATTTAATTAATTAAACGGGTTGAAAAATTAATTAGCCAATCTCGATTATAAATTTTCTATAAAAAAAATTCGCATATAGTAAATAATTTCAGTTGATATATTTTAAAATTAATAAAAATATTAAAATGATTTCATACTTATATTATTCAAATATTTGAAGCGTCAAATTATGCTTTATGTTTGAATGAAGTTTTTAACGGATAGTTCCATCAAATTTGCAAATTATATATACGACTACAGCATGTATTTTATAAAATAATATTTTAGATAAATAAAATAACAATTAAACATATACCACATAACTTTTACAATAGTTGTTTTCACATATATATATTTTTTCCAAACTATGATCTTACGATACAACACAGATTAAAATATATAATGTGAAATCGTTATTTTAATCTCTTAATCCTTACGATATATCTCCTCCAAATAACACATAATTCATTTAAAAAAAAAAAACTAAATTGCTAACTCACTGTTTATAATGTTGGTTAAACAATTATAATCAAAATTAGATTACATAATTAAAAAATCTAAACTACTATTAACAAAATGAATAAAAAGTAAAATTTGTAAAGAAAATTATACCCGCACTTAGAAGTGCGGATCAAAATCTAGTGAACCCTTAATCAAATCACTGGACCAAGGGGCTTCCACCAAATCCAATATATATTTAGATTAAGTAAAAAATAGTCAAAGTTATCTTATACTAATTCATTTATTTCCAAAGAGAAAAATCATACTAATTAATGTTTTCAGCAAATTTAATAATATTGAATCTGACTTTTTTTGGAAATAAACAAGATTCAGATATCAAAATTTGACTATATTAGGAACTTCAAATCTCTAAAACTATTCCAAATAACATCCAAATTTTTTAAACTATTCACAAGAGATTTTACCCATACCAAAGAAAAACTTTTTTTAACATTACAAAGACAGATTCTTAAAGAACAAGAAATGGATAGTCGGAAATCTCTATACGCTTTCATTATTGTTTCCATCATTGTTATGTTCTTGATCACAGGTTAGTCAACTACTTAAAATAAGATTAATGCTTATAATTCTATGATCTATGATTATTCACAATTAAGATATGAATTTTTTTTTTGAGCGGTTGAGGTAGTCCAAGTGGTAGAAGGGTTCGAGGTGGCAACCACCACCCGGGTTCGACTCCAGGCGGAAACAAAAATGCCTCCTCTGCTCATAACGCGGGCACTGGGCCTAAGGCCCAGGGAAAACCCTCCCAGGTGAAGCTGGCCTGCGGCCTGACTGGGCCCAGGGAGATTAGTCTGGACCTTGGTCTGGGATCCTCCCTGGATTAACAAAAAAAAAAACAAAAAAAAAAGATATGAATTTTTGAGTTAAAAAATGTCACCAGTGTTCTTTCTCTTCCCTAGCCCTGTCAAGCGGGTCGAACCCGCGATCCGCGATCCGCCCCGCGGCGGGTTAAGCTAATTTTCGATCCACCCCAACCCGACCCGCCAAACGGCAAAACAAAAACAGTCGACCTGCATCCGCCCCGCTTAAATTTGCGGATACCCGCGAGTAACCCGCAAAAATTTAAATATTATTTAAAATTTTAAATTATAGATAATTTTAATTAAAATAATATTTATTAATAAAAATTAATATAAAACGTAAAATAGCATTTTTATTCTTTAAAAAAACTTTTTTTTTGAAAAAAATATTTATTTTTATTGTATTTTATTCATAAAATTCTTAAATTAATAATAAAATATTTATTTTTTAAAAAAAAATTTTGCGGATACCCGCAAACCCGCGGTTTTCAACCCGCCCCGCCCCGCATTTTAAAATCCTAACCCGCACCTACCCCGCTAATTTAAAAAACATATTTTTTTTGACCCGCACCCACCCCGCGGCGGGTTGACCCGCGTCCGACCCGCGGGTTATGACTCAAATTGACAGGGCTACTCTTTCCACACACACAGAAACAAGAATGTTCTTGTCATATTATTATTTTAATATAATTCTAGCAAGTTTGTAATATACAATTAAAATATACTAATTAATATCAGCAGATTGTTTCTAATGTGTGTTTGGTTTTTTAGTTATGAACATAAATAATATTTACTGCAGGATCAGAAGCAAGATCAGAGATAATTGATTTCGAGTGTCCGGGTGTATGTTCACCTGGAATTGTACCAGACTGCAACACTCTCTGCACTGGCTTAGGGTTTCCAGGAGGCTATTGCAAAGGATTAACGTGTTGCTGCAAACCAAAATCCTCTAAACTCTAAAATATCCCTTAGCCATAATTGTATTTTTGTTAATCCAGATTGCTATCTTAATTATCCAATAAAATAAACTCTAATAAAGCTTTTAATTTTTATATGAAACTACAAATATTCGCTCGAAAGCATCAGCTATGGTTCTTTAAAAACAAAACAAAAAACAAATAGGAATATGGTTTTTTCCATAGGACTGTTTTTTCACACAAAAAAAAAGACTTTAAGTATTAATTCGATAGGACATATTATAATTTAAACATTACTATTTTTTGCTTTTCTCCTTATATATTAGATATATACATTTTCGATAACTTGGAAAAATGTCATTGAATTAATATTCTTTCTCTATAACACCTAACTAATATTGGATCATGTGTTCAATATAAATAGAGAAAGTTTCTAGTATGTAAGGTATAAAGATTTATAATATAAAGGTCAAATTTATAGTATACTATTTTTTTGTGCCAAAAGCAATTACATAGTAATTTATTTTTCCATCAAAATTGATAGGTTTCTGACCCTGTTTATTTGACTAAGATTTCAGAATACGTACTATATCAGGAGCTTCAAGTCTCTAGAACTACTCCAAAAACATCAAAATAATCGAACATCCTACAAATTACCACATAATTTTTCGGCCGTATTTTATCCTCATTTAGGCAGATTTAGGAATCATGTATTAGATCATTCATCCTTAATTAAATTTCTATAATCCAAATAGGTTTGATTCTTGAATTCTCTTTGGACTAGTACCAACAAAGATAAATGTTTTTGTGTAACATGTATCACTATATTCCAAAAATCATGATATTACAAGTTGTGCCTTTTTTAATAAGAAAAAGTAAAATGTAAATTCGATATTATTGATCCATTTATATTCTTGGTTTGAAACACAGAGTCCATCACAACGTCATACCACAATCTTTAGAAGTAGAAAATTGTTCCCTTAGAAACTTAGTTACCAAACTATTTCAGATTTGGTCTAGCATTAGAAGCAGTAGAAGAATACAGCAAAGAAGACGCTTGCTGCTTCCCGAGCAACCATTACTCTCAACACCACCTTTCATCGGTTCCTCTCTTTCTTGACGTATCTCACTGAGCATTGCAGCCACATCTTTCATTATAGGTGTAACACCCGTCCCCTCGATCCCAAGTCAACGACCCTTTGACTCCACGAGTCATAGTTCACTATCGCGAACCAAGTCATAAACCGAGGATCAACACGTAAATAACTGAAAAGGTTTTACATTATTAAAATAAAAAGCCGAGTCTTACAAGGAAAAATCGAACCAACTGAAATAGCTTAACGAAAACGGAAGAACCGCATAAGTCTCAACGCATAAAAAGAAACAGAAAGAAGAAAAAGAAGAGAAGGAAAATCCCGCTCCCAAAATGTGACACCACACCGTCCGTCTACCCCTGCAACGCTCCAGGGTTACCTGCAAAACAATCAACGAAGGAGGCCTGAGTAATTGGTTTACACCAATACCCAGTGAGGGCGGATTCAAGGAATACCGCTATCTCTACTTTATACTAGCACAACATCAAGAAAGAGTCCAAGATTAATAACATCTTGCACCCACGCCCGAAGGCACAAACAATACTGCACCCACTCGTGCATACACACTCATGAGCCCCTCTCTAGCCCGAAGGCTCACACAACCGGCCCACCCGGTAACTTCCACGTCGGCCCGAAGGCACGGTAAACTTGGGGAGGCTCGCCAAGACCTCCCTTCCGACGATACAAGGGTCGCGTACCAAAACTCGTTATACGCGAGCCGCCAAGAAACACCCTTTCGGGGGACATAAACAGTTCTAGCAAGCATAGCCTTCATACACAAGCAACATTTTCGGGTTAAGTGATAACCTATAACTAAGTTCCGTTTTCGGTTTAAGCGACATCCTAGGTTCTAGGTTTTCATCCATCACATCAACGCAAATCAACAACTAGATCTACTCTACCTACGAAGACACTATTAAGCGAGGATTCGAATCTAAATACTGCGACAGAATAAAGGAAGAGATCACGTTCAGTCCTCACCTTAGTCTAGATCTGACGAACGGGAAGTAGATATGGGATTCCTGCACACAGATCTAGGTTTGGAAGACAGATCTAGAGAAAAGAAGAGCAGATATGGGGTTTAGTCCAACAGATCTGGACAAACGACGAAGATACGGTTCAGATCTACCACTTCTATCCATCAGAAGCATAGATCTGACACAGATCTGAGGAAAAGAGAGAGATACGGTCCAGATCTACAACTTCTATCCATCAGAAGCATAGATCTGGAGCAGATCTGAGCGAGAGAGAGACGGAATGGAAGATACGGTTCAGATCTACGACTTCTACGGATCAGATCTGATCTAGAAGCATAGATCTGAAGCAGATCTGGGTTTAGAAGGGAAAAACGGTGCAGATCTGAGAATTCCGGAGATCTCACCTTAAAAACGAGTAGATCGGAGGGCTCTACACTCAAACGAATCAAGAAGACGGCGACTCGGGGTGCGGGATCGAAAACGGCGGCGTTCGGCGGTCTCCGGCGAAGATTCCGACGACTCGCGGCGGCGGTCGCGGCGGCGGTCGGGGCTCCGGCGGTCGGCGGTCGGCGGTCGTCGGCGGTCGGCGGTCGTCGGCAGCTCCGGGCTGGTCGGCGGTCGTCGGCTGGCTCGGGGCTTCGGCAGAACTTCGTTGTCTCGAACTTTGTGCCAAATGAGAGGGGATGCTGCTCCTTTTATAGGGAGTGGAGCTAGGGTTTCCCTTTCCCTCGGGTTGGGCCTTGGGCTTCTGGCCCATTCCTCTCTTTTCTTTGGGCTCAAGCAAAGCCTTAAGGCCCTTTTTCCCATTTTCCTTTGGGCTCAAGTAATTCCTCTTGGGCCTTTCCTTTGGGCCCAAGTTTAGGTATGTTACAATTCTCCCCCACCAATCTGGAATTCGTCCCCGAATTCGGCTCGGTAAACAACTCTGGATGGCTCAACTTAAACGGCTGCTCGGGTTCCCAGACATCGTCCTGGATTCCGTCTCTCTCCCATCGAACCAAAACCATCTTGGTTTTCTTCCCGTTGAATTCCGATTCCCGGCGATCCACCACTTGGACCGGCTTACTCGTTACTGACCAGTTGCGGTTAACATCCGATGGCGGCTTAGGTAGGATTAGTTTCGGTTCACGAACAACCTTCCGCAGAACAGACACATGGAACACGTTGTGAAAATCTGACAGCTCGTGAGGTAACTCTAATCTATACGCCACCGCACCAACTCTCTCGACAATCACGAATGGTCCCATGTATCTAGGCCTCAACTTTTTCAGCTTGCGGTTGGGATCGTTGCCCCGGAACGTCCTCATCTTAAGGTACACCGCGTCCCCCACTGTGAACTCTAGATCCTTCCGACGCTTATCTGCATAACTCTTCTAACGGTCATGGGCCTGCTTTAACCTTTCCTTCAGCAATTCCACTTGCTCTACCGTTTCTTGAATCATCTCCGGCTCCAAGTCACGCCTCTCCTCCACCTCGGTCCAACATAGGGGGGTTCTGCAAGGTCAACCATATAGAGCCTCATATGGCGACATCCCGATACTTGCGTGGTGGCTGTTGTTGTAGGAAAACTCGACCAAAGGTAGGAACTTAACCCAGTTCCCTTCCCAATCCAACACACACGCCCGAAGCATATCTTCCAGTGTTTGGATGGTCCGCTCAGACTGTCCATCGGTCTGCGGGTGATAAGCCGTACTGAGTAGCACCTTCGTGCACATTGCTTTCTGAAAAGCCTGCCAGAATATAGAAGTGAACTTTGGATCCCTGTCTGACACAATACTGACTGGCGCACCGTGCTGCTTTACTATACACTCCACGTATTTCCGGGCGAGTGTCTCAGTCCCGTCTGTCTTCTTAATCGCGAGGAAGTGTGCAGACTTGGTGAGTCGGTCCACGATCACCCAAATCGCATCCTTCTTCCCCGTCGTCCTCGGTAGTCCGGTAACGAAGTCCATGGTGACCATATCCCATTTCCATTCTGGTATGGGCAGCCCTTGCAGTATCCCGCTGGGGACCTTCCTTTCTGCCTTGACCTGCTGGCAGTTCTGGCACTGGGAGATCCACTTCTCCACATCCCTTTCCATACCGCCCCAATGGTAGTAACGCTTCAGAGTGTAGTACATCTTAATGGTTCCCGGATGAATCGAGAACTGAGACTGGTGGGCTTGCTTCAGGATCTCCTTCCTTAACTCTTCAACTTGAGGTACACAGATCCGGTTTTTGAACATGATCGTCCCGTTGCTCGCGGTGTGGTACCCGAATACTTGCTTCTCGATCATGGCACGCAAGGTTCCATCCTCGGGTTGTGCCTCCCTGATCCTTCCCAACAAATCGGCCTGTTCAAACGCTTCAAGCCGGGCGACGCCTTCTTCGACCGTGGTGGCGTACAGCCGTAGCTCTGCCAAGGCCGTGGACAACTCCTGCACTTCCTTATTTTCCGACACGATGATCTTCCTCCTACTGAGCGCATCAGCTACCTGGTTGGCCTTCCCAGGGTGGTACTCGATCTCAAGATCATAATCAGCTAGTAGCTCCATCCACATACGCTGCCTCAGATTCAGCTCTCCTTGGGTGAAGATGTACTTCAAACTCTTATGGTCCGTGAATATCTGCACTTTCTCCCCGTACAGATAAGCACGCCATATCTTCAAGGCGAAGACCACTGCTGCTAGTTCCAAGTCATGGGTGGGGTAGTTAACCTCGTGCTTCCTCAACTGCCTTGATGCATAGGCGATCACCTTCCCTTCCTGCATCAAGACACACCCAAGTCCAACTCCAGATGCGTCCGTGTAGACTACATACGGTATTCCCGGCCGCGGTAGTACTAACACTGGAGTTTGAGTCAACCGTTCCTTTAGTTGCTCAAAGCTCCGGGCGCACTTGTCTGTCCACTCAAACTTGACGTCCTTACCGGTCAGGATTGTCAGAGGTTTAGCAATGCTGGCGAATCCTTCCACGAACTTCCTGTAGTATCCTGCTAGTCCCAAGAAACTGCAAACGTCGGTTGCATTCTCCGGCTTTGTCCACTTGGTGATGGAGGTGATCTTTTCCGGATCCACTGCTACACCGGATGCCGAGATCACGTGGCCAAGGAATCCAATCTCCCTTTGCCAGAAGCTACACTTGCTGAGCTTAGCGAACAACTGCTGCTTCCTGAGAGTATCTAGGACTATCCTGAGGTCCCACTCGTGTTGCTCCTTACTCCTCGAGTAGACCAGGATATCGTCAATGAAGACAATAACGCACTTGTCCAAGTACTCTCGGAAAACGTCATTCATCATCTTCATGAAGGCTGCTGGCGCGTTGGTTAACCCAAACGGCATTACCACGAACTCGTAGTGTCCATATCGGGTCTGGAATGCCGTCTTCTTGATATCCTCCTCTGCGATCCGGATTTGGTGGTACCCCGAGGCAAGATCGATCTTTGAGAACCAGGAGGCTCCCTGCAGTTGGTCCAACAACTCATCGATCCTTGGCAACGGGTACTTGTTCTTGATGGTCACCTTATTGAGGCCTCGGTAGTCGATACAAAGTCTGAAACTCCCATCCTTCTTCTTGACAAACAGCACTGGCGCTCCCCACGGCGAACTGCTCGGTCGAACAAATCCCTTCTCCACAAGATCCTCTAGTTGCTTCTTCAGCTCTGCCATTTCTGCAGGCGCTAAACGATATGGAGCCCTCGACACCGGTGCCGTCCCGGGCTCTAACTCTATCGTGAAGGCCTCGTTCCGTTCCGGTGGTGGTCCCTTCAACGGCACAAATACGTCCTCGTATTCCGCGGCCACCGGGATGGTCCCCAAACTTGGCGCTTCCCCTTCCTCAGTCATGGAGATGGTCGCCAGATATGCCTCGCTTCCTCTGCTGATCAGCTCTTCTGCTTGGATCATGGATATGACCGATATCCCTGTCCGCGTTTTCATTCCCCGGAAGAGGATCTCTCCTTCCGCCCGGGGTAGGGTGATGGTCGCCTTGGCGCAATCCATTACTGCCTGGTGACGCACCAACCAATCCATGCCCAGAATAACCTCGTAGTAACCCAGCTCAAACCGTGCCATGTCTGTAGGTAGATCAACTCCGCCTATCGTCACTGGCACCTGCTCGAAGATTCTCGTGCCTGATACCTTCTCTGATCCGGCGGTCTCCACACTCATGATCCCGTCGATGAATCTGCTCTTAAAGGACCAATTTTTTGCGAATCGAGGACTCACGAAGCTATGGGTAGCTCCCGAGTCAAACAGGGTGTGGGCAGCCTTTCCCCCGACCACAACCGATCCTACACATTTTCTAATCTAAGCTACTAGACTTTCGAGAACTACACTACCACAATTCACACATCGAGTAAGATTTACGTACCCGCGATCGGTTCCACACCTCTAGGGGCGGTTGCCACATACACCCTGGGTCCCCCTGCGGGTGGCGGTAGTAGTGGCTGCATCCCGGCTCCTCCCTGTCCTCCACGCGGTGGCGGTGGTAGCATCCTCACTTCCTCTTGCCCTCCTGCTCCCCTCCGATTAGTTGGATTAGTGCAATACCTTTCCATGTGCCCCACTTGGCCACAATTGTAACATTGTACCTGTGGGCAATCCCTCCTGAAATGGCCTGCTTGTCCGCACTGGAAGCATCCCCCAGGCGCTATTTGCCGCAATGGCTGCACTAGCAGCGGCTGTCCTTGTTGTGCTGGCGGTGCTAGCTGTGCAGGCTGTGCTTGGGCTGCTGGCGCCGCAACATAAGCTGTATCCCAGCTCCTCTTGACTCCCTTGTTGTGCCCGCTCTTCTGCTGCTTCTGCTCCTCCTCCCAGTCCGTCTCGGTGTCAGCTGCCTTCTCGATCAGGTCGTTGATGTCGTAGTAGTCCCTCTGCTTGCAACGAACCTTGAGCTCAATCTTCAACCCCGAGAGAAACTGACGAATCAACTCTCGCTCAGACAAATACCTCCCTGCAAACCTCCTCAAACGGTTGAACTCATCCCTGTACTGCCGTACACTCCGGTTTCCCTGATGGAGGTTTCGGAACTCCCCCTCCAACCTGTCCATGGTCACTTCCGGGAAGTACTTCCGGTTGAACGCCTCGCGGAAATCCATCCATGTCAACTGACGACCCTGAGCGCTCTCCTGCACTCCTTCCCACCAAACCAACGCATCATCCTTGAGATAGGAGGTCGCTATCTCCACACGAAACTCCATCGGGCACCTAGCAGTTTCCAAACTCCGCTCCAGCTTCCTTCTCCAGTTGTCTGCGGCAATGGCGCTGACACCTCCAGCAAAGTGGTCCATCTGCATCTCCCTCAGATGCTTCAGCATGGTCCAGTAAGTCACTCCAGGCACCGCTCCTGGCGTCTGCGGTGGTGGTGGTGGCGGGTTCACCACCGGCTGCGGCTGAACGAATCCAAACCCCATTTGGGCGGCTTCTGCTCCTCCAGCAACAAGGCCGACTCCTCCTGGGGCGTTCACCGCTCCTCCCTGACCATTCTCAACTCCTCCTGGGGCTCCAGGCGCCCCGTTGGCATTCTCCGGTATCGCTCCGGGTGCTCCTGCTCCATTCCCTCCTGGCGCTCCTCCTGCCTCGGCGGCTATGGCAGCTTGTGCCTGCTGAAGCGCGAGCAGCTCTTGCAGAAGAGCGGCATCCATGGCTACCTGTCCAGCTACCAATACTGGTCCAGCTTGGTTTTCAACAACCGGTCCTTGGGGTCCGTGCACACTGGTGGCACTGTGCGTCGAAGAAGCCGGCACTGGTGCATCCTGGTTACGACGAGCTGGCGGGGTTCTTCTCTTTGGCGGCATCTGTTGCAAAAGAAGGGCGATTTGAGTCAGTTAACGGTTGAATACTGAACTCACTTCCGGAGTGTATGTAATGAGGAGATCGGAGTGGTGCCCCTAGTATCTAGCTTTTAGAAATCCCCAGTTGAGAAGAGTCAGAAAAATCTTGGAAACGGTTTTGAAAGGTGGTTTTGAAATCCGAATATAAATACCCCACCTAACCAGGGCAGGACTGGTTAGGTTTTAACATGGCTCTGATACCAAATTGTAACACCCGTCTCCTCGATCCCAAGTCAACGACCCTTTGACTCCACGAGTCATAGTTCACTATCGCGAACCAAGTCATAAACCGAGGACCAACACGTAAATAACTGAAAAGGTTTTACTTTATTAAAATAAAAAGCCGAGTCTTACAAGGAAAAACCGAACCAACTGAAATAGCTTAACGAAAACGGAAGAACCGCATAAGTTTCAACGCATAAAAAGAAACAGAAAGAAGAAAAAGAAGAGAAGGAAAATCCCGCTCCCAAAATGTGACACCACACCGTCCGTCTACCCCTGCAACGCTCCAGGGTTACCTGCAAAACAATCAACGAAGGAGGCCTGAGTAATTGGTTTACACCAATACCCAGTGAGGGTGGATTCAAGGAATACCGCTATCTGTACTTTATACTAGCACAACATCAAGAAAGAGTCCAAGATTAATAACATCTTGCACCCACGCCCGAAGGCACAAACAATACTACACCCACTCGTGCATACACACTCATGAGCCCCTCTCTAGCCCGAAGGCTCACACAACCGGCCCACCCGGTAACTTCCACGTCGGCCCGAAGGCACGGTAAACTTGGGGAGGCTCGCCAAGACCTCCCTTCCGACGATACAAGGGTCGCGTACCAAAACTCGTTATACGCGAGCCGCCAAGAAACACCCTTTCGGGGGACCTAAACAATTCTAGCAAGCATAGCCTTCATACACAAGCAACATTTTCGGGTTAAGTGATAACCTATTGTTGGAATTGTGTCCAGTAATCTCGGTACTGTCTCTAGAAAGTAAGAGTATGTCAATGATCAGACATAAGTCATATAATACTGGGGGTCATGATGGCTTGCTAGAGTCCGCTCATGATCTATAAGTCTTGGACTTATTGCCTCTATTATATGATCCCATATGGGTCACACGCCTAAGCTAACAGGAAAATGTGTAGGAATGGCTTAGCAGAAGTACGGTAAAAGTGCCAGGCATTTACTGTACTTAGAGAGAATAAAAGGTTTTAGCCACTGTGTGTCGATCGATACACATGATGTGTCGATCGACACAGTGCGCGAATGGCCAAATGGCCCAAGAGGAACCGGACGAGTTTTATAAATAAAACTCGAGTCTGTTTTTCTTCTTCAACCCTAGCCGCGCCTCTCTCTTTCTCTCTGCGCCTCCTCTCCCTTGGTCTAGCAGCCGTTTTCTGTGATCGCGTGTGTGAGCCTTTGGAGGATTCATCTCTCGGTGTTTCTCTGATCTCTGACCTGTTCTATCTCCTTCCGCTGCAATTAACAGGTATAAGGTGAGATCTAATCATTGTTTCTAATCAAGAGAACCTAGATCCGCATGTTTAGGTTGATATGAATCTAAGAATTGAATCAGGATCAACTAAACAATCCTTCAGTGGTATCAGAGCCATTGGTTCTGGTTTTTCTTGTTTAGATTCAAGTTTAGGATTGTTTTCTTGTTTAAGAAGTGTTTTGAATCAACTACTGATAAGAGAAATCACTTAAGCAACAAGGAATTGAAACCTAAACACATCTGAAATCGCAAAAACCAAACTATATTGATTTGGAATGCGATTTTTCAAAAGTGAGAATCGGCTGTGATCGCATGGATCGATCGATACGATCGCATGGATCGGTCGACACAATCCGAGAATATCTCGGCCAAACCTGATAACCATCCGTGCATGCGTGAGAGCATCGATCGATACAGGATCGATGCACGATCGATGCAGGATTGATGCTTAGAGCATCGACCGATGCGGTTGATGGATCGATCGATGCGGTTGGTTCATCGACCGATATGGTTGGTTTAAGGCTCGGTTTAATGATTTTATTAAAATTATAAACGTCACGGTTTAATAAACAGATTTAATAATTTTATTAAGTCTGGTTAAACCGGGATAAGAAATCCAAAGTCGAAAAATTGGATTTTGTGCCTAAACCAGGATTTTCTAATTTGATTTGGTTGGACCAAATAAATTGAGAAAATCCGGTTTAGTAAATAACCGGTTGACAATTGTGGTCATCGTAGTAATTAAAATTTGGTTAGACCAATTTTAATGAACCAGACCGGTTATGTCATTTAATTGGACAATTGGGTCATGTCTTGGACATGGACCAATTCTTGGGCCTCGGGCCAAGAAGTTAAAACAATTGGGCCAATTATTTGAGTCTTTCTTCAGATTAATTTAGAATTTATTTTATAAAATTATAAAGTCGATTTTAAATTAAAGTTTCCGAAATTTTGAAATTAGAAAGTTTCTTAAATTAGAAGTTTCTAGATTTGCGGGTTTTGGATTTTAAAGAAATTTCTAAAGTTAGAAAGTTTCCGTTTTTAGAAAGTTTCCAATTTTAGAAAGTTTCCAAAAATAGTAGGTTTCCAAAAATAGAAAGTTTCCCGAAATAGTAATCTTCTATTTTGGGAATGAAATTTTAATAAACCTACGAACCTCAAATAATATCAAGCGTTGGATGTCTTGTCCATTCTATGTCAGCTGTCGAAGCCCATTCAATTGTATTCATGGCCTTACAGTGTGAGGGTGTCTGCTTTTGCGTGGATAAGACGGTTTGTGATTCATAAATGTCATTGAGAGTCCCAGACATTAATGATTACATGACTGTATAGTCTGGTTTTCTTGACTAGGCCATCGGGAGTCCCGGGCCTTGAGACATCAGAGTGGATTGGGCCTCGGGCCCAGATTCACAACCAAGAGTTATATCACGGATATAATTGGCCGATATAGGGCTTACCGATATAAGCTAAGGTTGGGTGATGGCCAGTGGCCCACTTTGATCTTAGTTATATGTGGATCTTGGAATCATTATATTCTATTGAGGGTAACTTATGTTATTGAATATAATGCGTGATTAATCATATTAAATATAATACGAGATTAATCATATTGAACATTTTAACTAATAACCTTTTTATCTATATATTTCAGCTATGACTACTACAAGCACACAAAACACATTCTCAATCCGGTCTGTTCTCGAGAAGGAGAAGCTGACTGGAACGAACTTCCTGACGTGGTCAAGGAACTTGAGGCTGGTCCTCAAGCAGGAGAAGAAGGATTATGTCCTTCGTGATCCTCTCCCCGAGAGGCCTGCTAACAATGCCGCCAGGACTCTGCATAATGCTTGGGAAAAGCATTCGTCAGATGAAAATGATGTGTATTGCCTTATGTTGGCGACAATGACTGGTGAGCTGCAAATGCAGTTCGAGAGTGTGTTGTCACCAATTGAGATAATGGCAAGCCTGAAATCGCTTTTTCAGGAGCAGGCTAGGACTGAGAGGTTTCAAACAGTTAAGAACCTCTTGGACTGCAAGTTGGCTGCGAATGCGGCAGTGAGTCCTCATGTCTTGAAGATGATGGGTTATCTCGATCATCTTCAGAAACTCGACTGCCCAATCAGCCAGGAACTTGCCTGCGACATCATTCTGCAGTCATTACCTGCAAGCTATGATCAGTTCATTCTGAACTTTAACATGCATGGCTTGAGTAAGACATTGCCTGAGCTTCACGGAATGCTCAAGACTGCAGAGCCCAACTTGAGGAAAACCGCCAAGGACCCTAATGTGCTTATGGTGCAAAAGGGCAAGGGGTTTAAGAAATCCTCTGCTAAGGATAAGGGAAAGGCCAAGGCTGTCCAAGTCGCGGACAAGGACACGCCAAAGCCCAAGCCCAAGTCCATGGCTGGGCCAACTGACATATGCAGGTTCTGTAAAGAACCAGGGCATTGGAGGAGAGAATGTAAGAAATTCCAAGAAGGTCTAAATGAATTGAAGAAGAAGACTCTCGAGACTTCTTCGACAGGTATTTTTGTTATAGAAGTTAATACAACTACTTCTGATAATACCTCATGGGTTATGGATACTGGTTGTGGAGCTCATATTTGTACTAATATGCAGGCACTCAGCAACAGTAGAAGGCTGAAGCAAGGACAAGTGGAGCTACGAGTTGGGAATGGAGCGAAAGTTCCAGCACTAGCTGTAGGCACATACTTGTTGTCTTTACCTTCGGGATTGATTTTAGAACTCAATAATTGTTATTTTGTACCTGCTATAAGCAGGAATATTATTTCAATTTCTTTGTTGGATTTGGAAGGTTATGATTTTTCAGTTAAGAATAAATTATGTTCCTTCAATCGCAACAATTTGTTCTATGGTTCTGCCCCTCTTACGAATGGGCTTTACATACTCGATCAATCCGCGCCAGTTTATAACATTAATACCAAACGGTTCAAACCTAATGAGGAGAACCGAACGTTTCTATGGCATTGTCGTTTAGGGCACATCAGCGAGAAACGCATCAAGAGGCTCCATTCGAATGGACTTCTTGGCTCATTTGACTTTGAGTCATGTGAGAAATGCGAATCCTGCCTGATGGGCAAAATGACACGGGCCCCCTTTAATAAACCTAACGAGAGGGCCAGTGACTTATTGGGCCTGATACACACAGATGTGTGTGGCCCAATGTCCACAAATGCAAGAGGAAACTATCAGTACTTCATTACCTTCACTGATGATTTCAGTAGGTATGGATATGTTTATTTGATGAAACATAAGTCTGAATCGTTCGAGAGATTCAAAGAATTCCAAAATGAAGTACAGAACCAACTTGGCAAAAGCATTAAGGCTCTTCGGTCCGACCGAGGAGGAGAATACTTAAGCCAAGAATTCAGTGATCATCTAAGAGAGTGTGGGATCGTGTCTCAACTCACTCCTCCCGGAACACCTCAATGGAATGGTGTGTCTGAGAGGAGAAATCGGACCTTATTGGATATGGTTCGATCTATGATGAGTCACACAGACCTTCCAATATCCCTTTGGGGATATGCTCTGCTAACAGCAGTGTTCACTCTAAATAGAGCGCCATCGAAAGCAGTAGCAAAGACGCCATATGAATTATGGACTGGAGAAGCTCCAGTGCTGTCTTATCTCAGAATTTGGGGTTGTGAAGCCTATGTCAAGAGATTGATCTCAGATAAGCTTACACCAAAATCTGACAAATGCTACTTCATTGGTTATCCACGGGAAACCAAGGCTTATTACTTCTATCTACGTTCCGAGAACAAGATCTTTGTTGCCCGGGATTGTAACTTTCTTGAGAGAGAGTTTCTCTCTAAGAAAGACAGTGGGAGTAAGGTACTGCTTGAAGAAATTCAAGATGAACAGGATACTGCTCAACCTAATGAGGAAAAGCAGCAGGAGGACCTACAAGAAATTGTAGAGCCTGAACCTGTAGTACCTGAAGTTCGAAGATCCGGGAGGATCCGTCACGAACCCGAGAGATATCAAGGATTCCTCGTGACTGACTGTCATGATCTTCTGATCATTGATGGTGATGAACCATCGAACTTCAATCAAGCCATGATGGGCCCAGATTCCTCTAAGTGGCGCAAGGCCACTGATTCCGAAATGGACTCCATGTCGGTCAACCAAGTGTTTTCGTTGGTTGACTTACCCGCTGGTGTAAAAGCCATCGAGTGCAAATGGATCTTCAAGAAGAAGATTGACGTGGATGGAAATGTCCAGATTTATAAAGCCAGGTTGGTGGCAAAAGGTTTCAGACAAGTTCACGGAGTGGATTACGATGAAACCTATTCACCAGTGGCTATGATGAAATCTATTCGGATTCTACTAGCAACTGCAGCTTTTCATGATTATGAAATTTGGCAGATGGACGTGAAAACCGCCTTCCTGAATGGTATTCTGGAAGAGGATGTGTATATGACGCAACCTGACGGTTACATAGATCCAAAGAATGCTGGGAAAGTATGCAAGCTTCATAAATCCATTTATGGATTGAAGCAAGCATCGAGGAGCTGGAATCTTCGTTTTGATGAAGCGATCAAGCAATTTGACTTCATCAGAAACGAAGAAGAACAATGCGTGTATAAGAAAACTAGTGGGAGCAAGATAGTATTTCTTATTCTGTATGTCGATGACATACTGCTTCTCGGAAACGACATTCCAATGCTGAAGTCCGTAAAGGACTGGCTTGGAAGTTGTTTTTCCATGAAAGACATGGGTGAAGCCGCATACGTTCTTGGAATCAGGATCTACCGGGATAGATCTAGAAGGCTGATAGGCTTGTGTCAAGATTCATACATTGACAAAGTCCTGCAAAGATTCAGCATGAAGGATTCCAAGAAGGGCTTCACGCCAATGGTACATGGCACAACGCTAAGCAAGAAGCAGAGCCCTACGACGGCTGCTGAGCTTGAGCGCATGAAGAATATTCCTTATGCATCTGCAATAGGATCTGTCATGTATGCCATGATCTGTACTCGTCCTGACGTTGCTTATGCATTGAGCATGACGAGTAGATACCAGTCAAATCCAGGTGAAAACCATTGGATTGCCGTAAAGAATATCTTGAAGTATCTAAGACATACTAAGGATAAGTTCTTGGTGTACGGCGGAAGTGATGTGCTTAAAGTCAGTGGATTCACGGACGCAAGTTTCCAGACAGACCAAGATGATTTCCGGTCACAGTCCGGTTATATCTTTTGTCTGAATGGCGGTGCAATCAGTTGGAGAAGCTCCAAGCAAGACACCGTTGCTGATTCCACTACAGAAGCTGAATATATCGCCGCCTCAGAAGCTGCGAAGGAAGCTGTTTGGATACGAAAGTTCATTATTGAACTAGGTGTGATACCAGATGCGGCTGAGCCTCTGGCACTATTTTGTGATAACAATGGTGCTATTGCTCAGGCAAAGGAACCAAGATCACACCAGAAATCCAAGCATGTTCTAAGAAGATTTCACTTGATACGTGACATCATTAATAGAAAGGAAGTCAAGATCAGCCGAGTTCAGACAGATGATAACGTCGCTGATCCGTTGACAAAGCCACTCCCAAGGCCTAAGCTCGAGTTTCTGACTGAAGCTGTAGGCATTAGAGACATTGAAATGTAATCTAAATTTGAGTGGGAGTTTGAGGGCTTTTATTTAGTTATTTGATATGTTCTTGTAAAAACATTCTTATGTTTAATGAAATTATTATTTCAAGATTATTTTAACTGTGATGAAATAATCGTTCCAAAGTGATATAAACCATTTTATAGGTCATCGAAGTAAGTGACTTGATCTTGAGTCATCAAAGTCATTTAGCTTGATCATGAGACCCTATATTTGATAGATGGATTATATCATCATGTCCCTAGTCGAAGGTTGTTGAAATTGGAACACCAACAACCGTGAGAGACTGGATTGATATGTGACTTATGACAAAGTCTCAGTGTGTCATAGATGCGCGGCATCAAAGTCAATACATAGGTGTATGTTGGGAACATACGACCGGACAAGACCCGATTATGAGAACTCTTCAGGATATTTATATCTGTGTCATAAGAGATTCTCACTACGACTATAGAGTATAGTCCTTAGACCTGAGTTCGCATGCATGTGACTGCACATGGACTGATGCACTTTGATCATTGTCTAACGCTATCGTTCTGCGATAGTTATAAGGACCTTGTTTGGGTACATTATGAAATGAGTAGTTTACAGTGATGGAATAAGACGGAATTTGTCCCTCCAATATAAATGGAGTGAATATCTCTAGGCCAATCGGAGATTTGAATACTGGAAAATGCATGGCCATGCTCAAACGGACTGTCCCGAGTCGTTTGGATTGTCAGTATCGAATCAGAGTCCGATGAACAAGATTAGGCTTTATAAGGATGACACCAATCTTGCCTTATGACTAATCGAGATATTGTGACAAAAGGATTATGAATACAGAGATTCCAGTACAAGTGGGAGATTGTTGGAATTGTGTCCAGTAATCTCGGTACTGTCTCTAGAAAGTAAGAGTATGTCAATGATCAGACATAAGTCATATAATACTGGGGGTCATGATGGCTTGCTAGAGTCCGCTCATGATCTATAAGTCTTGGACTTATTGCCTCTATTATATGATCCCATATGGGTCACACGCCTAAGCTAACAGGAAAATGTGTAGGAATGGCTTAGCAGAAGTACGGTAAAAGTGCCAGGCATTTACTGTACTTAGAGAGAATAAAAGGTTTTAGCCAATGTGTGTCGATCGATACACATGATGTGTCGATCGACACAGTGCGCGAATGGCCAAATGGCCCAAGAGGAACCGGACGAGTTTTATAAATAAAACTCGAGTCTGTTTTTCTTCTTCAACCCTAGCCGCGCCTCTCTCTTTCTCTCTGCGCCTCCTCTCCCTTGGTCTAGCAGCCGTTTTCTGTGATCGCGTGTGTGAGCCTTTGGAGGATTCATCTCTCGGTGTTTCTCTGATCTCTGACCTGTTCTATCTCCTTCCGCTGCAATTAACAGGTATAAGGTGAGATCTAATCATTGTTTCTAATCAAGAGAACCTAGATCCGCATGTTTAGGTTGATATGAATCTAAGAATTGAATCAGGATCAACTAAACAATCCTTCACCTATAACTAAGTTCCGTTTTCGGTTTAAGCGACATCCTAGGTTCTAGGTTTTCATCCATCACATCAACGCAAATCAACAACTAGATCTACTCTACCTACGAAGACACTATTAAGCGAGGATTCGAATCTAAATACTGCGACAGAATAAAGGAAGAGATCACGTTCAGTCCTCACCTTAGTCTAGATCTGACGATCGGGAAGTAGAACTGGGATTCCTGCACACAGATCTAGGTTTAGAAGACAGATCTAGAGAAAAGAAGAGCAGATCTGGGGTTTAGTCCAACAGATTTGGACAAACGACGAAGATACGGTTCAGATCTACCACTTCTATCCATCAGAAGCATAGATCTGACACAGATCTGAGGAAAAGAGAGAGATACGGTCCAGATCTACAACTTCTATCCATTAGAAGCATAGATCTGGAGCAGATCTGAGCGAGAGAGAGACGGAATGGAAGATACGGTTCAGATCTACGACTTCTATGGATCAGATCTGATCTAGAAGCATAGATCTGAAGCAGATCTGGGTTTAGAAGGGAAAAACGGTGCAGATCTGAGAATTCCGGAGATCTCACCTTAAAAACGAGTAGATCGGAGGGCTCTACACTCAAACGAATCAAGAAGACGGCGACTCGGGGTGCGGGATCGAAAACGGCGGCGTTCGGCGGTCTCCGGCGAAGATTCCGGCGACTCGCGGCGGCGGCGGTCGGCGGAGCAACGGCGGTCGCGGCGGCGGTCGGGGCTCCGGCGGTCGGCGGTCGGCGGTCGGCGGTCGTCGGCGGCTCCGGGCTGGTCGGCGGTCGTCGGCTGGCTCGGGGCTTCGGCAGAACTTTGTTGTCTCGAACTTTGTGCCAAATGAGAGGGGCTGCTGCTCCTTTTATAGGGAGTGGAGCTAGGGTTTCCCTTTCCCTCGGGTTGGGCCTTGGGCTTCTGGCTCATTCCTCTCTTTTCTTTGGGCTCAAGCAAAGCCTTAAGGCCCTTTTCCCCTTTTCCTTTGGGCTCAAGTAATTCCTCTTGGGCCTTTCCTTTGGGCCCAAGTTTAGGTATGTTACAATAGGCATGTCTTCAAATAATGGGTTCACGTAGAGAAGCGCGACTCCAAGCGTCTGCATCATCTCTTCGACCTAAGACTCTGGCCTCTCTAGCAATATCTGGTCTATTACTTGTATTGTTGGATCGATCGGTTAAATATTTGACTGATATTTGAATCTCTCACACTCCTGTTTAGCATCATAGGGCTTGGATCTCAAGTAGTGTATATCACCTAATTCCGGTGTCATAGGGCTTGGATCTCAGCCGTCTCTGCCAGTGTTGTCTCAGCCATCTCTTCTGCCTGCTCTCGTTTCAGCTTTATTAGTTATTTATTAGGATTCAATATTAGGCTTGCCTTAGCCTTTGGTTAGTTGAGTTCGTTTGTGATATTTGCGGTTGTGGCTTATTAGTGAATTGTCTCTCGTAAGTTCTGCTTTTAGGAAGATGTAGTAAAATTGTGGAAAGTGGTGACGGATCTTTTTTTTTTTTTAGTGGTGACGGATCTTGCTCTTGGCTAGCCAGCATTAGAGAGATCTTGGTAGCGTAGACATACCCTATTAAACAATGTTAGTTAGTGTTGTTTTAGTGTTGGATCCAATTGTGCAAGTTGAGAACTGATGCGTAGATGTTGAGGGATATTCTCGGTCGGATCTCTCTTTATTTGGACTGTCGGATGAAACAACTTCATTTTATGAAATTTTCGTTTCATTTTTGCGTCTTCAGACTCTTTTTGTAGTCTCTCGGCAAGTTTAGTTTTAACCTTTGGTATTTTCAATTTCTTTATCATTATTTGGGGAATCAATTTACCAAACGACATTTCCAAATTGTGATTTGCTTCTATGTTTTTATTTTTTTTGCTATAGAACCAAGTATATCATAGGTCAAAATTTACCATTTCGCAAAAAAAACGTAACGTAGATCGTCTAACGTGAGCCCCTTTTCAACAGATTGTGCTACCCTTCGACGGGAATATATAATCATACTCAAACATACATATTTTATTCATATAATAAAAAGTACATATCTATAAAATGATGAATGAGGACTTTTGCATCACCATGTACGGAAGAATATGGAGATTCAAAATTAGCTTTGCAATAACAAGCACCGCACTTTGTGCCAACATTGATCAACACACAAGCCCCTTCCTTTGTATCTTTTAGATTTGCAAGCTAAATTGCATACTGCTGTGTTTGTATAGTTTACACATGAAAAAAGCATTATACTCATTAAAATTCTCAAAAATAAATGTTAGTAAAATCTATTGAATTTGAGTAGACAAGTGCTTTTTGTCAACAAACTAATTATTTAAAATCATACATAAAATACAATTGGATTTCAAGCTCTCTTACTGATGAAATTATAATAGGAACGAACATTTTGACTTTAATAAAGCAACAAATTAACTAGTGGATGATTTTTAACTAGTGGATTAAGTAAAGTTAGTCAAAGTTATTGTATACTAATTCATTTATTTTGAAAGAGAAAAGTCAAATACTAATTAATGTTTTCAGCAAATTTAATAATATTGAATCCAACACTGTCAGAGTTATTTGGATTAAGTAAAGTTAGTCAAAGTTATTGTATACTAAGGGCTCGACTGGTTCAAACGCGGCGGTTGCGGTTGCGGTTGTGAGAGTTTGCGGAAGCGGGCGGTTGCGGTTAGTAGCGTTTGTAAACGTTTTGTACGACTGGTTTAACAATTGGAAGCGACTGTGTTTGCGGAATATTCTTGACTGGTTGACAAGCGGTTGCGGTTAATAGCGGTTGAATAAAAATATTAAAGTAAAAATAATGTGTTAAATAGAATCAAGCTTGGGATGCTTCTCAAGAAAAAATGAATCAATTCCATTTCTCAAGAAATTTTGATCTCAGATTCTACATTGCCACTACAATGGCGAGGAAGCTGCAGGACAACTATAGAGGACAAGCATATTATTTCGACCAAAAGGAGCCACATGAATTAACTTTCCCAAAGATGTGTTATTGTTTGAAAAACACCAAAAGAAAAACGTGAGAAAAAGATCCAGCCATGTCTTCATGTACGATTCTTCTTTAACGAGCATCTCATGTCTCTCGCGCTCTACCATCTCTAACGATTCTTCCTTTTTAAAGCATCAAACTTGTTCTTAATTTTATTCCAATTTAGAGTCAACGCATATTGTTTGTTTAATTCCGTGAGAACGTTTTGTTTTCCTTGTTCTGACAAACTTTTGCCTTTAGTATGTCCAGCTTGTTTCTCTAGGGTTATTAGTTCAAGTAAGAAACGGGTCATCTCGTTTGACCAATTGATTTTCTGTTCAAAAATAAGTAAACACACAAGTACCAAACATAAGCATGAAACATAAACTTTATAACTCACACATAAAACCATAACAAAAATCAACATAAAAGAAAACAATAATTTAACTACTAATAGAACAAAAAAATTTATGTTTGATTTTTGACCATCTTCTGGTTGTGTAGATGCCATAATTTCACTGCTTTAGCGTTGTCCGTGGCCGTAGAAATCTTAGGCTATTCTTCTGTAGCTGCAGAAATCTTAGGGTTAATTATATAGAGAATGGATAGGATAACATGCCTTTTTTTATTTGGTAGGTAACATCGCCGAAGCCTAATGATATATATATATATATATATATATATAATAAGATATTATCGGTGATTTGATATGATATGTATATCATGTGATTTAAAATATATAGTGTTAAAGAATAAGATACATACGGGATGTGATAATTATAGATAATGATATTAGTAGTTATACATACGTGATATGATGATAATAGTTATCGTTTTAGATTCTAGAAAATTTAGATTTATACGTATTTTTATTTATTTTTAATTTTTTTTATAAACGCAACCGCCCGCAACCGCAAACGTTTGCGGAAAGGAGCTTTTGATTTTTAGCGGTAAGGAGCGATTCCAAACGGTACAAAGCGGTTGTAATGATTATTTCTAAACGCTATCAACCGCAACCGCCCGCAAATGTAGTGTTTGCGGGTGGCAGCGGGTGAACCAATCAAGCTCTAATTCATTTATTTTGAAAGAGAAAAGTCAAACACTAATTAATGTTTTCAGCAAATTTAATAATATTGAATTTGACTTTCCTAGAAATAAACACGGATTCAGATATCAAAATTTGACTATAATAGGAGCTTCAAATCTCTAGATCTATTCCAAAAAACATCGAAATAAAATCGATTCACAAGAGATTTTACCCATATCCAAAGAAATAAATTTAACACACAAGTGATGGATAGTCGGAGATCTCCATACGCTCTCATTGTGGTTTCTATCATTGTTATGTTCTTGATTACAGGTCAGTCAATTACATAAAATAATATTAATGCTTATAATTATCAGAATATGATCTACAATTACTCACAACTAAAATTATTAGTTTTGGAAAAGTATTACCAATGTTCTTTCTCTTCCCACACAAACACACACACACAAAAAAGAACCTTCTTGTCATGTTATTGTTTTAATAAAATCTAGCAAGTTTATAATATACAATCAAACTTTATTAATGTGTGCTTGGTTTTTGGCTATGAACATAAAATAATACTCCCTCTGTATAAAAATAAACTAAGTTTAAGGTTTTTACACACATATTAAGAAATCATTAAATTTTATAGTTTTTCTAAACTAAACTATCATTTATTACTGGTTTGAAAAAATATTAACCAATCATAAACTAATCTGCAGAATATAAATGGTCAAAAAACTAAAACATATCATTAATTTTACATTGAAAATTGAAAAGATGATTTATATTTAGACAAAAACAAATCTCTTAAACTTAGTTTAATTTTATACGGAGGGAATATTTACAGGATCAGAAGGAAGATCAGAGATGAATGATCCCGTGTGTCCGGGTATATGTTCACCTAAAGTTGAACCATCCTGCAACGAACTCTGCACTGGCTTAGGGTTTCCAGGAGGCTATTGTAATAAAGAATGGAAGTGTTGCTGCAACCCAAAATCCTCTAAACTCTAACATATCCCTCAACCATAATTGTATCTTTTGTTAATCCAGATTGCTACCTTAATTATCCAATAAAATAAACTCTGATAAAGCTTTTAGTTTTTATATTAAACTACAAATATTCGATCGAAAGCATCGGCTCAAATAGGACTATGGTTTTTTTCCATAGTCGTACGTGCAAGGCTCTTGATGTGCATGCATCAGCCGCACAAAAAGAGCTTTTTGTATTAATTTTTTTTTTTTATTTATATTTATAATGATAAACCGATCTTAACCGGGATCAACCGGGTTTACAAACAAACTGAACCGAAATAAAAATAAAACCTAATAAACTGAGTAAGAACTCTCATCCGACCACAGTGTTTTAACCTTAAAAAGTCCGCCACTCTTTAGAGACAGACCATGCCTTCTTCACCTTCACAGACGGATGCGCGTTGGAGTGATTCACGGCGCTCGACGAAGTCTTCTAGCACGGCGTGGAGATCTGACCCTAGCCGACTTTTCGGCGCCGCAAGCCTTGACATCCTCACCATATTGCCCGGCATAGGCGTATTTTGTCGAAACCTCACGGACTCACCCGGCAGAACTGCTTCCAGCAAGTTTCAATGGCCGCTTCTCCTCCGAACATCGTTGCCTGACGCGAAGATTTATCTCCACCGGGACCTCCAGCTTCAACTTCCTTCCGCCGAGGGACACTTCTCCGGGGAGACCGACATGCAACTAGGCACGACCCCGTCGGTCTCCACCGTAGTCGCGTAGGATTGGCTACCACCGCTACGACATCTCCCACAAAACGCATCGTAACCCACCATCCTCCTCGCCGGAAAACGCTCACCAGATCGAGAACTATTCGACTTTCCTTGCGAGCTTCTCATCCGCCACACGTCCTCAAGCGGCACAAAGACTCTCGACTAACCAAGATCTGACGAATCGTCGTAACCCGACCACGCTCCGCCGTTGCGAGAAAGAACCACATTGCGAGACGCCTAAAGAAAGAGAATTGAGGTATCTTGGGTTCGCCTCGTCCGTCACAATTGTGCTATGAACGCTAGGCGATATGAGGCTTTTCACGAAACCGATAGAAACTGCCGCCAACCGGAAAAACCTCGAGATAGACGAAGAAAAAGAAGATATATGCAAGAATAGTAGAGAGAATGGAGAGAGGAGAGAGAACTCCAAAAAAAAAATTAGTATACAATAAATTTGATTTATATTATGAATCTGTGTACTTTATATACTAGGACTTTATTTATTTATATATTAACATATGATCCAATATTTTAAGTATTAATTCGATAGGACATATTATTAATTCGATAGGACATATTATAATTAAACATTATTAATTTTGATTTTCTCCTTTTATATATATATATATATATATATATATATACTTAATTCGATAGGACATATTATTAATTCGATAGGACATATTATAATTAAACATTATTAATTTTGATTTTCTCCTTTTATATATATATATATATATATATATATATATTCTTTTGTCATCTGATGGGATTATACTCATAAAAAGTTTGATACAAGATCCTGAATAAAGGAAACTAGAGCCCAGACAACGGACAACAAAATCTCAAACAACAGGCAACAAAAGTCCAAAGAACATGCAACAAAAGCCTATAAAGGGTTGCTAAAACCTACAGCTAAAGGAAACATAATTCTATAGCACTAGGGATAAGCAAAGCAATTCAAACTGGGAAATTGTGGTAACCACAAAAGAAGAAAGAGTGAGATAAGTCGACGTAGCACACGGCTCACCGAACGACAACATCAACAACCTGGAAACTCACAGAGAGACACTCTCTCACCAACCCAGAACCAAGAAAAGAGACTTCATAACCCGACAAGAAAGAAGAAAGTTCTCCTAAACTTCTTTCGGATGCGGAAAAGACGCACTCATAAACGTCTAATTTAACCTAAATAGAAGCCTTACACGAACTAAAATCTCCAACGAAGTCTAAACAATCCAAACAAACGATCTAAAAATAAAACCCGATCGAAAAGCGCTCATAACGAAACCAAGTTTAACCACAAAGATACAAGCTAAGAGACTAAAGCTATCCCCATACCATCAATATACCCTATTAGCAGAGGTGGCTAAAATTCAACTAAACCAGCTATATCTATACCAAACCAGTTCTGACCAACCTAAACCAAACACCCACACCAAACCGAGAATACCTATTCACATCGCAAAACGATGGCCCGACATCGAGAGAAGTACTCCGATTCATAGAGGGAGCCAGTCACGCCGCCGTCACACAGAGAGAGCTGACCGGATCCCGTCGGCAAAAAGCCTCAGACGAGGGAGCAGCGAAGAGACCACGACGAGCCAGGAGCAGACGGACCACCACTCGCTGAGACAAATAGAAGCTGTAGACCACCATACCTCGAAGAGAACCGCCGCACGGAAGAACAGAACCGAGAGAAGAGGACAACTGTCGTCGATCTACACCGGAGGCGAGGCGCGGCGAGGTCAGAAACAGACTGGAGAGGCGGTAACTACCAAGGATCTACAACAGCAATGGACCCCTCAGGCGACGACCTGAGAAAGCGACGACCACCAGAGGGGAGAGAAGCTCGGCGAGAGAGGCTTGACGGCGCCTCGAATTGCGAGCCTAAAAGCGTTTCACGCTAGGATTTTTGAAATATAATTTTCGAAAGGTTTCTCCTTATATATTAGATAGACATTTTCGACAACTCTGAAAATGTCATTGGATTAATAATCTTTTTTATAACATCTAACTAATATTGGATCATGTGTTAATATATAAATAAATAAAGTTCCTAGTATATAAGGTACAAAGATTTATAATATAAAATTCAAAAACAAGTATTTATTAATTTATTTTCCATCAAATTTGATAGGTTTGAATCGGATTTTGTATTAAGCGTGAAATTATTATATGGAATCCGGATCCGATCCGGAATGCAAGATCTGGTTCTGAATAATAAAATCACGGATCCAACAGAATTGAATCTGGATCCAGATAATAACAATTTCAGAAACGGATATTCAGAATCCGTTATATATGATACGTAAATAAAGCAAAAAATAAGATAATAATGTGTGGTCGACAATTTTGATTCCCCCCCCCCCCCCCCGCTTTTTGGGGATTTTAGCGTGACGCCCTCCCTCTTTAAGGCCCACTAAAGCCCAAAATATCCCCATGAGCTGGCGAATACGACAGGACTTTTGGGTCGTTTGCTTCATATGTGTGTTTGCCAAAGTTTATTTGATGCTTCTCCACTTTTGCTACTATATGTTTCACATATGAACTTTTTATTTTATTTTTTATTAATAATATTTATATTAATTAAGTAAACCGATCTGAAATCGTAGATAGCCGGTTACAAAAACTCGAACCAAGAAGTAAAAACGAAACAAGAACATTGACCCAACAAAGAACCATAACCGGAATAGCAGACCCGGTTAGGGTTTGACGGCTTCTCTAGGTATCATCGCCCGAACTCCCTTCAACGCCGGCGGTTCCAAGGAAGCCGATTCGCGGCGCACCTCCGATCTCTTTCCCGGCGAGCATGGGGAACCATTCCCAGCCTCCGTTCCAGTTATCGGCAGTCCTAACCCTCGCGCTCCTCTCGGCGCTTTCGTTTCTTCGAGGATCTCCCACGGCCTTATCCGACGAGAACCGCGTTAGCAGCTTCTCATGGCCGCCCTCCTTCACCGGAACACCATCCTCGGTCACAGTCTATCTTCGCTGACTCGCCTCCAAGCAAACTCCGCACCGGTCGAATAGGATCCACGACAGTCTCACCAAGCCCCACCGCTTCTCTTTTTCGACGAGCGACACTAACCACCGACCCTTACGGCGACTTTCGCTGCGGACTCCAAGAACAAGATCCACAGCTTCTCTTCAGTCACCGCGATTCCCAGGCTCGCCGTCGTCCTCCAACAGCCTCCCCGGTTTGTCGACTTACATGGATCTGTCGATTCACCGCCTCACCGCCTTAGACCGCTTCGCCGCAAGAGCCTTCCCTCCTTGCATCGCCAGTCAGCACCGCCGAGACATCTTCTTGGCCGAGATCCCTGCAATCGGTTGATTTGCCCATACTATATTCTTGGCAAATCTTCTTGGCAAAGTTCACATATGAACTTTGCTACTATATTTTTGGGTGAATTTTAAAAAATTTAATTAAATTACGGATCGAATCCGGATAGTTCAGATTCAGATCCAAAAAATAATATTGTATATCCGGCGCATCCGGATACTTCAAAAAAGTCGGATATCCAGATCCGTCCCAAACTTACCTTGTATATATGACTAAGATTTCAGAATATATATATATATATATATATAATATTAGGAGCGACCAAAGTCTCTAAAACTACTCCAAAAACATCAAAATGATCGATCATCTTACAAATCACCACGTAATTTTTTCTCTATTTTCCCTATTTACACAGAATTAGGAATCACTTTGTATTAGATTTAGATCATTCATCCTTAATTAATTTGCTCTAATTCAAATAGGTTTGATTCTTGAATTCTCTTTCGACAAGTACCCACAAAGATAAATGTCTTTGTGTAACATATGTATCATTATATTCCAAAAATCCTGATATTACAATTTGTGACTTTTTTAATAAGAAAATGAAAAATGTAAATTCAATATTATTGTTCCACTTATATTCCTTGGTTTGAAACACAGAGTTCATCACAGGATCACATACACAACCACAATTTTAAAGTAGAAAATTTGTTCTCTTAGAAACTTAACTACCCATCTATTTCAGATTTGGTGTAGCATTAGAAGTAGTAGAAGAAGAAGAAGAGTATAACAAAGAAGACGCAGAGAAACTCGTGCTACTGCTTCTCAAATACTTAGCCGCTTGCTGCATAACAGAGGATGGCGAAGAATCATCTCTCCGTTCTCCTCCATTGTTATTACAACTTCCCGAGCAACCATTACTCTCAACACCTTTCATCGGTTCCTCTCTTTCTTGACGTATTTCACTGAGCATTGCAGCCACATCTTTCATTGTTGGCCTGTCTTCAGGTAATGGGTTAACGCAAAGAAGCGCAACTCCTAGCGTCTGCATCATCTCTTCCACCTCAGACTCTGGCCTCGCTAGCAATCTCTGGTCTATTACTTGTATATCTCTGATTTTCTTGACCCAGTCTACTATGTGGAGTCCGTCTTGTATCGTTGGATCAATCGGTTCCTTCCCTGTTAGTACCTCTAGGACCACGACTCCGTAGCTATACACGTCACTTTTCTCTGTTATCTTCATTGAATATCCATATTCTGCATAATATAAGCAGTAGAAGACTGTGTCATGCAAATATATTGTCCGGTCGATATGTTGCTAGCAACTAGAGACCGGAAATAAAAGTGTAGGCCTAGTAGTAACATAACGGTTGGTTCTCTCATGCCCGGGTTTAAACCTCATTTCATATGGAGCGGTAAGTTTTAAATCGAGCTGTAATTTTTAAATCGGATTATCTAAAGACTGACTATAAAAAAATTATCGCCCAATATCTGGAATTTCTAAAATATTTTATTTAAAAAACTAGAGACGGACATATAAACTGAATATAAACCAAAACCGAATTGTTGAAACCGAACTAAATAAACGAAAAACTTGTTATAAATAGGCAAAAACCGAACAAAAACCAAACGATAAACCGGAATGTCTACCAATACTTGACTACTACTAGTAATAATTGAGTATATATGATAATAATGTGGAAAGTACCTGGAGCTATGTAACCATAGGAACCAGCAATGGTTTTGGAAGAACGAGCAAAGTCTCCATCGTCAACAAGCTTAGCAAGACCAAAATCTCCAATATAAGGCTCAAAATCAGGGCCAATGAGGATATTATTAGCCTTGATATCTCTATGAACAATGGGAGGAACACAGTCATGATGCAAGTAAGCCAAACCCTGAGCTGCACCAAGTATAATCCTGTACCTAACCTCCCATCCTAATGAACATTCACCACTCCTCTCGTGAAGCAAACTTCCTAAACTCCCATTCGACATATAATCATACATCAGAAGTCTAGTGTTCTTGTTCCAACAACATCCCAAGAACCTGACAATGTTCTTGTGTCTGATTGAACCAAGTGTCTTGACTTCAGCTGAGAATGAGTCTCGAGCTCCTGGTGTCCTACTTTTCTCATTCTTATTAGCAACCGTTGCTGTCACTGGCCAGAGCTTTTTCACTGCGATGACTTCTTGGTTAGGCATTTCTGCTCTGTACACTACTCCAGAGCAACCTTTCCCTATAACATTACCTTCAACCAAACACTTGAGTACATGTTCGACTGTGAAGTTGAGTTTCTGAAAAGGTGTGAATTGCCATGTCCATAGATTCTCTCCCTTCTCTGAATCGTTATCGTCTTGAATCATTTGTCTTGCCCTTAAAACCGCCAACACGCCTAGTACCGCTAGAACCGCTGTCAAACTGATTAGCAATCCAATGGCTATCTTGAGTCCCTGTGAGTGCATAAAATCTTCACCGTGCTGTGTGTTTAACCGCGTACTATTACTGACAAAACAAGACCTGAAACCTTTTGAACAGAGTCCATTGTTTCCTTCCATCTCTTCTTCTATCAGCTGTCTGAATACTTTACTGTCTGGAAGATAACCTGAGAATCTGTTGTGAGAGATGTTCAAAGAAACCAAGTTTTCTAGACCTGACAACGAAAAGAGGTCGCCTGAAAGCATGTTGTGCGAGATATCAAGCACGGATAATCGGTTAAGCGATGAAATCCTTGCCGGAATAAAGCCATCTAATGCATTCCAGCTCAAGTTTAAGGCAATGTCTAGATCTTCAATGTCAAAGAGTTCCTCTGGTATGGTTCCAGAGATGTTGTTACTGCTGAGATCAAGAAGCTGAAGATTCGTGCAATGACCGAGAGACCGAGGGATCCCTCCATTGAATGAATTCTTACTAAGAATGAGCCGGTTAAGCGAAATGAGCTGACCAAGACTATCAGGTATCTTACCAGTCAAGTCATTGGAAGAGACATCAAGTACCTGAAGCTTTGTTAAAGAAGATAGAGACAGAGGAACATAACCTCGAAGAGTGTTGTTGCTCAAGTTTAGCATTTGGAGTTGTCTGCAGTTGCTTATCTCCCAAGGAACTGGGCCGGTGAGACTGTTCTCAGACAAGTCAAGGAAGCTAAGGTTCTGTAGAAATCCTATTTCTTTAGGGATTTCTCCGGTGATCTTGTTATTGACAAGCCTTAATCTGACAAGGGAAGTGCAGTTTCCGATCTCCGGTGGGATAACACCGGAGATGGCATTAGATATAAGCAAGAGCTTAGTCAAATTACGAAGCTGGAACAAACCCGCAGGTAAAGATCCGGTGAGAAAATTCTGAGACAAGTCAAGAGCTTGAAGATTCTGACAACCAGCTAACTCTGCCGGAATATTCCCTTCTAGCTTATTCTGCCATCCCAAGAAGATATTGAGCTCCTTTAGCAATCCAATCTCAGGAGGAATCAAACTGGAAATCTGATTGGCGTCGATCTGCAACTGAACAAGCCTTGTGCAGTTGCTTAGAACCGAAGGTATTGACCCGGTGATGTTGTTACTGCTAAGCATAAGCTCTTGGAGATTCGACAAGTTACCGAATGATTTAGGGATGGTTCCTGAGAAATAGTTCATAGAGAGATCAATGGCGTTTAAGGTTGTGATGAATCCGATTTCCTCAGGGATAGGTCCTTGAAGATTATTCTGCCATAGAAGCATCTTCTCTAGGTTTTGAAGCTTTCCTAGCTCTAGTGGAAGCGTGCCGGACAAGTCATTGTCGTATAGAAACAGATTGATAAGCTCAGAGCAGTTCCCAAGCTCTTTAGGGATCTCGCCTGAGAGCATTGCAGAATATACCGATAAAGTTTCGAGCTTGCTTAGTTTACCCAACGAGACAGGTAAACTACCGGATATTTTCGTGGCGGCGAGCCCTAGAACGGTTAGATTCCCACAGTTTCCGATCTCCTCCGGGATCTTCCCCGAAAGCTCTGTGTTTCCTCCGGCTCTTATGCTCTCGAGAGTCGATATCTTTCCTAGCTCAGGAGGGAGATTCCCGGATAAGTAATTGTCGAAAATCTCCAGATTCTTGAGGGAAACACAGTCGCCGAGTTCCGGCGGGATCTTTCCGGTGAGGCCATTGGAGTTTAAACTGAGTTCTTGAAGATTCTTGAGCTTCCCTAGAGTCGAAGGTATTTCACCAATGAGACTGTTTGAGCTTAAATCAATAACTCTAAGTTGAGAACAATCTCCGATATCAGATGATATACTTCCGGTGAGATTAGTGTTGGAGATAACGAGTTTCTGAAGTGAAGCAAACGAAGAGATGTTAGGAGGGAAAGGTAAAGCTAGCTGAACAGAGACGACATTGATCTCTGTAACGAGTTTGTCGGAAGAGGAGCAAGTGATGTAAGGCCATTGACATGGGTCAGAATCAGAGGGGTTCCAACCGGAAAACGCCGTCGGAGGTGAGGTGGAGCTGTGAAGCCAAGAAATCAAGGCTGCGACTTCGTGGCTCGATGCGGAGACAGAGGAAATGAAGAAAGGTAAAAACAGAGAGAAGAAGGTTATGGAAAAACGAGAAACAGTTCTTGGAATCGGCATTTGTTAAGACAAGGGTTGTTTTCGTTTGGCTCTCAAATCCAAAACCAGGCTTCCCGGTTCTGCATCGATTTTGAGTCTCTGCTATCTCTTTCTCTCTATTTGGCGTAGGGTTTTAGGAGAGTTTACTTTAGATATAAGCGAGAGAAGAAAGATAAAAAGTAATGGAACTGCATATGCTCTGTCTTTTTCTCTGTCTTTTTCTTTTACCTCGGGGTTCTGTTCTTTAGCTTAATATTTAATTACTGTCATTAACTTTTCTTCGAAATCTGTTTGCTGAGACACTATCCATGACAATAGTCAATAGACATTTCACATGTATATAATATACTCCCTCCGTTTTAATTTACTTGACGTTTTAGATATTTTGTTTTGTTCCAAATTAGATGACGTTTTCGATTTTCAATGTAAAATTTATTAACATTTTAAGTTTTATGACTATTTGTATTCTGCAGTTTGTTTTATCATTGGTTGAATTATGTTTAGGTGGATAATTAATGATATTTTTGTTTAGGAAAAATAAAAAATTAAATATTTTCTTAATTTGTGTGTTTGAACCTAAAACGACAAGTAATAAAACGGAGGGAGTAGTTATTAAACTTACCGACGTTTAGTATCTTTGGGCAATAATGTATATATAGGTTTTATAAATCATTTTAAAGCATTTACTGACCCAAAAGCCATCAATAAACAAGTACTAATACTTGTAGTTTTATTACCTTCATGGATTTGCTGTATGATAAATGTAATCGGAACTTGAAGTACACTATAATGACAAGATTAAAGAGAGCATGTGGTTTTGCATAGTTTTCCACAAATTAGTCAGGATTGTGAGTTGGTTTGTTTTCGAGACCTGAGCCGAGCGTTTAAGATTCTTCCTCGTTTCAAGTAAACTCCGTGCATTACACACTAATGTCCATCATTTAGCCATAAGAAATTAAAAAAAAAAACATTTTTCTAATAATTCGTACTGTATTATTTTAGTTCAATTTCATGATTTTTTTTCCTTCAAATTAGCTGTAACTTTTTGTATTGTGAGATGTTGCATTCATAAACCAGAATAGCTTTTACTATATGAAATATTGAGCTTTGATGCATTGTATCATGGTTGGCTTAATCTGTCTGAATGTTCAGAACCGGTTTACATTGTATTCTACCAAATAAAAAATATTATCAATTGGTTGACACCAATTATTGAGAGAGAGAGAGAGAGATGAAAAATAGTATATTGTATGTTTGATATCTTTGCAAACGTAAATTTTTGAGCAGTGGTATTTGGAATCAATATTTTTTTCATTGGAAGTCTTTTTAGAGTTGTTGTGGATATGAAAATCCACACTACAAATTTGTAATTTAAGACATGGAAATAATTGATGGATTAACATCTCAAATTCATATGATGTTTCACAGAACTATGTAAACGAATTGGGTTTTGTAATGAATAAAAAAGTATTATAAAGAATTTCAAATGAGAGGTTTTTAGTAAGTTTGTATAGCTGTTTCGTATACAAAAATGTGTAAAAAAAAATCTTTGAATTAAAGATTTAGAATTCCTTTTATAGTTTTCTTGTCGAAGTCTTCATCTTGTGTATTTCGTAGTGCATTCGTTGGAACAATCCTGTGATCTTCAGACAGGTGAGTTCAGTTGACTTGATCTTGGAGTGAATTGTTTTGACTAAATCAGTTCGTTGGTTGATTTTGAAACTGAGTATGTCCTCTTTAATATGCAGTTGTTCTTTTACTATTAAAGTTGAGATCAGATGAACTTTTTTGAACCGAAATGAATATCTTTAATTCTGACATGTTTAGTGATATGATTTTCGACCTTATCGGACTAAATTCAGATGATGCATTTAGTACCATTATGTGTGTTTTCTTTTCCGGTTTTAATTCGTTTCTTATTTTTATTTTCAGCTTAATGTTGTCATTTTGTAGTTTTTAGTTTTTCTGTGTTTTAAATAATTTTGTAATTGTCATTAACCTGAAATGGTATAAAATTTTAATATTTTACCAAAAATTGTTTGAGTTTAGACAAAAAAGAAAAAGAAAAACAGGATTGAACAGTTGTAAGCCTCCTCAAGCGTTAAACTGTTGCAGTAGCACTATCTTATTATGTTATGAGCCACACGATCCTTTTCTTCTTTCCTTAGACGAACTCGCGCGTCACCATGAACCCAACACAGACGCTTTACTCAACCGGCGGAAACTCGCCGTCATCTCAGTCGGCGCACCCGTCTTCCCTATTTCCTCAAATCAACAGATGTCGAACTATGCGAGACCTCTCCCAAATCCATGCCACATTCGTCAAATCCGGTCAAATGCGAGACACTCTCGCTGCCGCAGAGATCCTCCGCTTCTGTGCTACCTCCGATCTCCTCCACCGCGACTTAGATTACGCTCATAAGATCTTCAATCAGATGCCTCAACGGAATTGCTTCTCTTGGAACACCATAATCAGAGGTTTCAGTGAGAGCGACGAGCAAAAAGCAGTAATCGCAATCACATTATTCCACGAGATGATGAGCGATGAGTCTGTCGAACCGAACCGGTTCACGTTCCCGTCTTTGCTAAAGGCATGCGCTAAAACTGGGATGATCGAAGAAGGTAAGCAGATTCACGGACTGGCTTTGAAGTTTGGGTTCGGTGGTGATGAATTCGTAATGAGCAATCTCGTTAGAATGTATGTGATGTGTGGTTTGATGAAAGACGCTTGCGTATTGTTTTACAAGAACATTATAGAACGAGATATGGTGATGATTGATACAAGAAAGAGAGATGGTGAAGTGGTTCTATGGAATGTTATGATTGATGGTTACATGAGACTTGGAGATTGTAAAGCTGCGAGGATGTTGTTCGATCAAATGCGTCAAAGAAGCGTAGTCTCGTGGAACACGATGATATCTGGTTATTCAAAGAACGGGTTTTTCAAGGATGCGGTTGAGCTTTTCTGTGAGATGAAGAGAGTAGATTTGCGTCCTAATTATGTTACTTTTGTTAGTGTTCTTCCTGCGATTTCGCGTATCGGGTCGTTAGAGTTAGGAGAATGGTTGCATTTGTATGCAGAGAATAACAGAATCGAGATTGATGATGTGCTTGGCTCTGCTTTGATTGATATGTACTCCAAATGTGGAATTATCGAGAAAGCAATTCAGGTGTTTGAGAGATTACCTCGAAAGAATGTGATTACTTGGAGTGCAATGATAAACGGGTTTGCTATACACGGCCAGGCAGGTGAGGCCATTGACTGTTTCTGCAGAATGAGGGAGGTCGGAGTTAGGCCTAGTGATGTTGCTTACATCAATCTCTTGACTGCTTGTAGCCATGCTGGGTTGGTAGAAGAAGGTAGAAGATGTTTCAGTCAGATGGTGAATGTGGATGGTTTAGAGCCTAGGATCGAACACTACGGGTGTATGGTTGATCTATTGGGTCGCTCGGGTCTTCTTGAAGAAGCTGAGCAGTTTATACTTAACATGCCTATAAAACCAGATGACGTTGTATGGAAAGCTCTTTTAGGGGCTTGCAGAATGCACGGAAATGTGGTGATGGGCAAACGTGTGGCCAACATTCTGATGGATATGGTTCCTCAAGACAGTGGAGCTTACGTCGCCCTATCAAACATGTATGCTTCTCAAGGAAACTGGTCGGAGGTTTCAGAGATGAGGCTGAGAATGAAAGAGATGGATATAAGAAAAGATCCCGGGTGTAGTTGGATCGACATTGATGGTGTGCTTCATGAGTTTCTTGTGGAAGATGATTCTCACCCGAGAGCCAAAGATATCAACTCGATGCTTGTAGAAATCTCAGACAAACTGAGACTGGCTGGGTATAGACCCATCACCACACAGGTTTTGTTGAACTTGGAGGAAGAAGATAAGGAAAACGCACTTCATTACCACAGCGAGAAGATCGCTGTTGCGTTTGGTTTGATAAGCACAAGCACTGGCAAACCAATACGCATTGTTAAGAACCTACGCATCTGTGAGGATTGTCATTCGTCTTTCAAACTTATCTCCAAGGTTTATAAGAGAAAGATAACGGTAAGAGACCGGAAACGCTTTCACCATTTCCAAGATGGATCATGCACCTGTATGGATTATTGGTGAAAGTAAACAAAAACACGGAATACTCTTTACTGTACTTCATTGTTCTTTGTGTATACACAAGCTCTAGCATTTCTTTGCTCGCACAACAATTAATAATTGATTAGTTTTTTAGTCAGCATTATCATAGCACCATATAAATGCCGTAGAATTATTATGTCAGAACCTGATCTGTGATAAGTCAAAGTAGGTCTGCCAGTTCGGTTACATCGGATAATTCGGTTTTGGGATAGTAAGGCTTTCATAAAATTCGGCGAATTGAACCGAACAAAAAAATCGGTTTGGTTCGGTTCGGTTTCGGTTAGTAATAATTATGCTGAACTGAGTCGAAATTTTTGATTAGATTTTGGTATAAATTAGTTAAAATTATCTTCATCTGTGCTAGGTCAAATTGAATTTGTTTCGGTTTGGATTTCTCTTCTAGATAGTTATTTATGAAATAAAAATAAAATGATTATACTAAAAAAATATTAGAAACTATAAAGAATAGTTTTTAGGAACTCAATACACATCCTAAACAATAATTGTACTTTACATTTGTCATGTTTTGGTAAATTACAATTTTGTGGTGTTTGCTTTCATCGATTTTCTCAGTTAAAGTAACTCTTTTTTGGCTTTCAGACTATGGTTCTTAAGCTAGTGTGTAGCTGTTTGTATTGATGAGGTTCAGTACTGGTTCTCAAAATATCCAAGCTTTGCAATAGTTTTGGATTCTGGTCTTATGATCATGTCCCAACTTGGAAGCTATAACTATAAATTCCTAAAATTCTTGTGGGTTTGAATATTATCAACTCAATGCTTGTAGAAAATTCAGACAAACTACGTATGGATGGGTACAGACCAGTGGCGGAGCCACATTGTCCAGGAGGGAGGCATATGCCCCCAATACTTAAAAAAAAATTCATATAAATTCTATATAAATTTAACAATACTTTGTAAATTTATCTCTAATTCTTTAAGAAATTCAAAATTGCCCCCTATAAAAATACTTTTTGTCTTCTCTACTGGTATAGACCCACCACCACACACGTTTTGTTGAACTTGGAGGAAGAACATAAAGAAAATTAAACTGTTATAACTTTTGCAAACTATAAATAGAGTGATTCATAAAGATATTGTAGTATTAAAATTTAAGTAGTTTTACATGGTCAACTGTTGTAGAAATCAAATTATGGTGCTCAACAATTGTAAACACAATTACAGGTTCATTGATCAGAGCATGGTGGCTTCTCAACGCAAGTTCTGAATCCATTTAACGTCTTCAAACACACTTCCCTACACTTTGACAACAAACATGGCGTCCCCGGGTATATTTCTTTACTACATCTCTTTTGTGCCTCAGTTGTAGATATGTCAGAACCTGATCTGAGATAAGTCAAAGTAGGTCTGCCAGTTCGGTTACATCGGATAATTTGGTTTTGGGATAGTAAGGTTTTCATAAAATTCATCTGAATTGAACCGAACAAAAAATCGGTTTGGTGTGGTTTGGTTCGATTTCGGTTAGTAATAACTATGTTGAACTGAGTCGAAAATTTTGATTTTTGATTAGAGTTATGTTTAAATGAGTTAAAAATTCGGATTATCTCAGTTATTTCGGTTAATATCGGTTAGTTCGATTCAAAATTTTGGTTAATTTCGGTTTGATTTGGAACAAACTGATATGAGCTTTTCTTTTCTTTCGAATAATACCAAATTAACCGACTACCAAACCGATAATCGAATTTTTGTACTCTACCGTATCTAACCGAATTCACAACCGAACATTAATCAAAAACCAAAAAAATTGGTTTGGTTCAGTTAGGCGGGTTTCGTTTTGATTCAAATTCTCACACCTATATTAAACTGTTATAATTTTTGCAAACTATAAATGGAGTGATCCATAAAGAAATATTGTAGTATTAAAATTTTGTAAGTAGTTTTACATGGTCGACTGTTGTAGAAATCAAATCATGGTGCTCAACAATTGTATACACAATTACAATTATATTGATCAGAGCCTGGTGGCTTCCCGACGCAAGTTCCGAATCCATTTAACGTCTTCAAACACACTTCCCTACACTTTGACAACAAACATGGCATCCCCGGATTTATTTCTTTACTGCATCTCTTTTGTGCCTCAGTTGTAGATATGTTAGAACCTGATCTGAGATAAGTCAAAATAGGTCTGCAAGTTTGGTTACATCGGATAATTCGGTTTTGGGATAGTAAGGTTTTCATAAAATTCAGCCGAATTGAACCGAACAAAAAATCGGTTTGGTTCGGTTCGATTTCGGTTAGTAATAATTATGTTGAAGTGAGTCAAATTTTTTTATTTTTATTAGATTTCGGTTTAAATTAGTTAAAAATTTGGATTATCTCGTTTATTTCGGTGAATATCGGTTAGTCCGATTCAAAATTTTGGTTAATTTGGAACAAACTGATATGAGCTTTTCTTTTCTTTCGAATAATACAAAATTAACCGACTACCAAACCGATAATCGAATTTTTGTACTCTACCGTATCTAACCGAATTCACAACCGAACATTAATCAAAAACCAAAAAAATTGGTTTGGTTCAGTTAGGCGGGTTTCGTTTTGATTCAAATTCTCACACCTACATTAAACTGTTATAATTTTTGCAAACTATAAATGGAGTGATCCATAAAGAAATATTGTAGTATTAAAATTTTGTAAGTAGTTTTACATGGTCGACTGTTGTAGAAATCAAATCATGGTGCTCAACAATTGTATACACAATTACAATTATATTGATCAGAGCCTGGTGGCTTCCCGACGCAAGTTCCGAATCCATTTAACGTCTTCAAACACACTTCCCTACACTTTGACAACAAACATGGCATCCCCGGATTTATTTCTTTACTGCATCTCTTTTGTGCCTCAGTTGTAGATATGTCAGAACCTGATCTGAGATAAGTCAAAATAGGTCTGCAAGTTTGGTTACATCGGATAATTCGGTTTTGGGATAGTAAGGTTTTCATAAAATTCAGCCGAATTGAACCGAACAAAAAATCGGTTTGGTTCGGTTCGATTTCGGTTAGTAATAATTATGTTGAAGTGAGTCAAATTTTTTTATTTTTATTAGATTTCGGTTTAAATTAGTTAAAAATTTGGATTATCTCGTTTATTTCGGTGAATATCGGTTAGTCCGATTCAAAATTTTGGTTAATTTGGAACAAACTGATATGAGCTTTTCTTTTCTTTCGAATAATACCAAATTAACCGACTACCAAACCGATAATCGAATTTTTGTACTCTACCGTATCTAACCGAATTCACAACCGAACATTAATCAAAAACCAAAAAAATTGGTTTGGTTCAGTTAGGCGGGTTTCGTTTTGATTCAAATTCTCACACCTACATTAAACTGTTATAATTTTTGCAAACTATAAATGGAGTGATCCATAAAGAAATATTGTAGTATTAAAATTTTGTAAGTAGTTTTACATGGTCGACTGTTGTAGAAATCAAATCATGGTGCTCAACAATTGTATACACAATTACAATTATATTGATCAGAGCCTGGTGGCTTCCCGACGCAAGTTCCGAATCCATTTAACGTCTTCAAACACACTTCCCTACACTTTGACAACAAACATGGCATCCCCGGATTTATTTCTTTACTGCATCTCTTTTGTGCCTCAGTTGTAGATATGTCAGAACCTGATCTGAGATAAGTCAAAATAGGTCTGCAAGTTTGGTTACATCGGATAATTCGGTTTTGGGATAGTAAGGTTTTCATAAAATTCAGCCGAATTGAACCGAACAAAAAATCGGTTTGGTTCGGTTCGATTTCGGTTAGTAATAATTATGTTGAAGTGAGTCAAATTTTTTATTTTTTATTAGATTTCGGTTTAAATTAGTTAAAAATTTGGATTATCTCGTTTATTTCGGTGAATATCGGTTAGTCCGATTCAAAATTTTGGTTAATTTGGAACAAACTGATATGACATTTTCTTTTCTTTCGAACAATACCAAATTAACCGACTACCAAATCGATAATCAAATTTTTATACTCTACCGTATCTAACCGAATTCATAACCGAACATAAATCAAAAACCAAAAATTTCGGTTTGGTTCAGTTATGTGGGTTCATTTTGATTCAAATTCTCAAGCCTACATTAAACTTTTATAATTTTTGCAAACTATAAATGGATTGATCCATAAAGAAATATTGTAGTATTAAAATTTTATAAGTAGTTTTACATGGTCGATTGTTGTAGAAATCAAATCATGGTGCTCAACAATTGTAGACACAATTACAAGTATATTTGGCAGAGCCTGGTGGCGTCTCAGTGCAAGTTCCGAATCCATTTAACGTCTTCAAACACACTTCCCTACATTGTGCCAACAAACATGGCGTCCCCGGGTTTATTAATTTACTGCATCTCTTTGCCTCAGTTGTAGGAATGACCAATAACACTGCAGCCAATTGTAAGAAGTATTCACAATTTAAAACAATATATATATATATATATATATATATATATATATATTATAATCGGTATAATTCTAAGCCAAAACCTAGACAAATCTTTGAATCTCATAAAAACATAGTCTATACCAAAAAGACGATTTTTCAACAAATGAAAACCGCTAGACCACAAACATTTATTTATATCGGCAGATTGTATCGTTGAATATAGACGACAATATAAATAATTAAATAAACAAAGTTAAGTTACCTGAGAAGAGAACCATCAAAACCATAACATAAGAAACAAATTGCTTGGACATGGTGAGAGATCTTTTTATAATATTCTTATTCTTTCTTATGATGTAGTATGTGTACTGTGTGTTTTTCTTTTGCCAAATAGTTCGTCTTATATACTACGTGAGAGTCAAACCATGCAATGCTACAAACCATTCATATTTAGTAAGTTTTTAAAATGCTTTGACTCTTACAAATGTGCATATCCTTTGTTGACCAGAATTTCATACTAATTCTAAAAAACCAGTTTATGAGTATTAAATGCATAGACTGGAATTTTTGAAATTCTAAATTGTACTTCCTTAATGCATAGTAGAACGGTTGAATGTAGAGGACTAGACTAATTTGCTACAAAATGGAGAAAATTTTTTTTGGCGTGCCATGTAATGTCACTTATCAAATGATATTCTTTTAATGTCCTTAATGAAAACCCAGAATATTTTAATTTACAAACAAAAAATAATAAGATAATGAAATCCTCTTTCTTGCCCAAGCTCTCATGCCCGATAATATTTATCGGCCCGATCTGAGAATAATGAAATCCTCTCTCCTGCGAAATTTTTATTTGCCGTGTGAAAAATATTCAGTTAATTTAAATCCAATTTTGATTGAGACGACGAACCGGTTTATAGCTGATTTGTTTCGGTTTGTTTATAGATAAAACGTTTCTAATTGGATTATCCTCATCTGTGCTAGGTCTAATTGAATTTGTTTTGGTCTGGATTTCTCTTTTCGATAACTATTTATTAAATAATTTTTTTTATAAATTATACTAAAAAATATTATAAACTATAAAGAATAGTTTTTAGGGTCTCAATACACATCCTAAACAATATTTGTACTTTACATTTGTCATGTTTGGTAAATTACAATTTTGTGGTGTTTGCTTTCATCGATTTTCTCAGTTAAAGTAACTATTTTTGGCTTTCAAACTATGGTTCTTAAGCTAGTGTGTAGCAGCCCGTATTGATAAGGTTCAGTACTGGTTCTCAAAATATCCAATCTTTGCAATGATTCTGGTCTTATGATCATGTCACAACTTGAAAGCTGGAACTATAAATTCCAAAAATTCTTGTGGGTTTGAATATTATCAACTCGATGCTTGTAGAAATCTCAAACAAACTGAGTATGGCTGGGTACAGACCAGTGGCGGAGCCACATTGTCTAGGAGGAGGGCATATGCTCCCAATACTTTTTTTGAATTTTCTTATAAATTCTATAAAAAAATTAACAATACTTTGTAATTTTATCTCTAATTTTTTAAGTAAATTCAAAATTGCCCTCTATAAAAATACTTTTTGCCTCCGCTAGTGGTATAGATCCATCACCACACAGGTTTTGTTGAACTTGAAGGAAGAAGATAAAGAAAATTAAATTGTTATAATTTTTGCAAACTATAAACAAAGTGATCCATAAAGATATTGTAGTATTAAAATTTAAGTAGTTTTACATGGTCGACTGTTGTAGAAATCAAATCATGGTGCTCAACAATTGTAGACACAATTGCAAGTATATTGATCAGAGCCCGGTGGCTTCTCAATGCAAGTTCTGGATCCATTTAACGTCGCTCAAACACACTTCCCTACACTTTGACAACAAACATGGCATCCCCGGATTTATTTCTTTACTGCATCTCTTTTGTGCCTCAGTTGTATATATGTCAGAACCTGATCCGAGACTATGTTGCATGGAAACTCCGTCCGAGAACTATTTCCCGTTTCAGAAACGTTTCGAAAATGGAAACGCGACGGAAACGCGATGGAAACCTGTTTCTTGAAAAAGTGTGATTTGGAAACGTGATGGAAACGCGTATTCATTTTTGGAAACGCGACGGAAACGCCGTGTCCTTTTTTGGAAATGTCATTTATTTTTTGTTTGGAAATTATGTTTTCTATTTTAACTCTAAATAGTTTAAAAATGTAAGGGATTAATTGATAATTTGTAATTTGTTTAGAAAAAGTCATCACTACTAAAAGGAATATGAAAAACTTTGTCTAAATCATATTTGTACCCTAAAACTAGCTATCAAAAAATAAAGAGAAAAAGATGAATTTACTATTTACCATGTTTTCTCATATTAAAGTTGATAGTTTCAAAATTAAGTCAAAATGATTCATCGTTTGTATTTATAGATTTTTTTGTTCCAAATTCTATTTTTTATATAAATATGGTTGGAATTATGTTTATGTTGTTTCAAATATTATGTTGAACTTTTTTTTTATGGTTGGTGTTTATTATATTTTTATTACTCTTATAAATATATGTACAAACGTTCCCAAAACGTTTCGCTTCCTCCTTTTTTCAAAAAAACCGTTTCTACGTTTCCTAACGTTTCATTTCCACGTATTCGTTTCCGTTTCCATGCAACGTAGATCCGAGATAAGTCAAAATAGGTATGCCAGTTCGGTTACATCGGATAATTCGGTTTTGGGATTGTAAGGTTTTCATAAAATTCAGCCAAATTGAACTGAACAAAAAATCGGTTTGGTTTGGTTCGATTTCGGTTAGTAATAATTATGTTGAACTGAGTCAAATTTTTTGATTTTTGATTAGATTTCGGTTTAAATTAGTTAAAAATTCGGATTATCTCGGTTATTTCGGTTAATATCGGTTAGTCCGATTCAAAATTTTGGTTAATTTTGGTTTAATTTGGAGCAAACTGATATGACCTATTCTTTTCTTTCGAACAATACCAAATTAACTGAGTACCAAACCGATAATCGGATTTTTGTACTCTACCATATCTAACCGAATTCATAACTGAACATAAATCAAAAACCAAAAATTTAGGTTTGGTTCAGTTAGGCGGGTTCATTTTGATTCAAATTCTCACGCCTACATTAAACTGTTATAATTTTTGCAAACTATAAATAGAGTGATCCATGAAGAAATATTGTAGTATTAAAATTTTATAAGTAGTTTTACATGGTCGACTATTGTAGAAATCAAATCATGGTGCTCAACAATTGTAGACACAATTACAAGTATATTTGGCTGAGCCTGGTGGCGTCTCAGTGCAAGTTCCGAATCCATTTAACGTCTTCAAACACACTTCCCTACACTGTGCCAACAAACATGGCGTTCCCGGGTTTATTAATTTACTGCATCTCTTTGCCTCGGTTGTAGGAATGACCAATAACACTGCAGCCAATTGTAAGAAGTGTTCACAATTTAAAAACGATCTATATCAACATATATATATATATATATATTATAATCGGTATAATTCTAAGCCAAAACCTAGACAAATTTTCGAATCTCATAAAAATCATGGTCTAGAGCAAAAAGACGAATCTTCAACAAATGAAAACCGTTAGACCACAAACATTTATTTATATTAATTGGCATATTGTATCGTTGAATATAGACGATATATAAATAACTAAATAAATAAACAAAGTTAAGTTACCTGAGAAGAGAACCATCAAAACCATAACATAAGAAACAAATTGCTTAGACATGATTGTGAGATATATTTTATAATATTCTTATTCTTTCTTATGGTGTAGTATGTGTACTGTGTGTTTTTCTTTTGCCAAATAGTTCCTCTTATATACTACGTGAGAGTCAAACCATGCAATGGTACAAACCATTCATATTTACTAAGTTTTTAAAATGCTATTCCTCTTACAAATGTGCATATCATTTGTTGACCAGAATTTCATGCTAAATCTAAAAAACCAGTCTACGAGTATTAAATACATAGACTGGAATTTTTAAAGTTCTAAATTGTACATCCCTAATGCATAGTAGAGCCGTTGAATGTGGATGACAAGATTAGTTTGCAACAAAATGGAGAAAGAAAAAATTTGGCCCTTAACTAAAACTCAGGACTGATTATCAAAAGACATCCAACTTCACGTAAAATTTAAAAATGTCTCGCTCTCCGGAGAACCGCTGGTTCTCGTCTGAGAAGTCTTCCGGTCTGAATCCCATGCTCGTCACTCCTGGTGCCAAGCCTGCTCGCCCTCCTCCCCTCCCGCCTGACCCCCCTGACCAAGCCTCCATCCTATCTCCTAGCCATTTCCCACCTCTTTCTCCCCAAACCTTAACCTCTAAGCTTGTAAAATCCTCTGTTACTGTTGCCGCAGATTTAGTCTCGGCTTCACATTGCACTGGCTCCATTGTTGCTCCTGTGGCTTCTGATGAGTCCTCTCTAATAGCTGATGCTCACATGGCTGAAGCTTCTCCTACTGTTCCAGAAAATGAAGGGTTTACTGTTCATCTTTCTGGATCTGGAAATACTGTTCCTAAAAACTGTGTGCTTCTGAAATCAGACAAAACCTCTCCCTTAGAATCCAACAAAGCATCTAATACATCCAAGCAATCTGGGTCTATTGCAATTCGACCCCATACCACTCCTTTTTCGACTCTTACCCAACCTTTAGCTGCTGTTACTCCACCAGTTGTCCCCACCCCCTCTATACCTACTGCTGACAATCATGAACCAATTAACCCATTGCTAAAACCTGTTACTCCTACCTTTGTTGAGCGTCTGCGTGCTTCCAACAACAAAACCTTGCATAGGCTTGCTCCAGCCACTATATCAGAAACAGGAAGGCCTCGAGTCCTCATTCCTGACGAAGTCTTCAATCAAGGCGCTGAACTGCACAAAGACTTCATCATTTGTTACTTCAATGGACGTCCTCCGCCCTACAATCAAATTCAAAGTGTGTTAAGCCATATGTGGGGAAAAGGCAGAAGACTAGAAATCCACAATAACCCCTTAACAAGATCCATGTTGGTGAGAATTCCTAATGACTTTATCCGTCAAAAGATCCTGGATAAAGGTGTTTGGTATGTGGGTGAATCAATGTTTCATACTGAGCAATGGTCCACTAAACCGTCTACTGGTTCTCATATTCCTACCTCATTTGATCTATGGGCTCACTTTAAGGATATTCCATTGGACTTAAGGCATACAAATGGCTACAGCCTGATAGGTGGCCTTGTGGGCGAGCCAAAGGAGATTGATGAGTTCACGCTCAACATTGTTAGCCTGTCAATGTCCCATATCAAGGTTGAAGTTGAGTTTTCAAAGGTCTTACCTCGAGTGGTTGAATTTCAACGTCAGAATGGTCAAGTTGTGGAAGTGGAGGTGGATTATCCTTGGGTCCCTCCCACTTGTTCTCACTGTCAAGAACTTGGTCATGTGGCTAAGAACTGCCTCCTCTTGCCGCCTCCTGTCCACAAAGCTCCAGTTAATACTAAAGCTGCTCCTACAAAAGAAAAGCTCAGATCAAAAAAGGTCCCAGCTACTGTTACTACTCCTGCAAAAGGTAAAGAATGGGTAAAACATACAATTGGTTCCCAGTCTCAAACCCCCATTGTGAATGATTTGGCCAATCAAGCTTCATGCTCTAATCAGTCGGAACCATCCAAAGAACCTTTTGGCCGCTTACATTTGAAAGCACTTTGCTCGCTGCTTTGCAGCATCCTGCTCAACAAAATTTGGCTCTTTGTTCCATAAACACAAGCTCTTCTTTTGGCCCTCCCTCTTTCGCTCCTCTTGTTTCCCTTTTTGCTCCAGGAGAGCAAAAAGTCCTCTTTACTCCAGAAATTCACCGGAAAAAATCACTAAAAAGGTCTCGCTCTAGCCCCACTCTAAACACTTCTCCTCCCCTTTTGTCTTTACCTCAGAATTCTATTCCTCTATCCTTTGATGAGTCCGGTTCTGCTCTCTCAAATGTTTCTGTCAATCATTTTATTTTTTCTTCTTCTGTTTCATCTAGAGCTCCTCCTTCTGAGGAGTCTCAAAAACCTTCCCTATGAATATCAAGAACTTTTTTTGGAATGTCCGTGGACTAAACGAACCGGACAAGCACACACCTTTTTGTAATTGGTTGACTAGCCACCAACCACTTTTTGGATCTTTACTAGAAACTCACATTAAGGAGCAGAATCTGAACCATCTCATGCTCAAGCTTTGTAAGGATTGGAACTTTTTGTCGAATCATGCTTCTGATCCTGATGGAAGGATTATTGTCATATGGAGATACCCGGTTACTTTCAAGCTCTTGTTTCAGTCTGCCCAATCTGTTACTTGCGAAGTTAATATCCCTGGAAAACCTCAGTTCATTTATACTGCGGTTTACGCTTTCAATCACAGTGATCAACGTGCTGACTTGTGGGTTGATATCCTAAACATTCACAGCAATTTCTCTACGGACACAAGACCATGGATTCTTGGTGGTGACTTCAATGAAATCATCCATCCAATGGAGCATTCTATCCCTGATTATGTCCTTCAAAACAGCACAATGCTAGAATTCAGAGATTGTCTCACCCAAGTGGGCTGTTTCGACTTGAGATTTCAGGGTCCTTTCTTCACATGGTCAAACTGCCGTCCTATTGCCCCGGTTGCAAAGAAGCTAGACCGTGTTCTGGTCAATAGCAGTTGGATCTCCTCCTTTCCTCTTAGTGCCACCTTCTTCCTGCCCCCATCCTTCTCAGATCATAGCCCTAGTTTGGTTGACCTCGCTGTGACCTTACCCCAAGCCGGTACCCGTCCCTTCAAGTTTTTCAACTACCTAACCAAACATCCTAATTTCCTACAAGTTGTGACTGATGCATGGATTCTTTCCGGAAGTGTTGCTCTAGACTTGGCCACGTTATGTTGGAAGCTGAGACTATTAAAGAGAGAGCTTAAGAATTTAAACCGAGAGAACTTTTCCCAAATTCAAGTGAGGGTTTTAGAATCTAACGAGCTGTTAAAATCTGTGCAGGTTGCTGCCCTTCAGAATCCTTCGGAGAGTTCATTTCAAGAAGAGAGAGACTTACACCAGAAGTGGAATTTCCTGCGTTCAATTGAAGAGAGTTATTTCAAACAAAAATCTCGTATTCAGTGGCTTAAGGAAGGTGATTTGTGTACTGCTTTTTTCTACCGAGTTGCAATGACAAGACAGAGCTTCAACGCTATCAGATCTTTTACTTTACCTTCGGGTAGAGTGGTCTCTGACCCTATAGAAATGAGCTTACTGGCCGTGGATCACTTTCAGTCCATTCTCGGACCTGTTTCTCTCCAGCCACCATCAACTGCTTCTCCTCCAGCCTGGTTTCAAAGTCTCACCTCTTTCCGATGTGATCTTGCTCAGGCTCAAGCCATGGTTATTCTCCCTTCACCTGAAGAGATAACCAAGAGTTTATTCAAAATTAATCCTAACAAGGCGCCTGGTCCAGACGGTTTAACCTCAGGTTTCTACAAAGGGGCTTGGTCTATTGTGGGTGAAGAAGTGGTTAATTGCATTCTCAAATTTTTCTCTTCTGGTTTTCTACCTCTGGCTGCTAATTCTACGATCCTATCTCTTATTCCAAAAAAAACAGGAGCCACTTCTATCTCAGAATATCGTCCTATATCATGTCTTAATACTCTCTACAAAGTGATATCTAGGCTCCTGGTCAAGAGATTAAAGCCTCTTCTGCCTCAGCTAATCATGCCGAATCAAACTGCATTTGTCCAAGGAAGGTTGCTAGTTGAAAACACTCTTCTAGCCAGTGAGATAGTTACGGGGTATCACCAAAACAAAGGTCCTAAGAGAATTACACTAAAAGTAGATATTGCAAAAGCATTTGATACTCTCTCTTGGGAATTTTTGTTCAACTGTCTGCTAGGCCTAAACATCCCTTCTACCTATATTTGCTGGCTGCGTGCTTGTGTCTGCACAACTAGTTTCACAGTCGGTTATAATGGGTCTGTTCATGGGTATTTCAAGGGAAAGCGTGGACTAAGGCAAGGGGACCCTCTTTCCCCTTACCTTTTTGTTGTGGCTATGAACTGTCTATCCTCTATGCTAGACAAGGCAGCAGCAGAAGGAAAGTTTGACTACCATTTTAAATGTAAAAATTCCAAGCTCACTCACCTTAGCTTTGCTGACGACCTCCTCATCTTTGTGGATGGCTCCTTGAATTCAGTTCAGAACGTTCTTCAAGTGCTTCATGAATTTCAACTTCGCTCGGGCTTGGCTGTGAGTTATCAGAAAACGTCATTCTTTGCGGCTGGCTTAACTACAGCAGAAACAGATGTGATTAGTTTCACCACCGGTATGCAATAAGGCACATTACCAGTCAGATATTTGGGTATTCCATTATGCACTAAGAAACTAACTGCTGCTAACTGTGCTCCAATGATCCAGCAAATAAAAGAAAGAATCTCTTCATGGAGTGCTAAAGCTCTATCATTTGCTGGTAGACTTCAGCTTCTAAGTACTGTTATTGCGGGGATAACAAACTTTTTGTGCTCATCTTTTGTTATCCCAAAGGCTGTCATAAAGAAAATAAATTCGCTATGTGCATCTTATCTGTAGAATGGGAACCTAGATAGTCACTATGGTGCTCGTGTCTCTTGGGAATCAATTACTACGCCTAAAGCTGAAGGTGGATTGGGACTAAAGGACCTTATAACTTGGAACAGAGCGTGCACTTACAAGCTCATATGGCTTCTTTTCTTTCAATCTGGGTCTATTTGGGTGGCATGGTACATAAAGGAAGTACTTAAAGGTTCTGTTAACAATTTCTGGACAACAAAAACTAATGCTCGCTTTTCCTGGTTAGCGAATAAGCTTCTCAAAGTCAGAGGCCAAGCTTTTACCTGGATAAAAATGCAACTAGGAAACGGTAAGTCCTGCAGATTCTGGTCGGACCACTGGACACCTTTTGGCTCGATTAACGACTTCATACAAGGCTGCCACTCTCGTCTGGGTATATCTTCGAAGGCTACTGTTGCTGAGCTTTGTCCCTCGGGTTCTTGGCTTATACCTGCAGCAAGAACAGAAAACCAACTCATTCTACAGGTACACTTAACTACCGTTCAACTTACTGAGGAAGATGACAGCTATATTTGGGTAATTGATGGTAGAGTGGAGAACAAATTTAATACGGGTCAAGTTTACAATGAACTAAGAGACAGAAGCTCCTTAAAACCTTGGGCTAAAGTCGTCTGGATCAAGGGAGGAATTCCTAAACACTGTTTTTTAACATGGCTGATGGTCCTAAATAGAAGCCCGACAAGAGATAGACTTCTTAGTTGGGGTCTAAATACCGACAGTAAATGCTTACTCTGTGGCGTTGTTGAAGAATCAAGGGATCATCTCCTATTTCAATGTGCCTTCTCATGGAGCATTTGGTCTAGTACTTCCTGCAGATGTGAAATTCAAGCAGTCAGGACTTGGATAGATCAGTTACAGGCGCTACAAAACCTTTCAGGAACTAAGGAGAAGAAACGACTTTGCTTACTTGCTTGGCAGTGCGTCATTCATGCGATATGGTCTGAGAGGAACAATAGGCTCCATAGGTCGATATATAGATCGGTGGATTACTTAGCAAGCGGGATTGATCGGACAGTGAGGAACAGAATTGCATCTTTCAGAGAAACAAATCCGGCTCTTGCCTCGGCGATGTACGGAATCTGGACTGCTTCAACTCCTTCATAGAAACTATTTGAGATCTCTCTGTTACCTATCAACAGCCATCTCAATTTTTGATTCCAATCTGGGTAACGGCTTCTCGCTCTTTCGAGGATCACCAAATCGCATCTCACCAACCTTCCTCCTCGAAGTAACGAACTGTACGGCGACGACTCAAAACCTTCATCTTCGTAATGGGCTTTCTCCTTGGCCTTTAGTGATTTTTTCATCTTTGAGTTGGGTTCAAATCTGCTACTTCTTATTTCTAGTAATTTTGGGCTATGCCTTAATACTTTTTAGCCTGGGCTGGGCTTGTAAAAACATTTTTATTCTCTTGCTTTAATTTGAAAATCCTTTTTACAAAAAAAAAACTAAAACTCAGAATATTTTTAATTTAAAAACAAAAATAATCAGATAATGAAATCCTCTCTCTTGCCCAAGCTCTCATGCCCGATAATATTTATCGGCCCGATCTGAAAATAATAAAATCCTCTCTCCTGTGAAATTTGTATTCGTAGTGTGAAAAAATATTCAGTTAATTTAAATCCAATTTTGATTGAGACGACGACTTGGTTTATAGCTGATTTATTTCGGTTTGTTTATACATAAACTTGTTTGTAATTGAATTATCATCATCTGTGTCAGGTCTAATTAAATTTTCTTCGGTATGGATTTAAACAAATCAGAATTTCTCTTCTCGATAACTATGGTACAACTATTAGCAACTATGATTTTGTGGAATTTTTACGAAAGCCTCGTAAATGATAATTAATATTGAAAAAATTTATTACCAACTACAACATTATAATATTTATTAAGTCCAACTACAAATACACAAAAAGCACCAAAGTACAACTATGAGGATGAATGTATAACTGGATACTTACAAATAACTATGTGTATTCTACACTTGTTTTATTAATATCCTGCCGACAAAGCTCGACTTTACGACACATGAAATGATTTTAGTTTTTTTAAACTTTAAAAAATATTTTTTTCTATTTTAGGGGTCATTTTTTTATTGTCTTACTTTTTCGATTTACAAAAATCTGTGACTTACTTTTTTCTTTTAGAGAGAGAGAGAGAGAGAGAGAGAGAGAGAGAGAGAGAGAGAGAGAGAGAGAGAGAGAGAGAGAGAGAGAGAGAGAGAGAGAGAGAGAGAGAGAGAGAGAGAGAGAGAGAGAGAGAGAGAGAGAGAATTTATGTTGATCTCAGTTATCTGAAGTTGTTCATACACCACAATTTCATAGCTAAGTTGTTCTAGTTATCTGGAGTTGTCCCAAGACCACAATTTCATACCTAAGTTATTCTAGTTATCCGGAGTTATCCCAAGCATTAGTGTATTCTCTTGGACAAAAATAGATTCTCTAGCTGCAGTGATTGTGTTTCATCATTCATCATCATTATCATCATCCCAATCTCTCTAGGGTATTCTCATCCATCCCACATTTTCTAACTCCGAACAAGAACCGCCACCGTAAAAATCGACGAGTCCTTCATGAGTGTCGCCGTGTTTCTGTCCACAAAGATCACATTCCAATCGACATTGTAAACGTGATTGGGAAAACATTTTAGACCTAATTTGCAATTGGAGAAGAGGAGATTATGCACATGACAACACTCGTTTCTAGTCGCTTCTTTCGTCGTTGTGACGAGCTCTCTGGCGAAAGCCTCATAAATGATAAGTATTTATTTTCAAAAGAGAATCTCGTGTGTGAGTCCGAAGATGAGGATATTACACCGCACAGCACAACGGCAGAGGACGTCGGAGATTGATTTCATCTCTTTATGAAACATGTGAAAACATCATTTGAATGTAGTAGTTGAATTTCAACATCATCATCAGAATCCTGCAAATTAAAAAAAAAAATTGAAATATACCAAAACTTTAAACCTAAGTTGTGCTAGTAATTTGCAGTTGTACATATTCTATAATTTCAGACTTAAATTGTTCAAGTTATTTTTGAGAATAAAAATAAATTAATAAAATTGGTAATTTTTAGTTATAAATGAGGGGTTTTTTTGTCTTTTTTGATATAATTTCGAATTAAAAAAAAAATTGATAAAAATTTAATAAACATAAGAATGGCATCAGGGATTTTTTTTTTTTTTTTTTTGAGTGGCATCCCAGCAATTGATCCTTGAATGTATTTGAGCAATGGGCTTAAGTGTGAGAAGGCCAACTCGTTCTTCTTTTGGGCTGAGAGTTCGTCTTCTTTGAGACACTCTTGTTGATCTGGAAGGGCTTTGCGTTAACAATATGTCAGAACATCAACACAGATGGATTATGCATTTTCTTGGCAGATTTTACTGAATCCGATATACAAGTAAGATTACACCGCTTGGCCAGTTAGAGACAAACTGAATTAATTAAGGGTAGGGTGACATGTTTGGGAGAAGAGAAAGGAGCTATTAGAAAAACAGAACGTTTGGTGCCAAATATTAATCAAATAGAAGCAATCCATTGCCAAACCAATCTTATCAACAACATAACATGACATTAAGTCATCGACAATGATATAAATGCCCTTTTCTTTTACTACCTCATATGCTCTCATGTGCTTCTTGTCTCCTCTCACGTGGTTTCACCACATTCACATCCGCTCTTAATTTCCTTAGAGACGATACCCCACACCTATCCATCATTATTAGGGATGTTATCATCGACCCAACCAGGTTAGTCTAGCTCACTCTCTTAATTTTGGCTCTGTAGACTCATGGGTTGGTCGAGCTTAGCTGTGCCTGACCAACACGTAGCAGGCTTACCTGAAAGGGGACCGGCTAAGCTTAGCTCTGATAAAATCAGGTCAAGACCGTGGCCAACCGATGATAACTTCACTAACATTATTCATTACAAATCGATTAATTTCAAATCAGTGATATGCTTTGTTTAAGAAACTAAGATAAAGGAAGAGTCACAACTTTGATTGCCTTTATAGATACATCATATATAAGAATGTAATCCATACAAATTTTATAATACAGTTGAGGCGGTTTTTTAAATCAAGCCTCGACATTTCAATAATTGCCATGTATAAATGCAAAGAACCCCAAAATAAAATTAATCAGTATATATTAACACCGGCGACCACCTCTGCAATTAAGAGCACCGGCATTGGAGGTGATGACGCCAACAAGTGATGATGATTTAGCTGCTAAACTCGAAGCTCTAGCGTAGCTGGCTCCGAGTCCTGATCCAGAACGTGTAAAGAAAGCTCCATTTAGGAAAAGGTCTCCTTCTGATCTCCAGTTCCAATGCTTCCATTGCCACTGCCCTGCATAGTCTCTCTTTGTCACCTGCCCACATAAATAGATCTCCATCAGTTTCTCTGTAAGAACCAAAGACCAATGATAATTTGTGTTTCTGTTTGCAATCAAAAGCTAGTTCCATATTAGTAGACTGGTTCTATTGTGGCTACCATCATCAAAGTTAAGACTAAAGACAAGAAAGATCTGTCCTTTGAATCAAACTACTCTCGTAAGAGTGCAAAGTATAGAGTTTTAATGGTGATTCAAGCACCTCTTTAGTAGACTGGTTCTATTGTGGCTACCATCATCAAAGTTAAGACTAAAGACAAGAAAGATCTGTCCTTTGAATCAAACTATTCTCGTAAGAGTGCAAAGTATAGAGTTTTAATGGTGATTCAAGCACCTCTTTAGCAAACCGGTTTCTCGGGGCAAGATATCTGTTTCCCTGGCTGTTGATGGTGGGACTCGCACTGCCACCAATTGCATACATTTCCCAGTGCGTGTAGTCATTGTTTACTACATGGAAATATCCATGCCTACACCTACAATGAACAAGAGGTTTTAACTTTCCTTCCAAATCTAACTGAGAATGAGAAGAATCTAACGCAGAGATCATGAATCATTCAAAGTATGTACCTTGGCATTCTCTGGATAAGACCTTCACCAAAATGGTTATAAGCAATAGTAACCTGCATCACTTTATCTCTTGTGTATGTATCACTATGTCCCAATAGCATAACCTGTCAAGCAAAACCCATTACCCTCACTACCAATACCCAAACTCATCGATTCCCCATTGAAGCTTTCTTCTAGTGTTACCTCATTGTGGTGAGTGAAGTAATTGTTGGAGATGGTGATGGCAGTGGAAGACATAACAGCATCAATCAGCCCATCAGCGCAACTAGAAAGCGAATTATGATCAATCCAAATATGACTCGACCCAAAAATCGAAATCCCGTCACCATCAGCCATCGTTCTCCACCCATAATGCGACGGAGAGCTTCTAACCATGGCGTTACCAGTAGGTTTACAGTCATGAATATGGATCCCATGGATTATGATGTTCGTCACGAACTGGATCGTGATGCATGCGCCATTAGCGATGTGTACATTGACGCCACGGCCATCGATTGTCTTGAAACTGTTCATGATGAGCTCTTCTTTCAATGTTATGACCATGTCGCGTTTGAATACGATCCATAGAGGCTCGTCTTGGATCACGGCGTGACGGAGTGTCCCGGGTGTAGGGTTAACCGGGTTATCGTCGCCAGGGTCGCTTACTACGTAGTAACGACCGTCTCGACCGCCGATTGCGTTGCGTCCGAATCCGATCGAGCAATCGGCGAGATGTTTTCGCCGGAGTTGCCATTTCCGGTCACATCGCCAGCAATCGTCGATTGGATTCCCGGTGGAGCAAGAGAAATAACCTAATCTTCTCCGTTCTGTGCTGTTCCGAATGCTCCTACACAAACCAAAACCGGTTTTGTCAAACCAAAACCAAACCGATATTTTTACGGCAGGCCATTTATTGTGGAGCTAAAGCCGTTTGCGTCGGTGGGAACACTACCCAAGGCCTATGCATGGGCTGGTCGGAATTCACTGTTTCTAAAGATTAGGTGTTTGTTAATGATTTTTACTCAAAACAAAAACATTACACGTGTTCTTCTGGACCAATGTGTCTAATAATTCCATTATATTTTCGAAATTTATTTCCTAAAATATTGTATTTCAATGATTCAACTATATGATCTGTGGTGCAATGCATTTAATGAAGAATCTCATCCAAATCCCTCAAAGTAAATGAACCCATGTACATGTACTTTGATGTGTTGGTCCACCCAGAACTCTGTAACGCTCAGTAAGAATAAGCATAAAGAATTTATCTTAACTATTAATTATTTACTCGCACCCATTTCCACTTTTCACTTTTCATATACATACATATGTTTTACCAAAAAAAAAAAAAAATACATACATATGAAACCAAACCTTTCATTTTCGATTTGGTTGTGTGCGGAAACCAAGAAAATACGTATAGTTAAAAACGGTTAAGATTGTATAAATAGAAACCGAAATGAATAAATATTTATAATAAGGATGAAAAGAATATATATAAAGGGAAAAAGTAGGAAAGAAAAAATGGAATCGAGGTGTGGTGTTTGGCCCTAAGGATTGACTCTTTGACCAGAATGTATAAATATTCTTACAGAAGAGCCATGTGAGCCCTGCTCCACATAAATACGACTTACCTGTTTTCTGAATTCTTTTTCTTTATTTCGTAATTAATTATAAAAGAAAATCACCGCAATTTATCCAACCAAATGTCACGAGATGTTGGTCCTTAAAAGTTAAGTGTAATTTATTGTTTTACTAACTACCCAATCGCAATAGAAGAAACAAACACTTACTGTTTAATTAGCAAACAGACAGTATAATCAATATTCTAATAGTAATAAAGCTAAAACACAACCATATTTATTTATATATATATATATATATATATAATATAATAAATTTTAAGCAACAGAAAAACTCACATGTTCACCATGGCAGCTACTTCGTCTGGATTCTCAACTGCATGTTCATGCCATGTTTCATTAGACCTGAAACACAATGACTATATTAAAAACAGAACTATACAATTACTATCTCTAAACATGAAATGAAACAACTCAATTATAAAACAATATACTAAACCCTCGCTAATCACTACTAATATGCACCTTGAAATTTTGCATTAGTATAACACACTGGATCTACACATGGTCAATAGAAAGACTTTTACAAAAAAAAAAAAAGAGATCTACAACAATACAAATCAAGTTATGTTGATCAGTAATTCAAAGTAAGAAAAAGGGTTTTCTTGTTCAAATTTTGAATTGCTGCTGGAAGCTTCAATTCTCTGTTCTATGAACCAGATCACGAAAAACAGTTGACTTGATCCCAAACTGAGCTAAAAGCACTTCGATATAATAGCAATTAATCGATGATACCTGGTAGAATCGACGCTAGTGAAGAGCATAGATAGGAGTAATGCAGTAGCGACGATAACAAGCACTTGCGTGATAGCCATCGTTCTTGCTCTGCTTTGTGATGTTGTCTCTGTCCGAAACCAGAGGCTTTTTGTCAGTCTATTGTGTTGTTGGAAGAAGAAGGAAGGAGAAATATGAAAATAGTTTAAGAAGGGATGTAGTGGCAGGAGTTATTATATAAGAGATTGGGTGTGACATATACAAATATACTATTAGAATAATAATTCGCTTGGTTAACTATTTAGAAAAGATCATACAACTTCTCCATTAATTTTTATTTTGTTAAAATCATATCTTGAACATACCTCAAAATGGCCGGGTAGTGACATTACGTTTTGGCCATTCATTTAGAGTTATTATTTTCGCATTTAGAACGCCCAAGGTTGAAAATGTAGGTGATGCGACAGGAAGATAGGTTGTATAAACTATAAAGTCGTTTTTTCAATAAAAGCGGAATTTTTAATGAGAATTGATGATATATTTGCAAATCTTTCACATTTTTTATATATTTACATGCTAAAAAAAACAATTTATGTTTCACATAATACACAGTTCAAGATTAACAAAATATATAGTTTCTATTGTAAAAGAAAAACTACTCATATTAAAAGGTTTAGTCTCCACATTTGGAGTTTTATGGGTCAAATGATTATTATATTAAAAAATCAAAATCCAACGCCATAGATTATTATGCTGAATTATTTTTAAAAATATTTAGTGAAATATTGCAAAATTCTCATTTTAAGTAAAAAATATAAGATTCTATTAGGATTTGTTTTTCCTTTTGTTTGGAAGAGGAAAACTTCAGCATAAATTAACACTATTACACTCACTTAATTTCACTAATAATTATTCTACTTATTCTTCTTATGAGTTACTGTTTGCACTTTGCACCCTAAATGTTGGCAAACTAATGTAGAACCAATAAGATTTGCAGATTCTATTATTTAGTCTTTGAATACTCAAGCGACTTGAGATCGTTAAGAACCTATGTTCTAGCCAATAACAAGAGATTTAGTTTAGTAATATAACTAAGAGACAAACAAAAGTTTGTGTTTCACTGGGACTTTGTTATTTGATTGGTTAATAAGTTTCACTTATAATTACAGTTGAACCACCTTTTTGTTCATTGCCTAATCTTATCCAAATTTTTAATAATCAAAAGAACAAAACAAACCGCACTTTTCTACTTTCCAATTTTCATCTCCAACTGCTATTTAAAGTTTCTCACTGGCATCTCTCTCTCTATCACGTGCGATAGGCCAGGTAATTCACGTGCCGGACGGCTACTCATTCCGACACGTTCTTCTCATAAAAGTCTCCACGTCATTGTTTAACATAATAATAAATGTATATATCTCTGCTCGTCGGGGTCGAATGTCCGGAAAACACGCCGGTGATTAGCTGAACGTGGCAGATTACAAAACAAACCAATCAAAGTTCCGTGTATTACCTTGAACATCCAATCATCATCGTTTGTATAAATCTTCTACTGTATTTATAAAAAGAAAACGTTAAAATTCGGTCGCTTCCTGTATAATAATAGTATACTATACAGTTACATGTATCAGCCAAGAAAGAAAAAGTTAACAATTTAAAGAAAAAGTAATTCAAAGGAAAAGTCATGATCTACAGCTAAAATATTATATGATCAATATTCTCCAATATTAGCAGAAAACCAATATTGAAACGCATGATTATATTTAGATTATCACAATCCTTAACAAATGTAATGTAACTTATCACATTAACATTAATGTCTGGTAGACAGTTTTTATGATTTTAGTTAACGTCTGGGGTACTATTCATTACTTCTTTTTAATTGATTAAATTTCATACCACTATTAATTTTACAGAAAATATTTTAAACAAACAAATTAAATCTCAATAAGTTCCTATCTCCAGAAGTATCATCAGTTGATTCATTAATTTCCACATGTTGGACAATGGACAGTGATTAGGCTTCCAGACTGATCAACAGTGATTAACAAAAAACAATAGTATCATGCAATATGCATAGATGTTTAATGATATTATTACAACAATAATGTTCGGCCAACAACAAATTATGTCATGTGTGAGTGTTTTTCTTTTTTTGTAACGTCTTGTTTTCCTTTATCCATTCAATATGGCAATATACTGTATAATAATTCTGAGGGGAATTTTTTTGTTTTTAAATTGACAGCTAAAGTAGGTCTTAGAGCATGAACATCGGCGGTTCTAATAGGTATCTTGGCTCGAAATCATATGTAAAATGATTTTAAAAAAATGATTTATTGCTTTTAACTTAAGAACCGGTTCTTATTTAGGAACCCGTAAGAGACGATCTCTTACCACGTGGCTTCCGATGATTTGAACTTCTTCTCGCTTTATCTCCTCTGTTTTCCAATGGCTTGTATAGTTTCTTCTCTTCTCCATACACTCAAATCTTCAAACCTCACGAAATCATGCTATTAAACACTTCTTCTTCTCCAGTTATTCATCGACTACCTCCAAATTCGAAAACCCATCTCCCAAAATCTCATCTTTCATCCAATCTCTCCACTTTCTCCGATCACAGCCTCTGCTTCACACGGAACAAAGCTTTGTTCAGAAACAATAGAAACCCATACAATGGTTACGCAATCAACAACAGACCACGAGCTCTTGCTGGGTTCGATTTCGGAAGCTTCGAATCAGTTCTCGAAGCTTCATGTTCTCACAACGATCATCGTCGTCCACGAAACCGGTCACTTCTTAGCCGCTTCTCTTCAAGGTATCCACATGAGCAAATTCGCAATAGGGTTTGGTCCAATCCTAGCTAAATTCAACTCCAACAACGTCGAATACTCTCTTAGATGTTCTTGCCTTGAAGTTGTTCGACGAATTGCCACAGTGAGTTTACTAGAGTAAGTTTAAGGTGTTCCTGTTTCATGGTTCTAATGAGTATCTCTGCATCTTGGTCTTTGTAAAATTGAGTTTGATTATCATATAAGGGTTCTCAGTTCAATTACTCATACGCAGATACAAGGTAACACAACATATGACTTCTACAACTACTGACAGGTCTGGAGAATTCCTTTAATTGAAAACGAATTCGGAGCTGCAGATCATATTGATGTCGGCCATCAACCTTTGGACATAAGCATAGCCGTTGATTCACCAGAGTACACAACACTAGTCTCGTTTGAATATGGTGTTGTATTTCTCAATGGTCTGAATATTTTGAGCAAGATCGATCTTGGTTTTGCGATGGCAGCCTCTGCGATCTCACCTGACGGGAGAGAAGCGATAGTAGGAGGACAAGACGGGAAGTTACACATGTACTCAGTCTCTGAGGACAACAACCTCAAAGAAGAAGCTGTGTTGGAGAAACACAGAGGTGCTGTGACAGTGATACGCTACTCTCCTGATTCAACAATGTTTGCTTCTGGTGACGCCAACCGTGAAGTTGTTGTCTGGGATCGCGAGACCAAACAGGTGACAGCGATTAGAGACCTTTGTTCGCTGTGTTTCACAAAATCATGGTTAAAGCTAATCTAGAAGGGGCGGTTTTATGTTTTGTAGGTGAAGTTAAACAACATGTTGTTCCACACGGCTCATATAAACTGTTTGGCATGGTCACCAAACAACACGATGGTAGCCACTGGGTCCATAGACACTTGTGTCATTGTATATGAAGTAGACAAGCCAGCTTCGAGTCGCATAACCGTCAGAAACGCTCATCTTGGTGGAGTTAATGCAGTCACCTTTGTCGACGAATGCAACGTAGCAAGTTCCGGTGAAGACGTTTCGGTTCTTATAACCTCAATGAACTCAATAAAATGTTTGAAAAAATATTTTTTTTTAGAACTCCAATTTAGGTTCATCAATGGAAGGGTAAAAATTACACAAGTTCTTAACTATTCATAAGTAACTAAAATACTAATAAAATATTGTTAAGAACTCCAAGATGGGGTTCACGAATGTTCTTGCTTTTATGTTTTATTGTACAGTGTCCACATGAAAGTGTAATCTTTTTTTTGGCAGCTTGAAAATATTAGAGAATCTTTTATTCAGTGCAGATTAGCTTCTCAACGTGGGCATTATAACCATATACATCGGGGTACGAATATATCTGCGGACCAGTCCACGATAAGGGCGATTCTCATGCGAGTATAAAAAACATATATGCGAGTACGTAGAAGGGTCAAGTGGACACATTGTCTCAGTCGAGAGAGAGAGAGAGATAAAACGTGAAAAATCGGATCTTTCCCCACAGATCTAACAATAAACCCTAAGATTACAAATGGAGGGAGAGATCAAGACACTGATCTTTACTGTTCTCACTAGTCACCACGTTACAGTTATGATCCAACATTTGAACACGTTGTTGACCAAAATACCCTCCTTTGCTATGATCTCTACCTTGGTGGGATGTCGCCAACACGACATGAGCACCGTTGGATCTGAAGATTGGATGGTCGTGATGAGCAGCTGGAAAGCAGCCAACGGAGGCAGATGAAGGGTAGCTTAAGATGGTCAAGTGATGTGGAGAAGGAGAGGATAAGAATACAGGTAACGTGTGAAGAAAGTCATTGTTGTTGACGAAATCGTAAGCTCTTTTGGCTCTTCTCGCAGCGGTTCGCTCCTTCTTGTGGGCGTTCTGGTGGCCTCCTAGGGCTTGGGAGCTATGGAACTTTCTGGAACAAAAGTGGCAGGGGAATACTCTAGATGAAGATGTGTCTTCGTCTGTCTTGTTGGCTTCTTTACTTTTGTTGATCTCTTCTTCTTCTTCTCCCTCTTCTAGTTGATGGTGATAATTATCTTCCATTATGTGTTATCTGTACACCAAAAAGGTACTAAACATAAGTTTAACTTCCAATGATCAGTACCAGAACAACATGGAGAGCCAACCCTAAACCAAAAAGTTACTAAACATAAGATTCACTTTCAATGATCAGTGCCAAAACAACATGGATAGACAACCCTAAACAGAGAGATCAAAATGAAAAGGATATGACTATTTATATACCTTGAACTGAAGACAAAGAGAGAGAATGTGTGTCTTGTGGGCTTGGGAAGATGAGTTTAAAAGGGCAAGGGAGAGATAAGAAGTAGAAGAGAAGTCAAGTTAAGATGGTGTTTGAGGAGAGTTGGAAAATGTGAAAGAATCTGATGGATACATTAGTGGTGTTACTATTAAGTGTTCTGTTCTGTTGCAGAGCCAACTTTGGGAGCAGCTTCTTTTACCCGTATGGGCTTGGGAACAGAGAAGATAAGAGAGAGTCAGAGATAAAGAGAGATAAGAGAATGAGTAAAGGTGGTGCATGCATGGTGATGAGAAGGAGAATGATTGGTGAGAAAGAAAGAGACTTTTGAATTGGGAAATGTGACTTCTAATTTTTCTATCTTGAGATTAGCAGTTTTTTCGGAGCTCATATTTGCTATTGGCCTAGAAAAACATCCTCCTATGTTAGTCTTGACCATGCCTTTAATGAACTCAAGACTTCTTCATTTGTCTTTCAATATGGCACAGATACGAATCAAAGACATTAATCTCTTGAACAAGTATTAAATTGATGCCAAATTGGTGTAAGAAAAAGGAAGGATGCTCCATAACTTGAGAAGCAATTAATCTCTTGAACAAGTGTTGGGAAAGTGGTGCCAAATTGGTGTAAGAAAAAGGAAGGATGCTCCATAACTTGAGATGCAAATGGGTAGACATGGGTCTGACTGGTCGCACCGCCCACTTCCCCTTGCAACTTGTCTCCCACCTAGTTGGCTACTTCTCATTCTCCCAACCAAAAAGTAGTAAGCCATTGGGCTTTAAGTTTATGGATCTGTCGCAACCCATTTAGTTTTGTGGTATATGCTATATATACATGTTGGGTTTAGCTTTCCTTTGATTTATTCTCTACTACACATTTCAAGAAATAGAACATTTGTCTATCACAATGAAACTGTACCAAGGTCCAAGTGGGAGAAAACCTTGAAAGTTAGCCCAAAAAATTCTTGCACTGGGGTGGATTCGATACAGACTTCTCACATAGTGATAATTAGGGCTGGAGGTTTCTAACTGAACATGAAACGACTTCAATCCAAACCGATCTGAACCCAATCCAAAAATCAAAAACCAATCCGATCTGATATTAGAAAATATCCAAATGGGATTTAAGTTTAGGTATTTCGGATATCAGATAATACATGAGCCGAACATAAACCGAATATGTATTCGAAATAACCCGAAATTTTATTTAAATTTGAATAATTTTGATACTTTCTAGTATTTTGGATAATATGAGTAATTTTAGTGAATTTTGGTGTGGTACGAATATTATTAGTATTTTTAGATATTTTTAAGTAATTTAAATATATCATTTGTGAAATTTTTGGGTAATTCAAATACTTTAAAGTATTTTCATATATTTTGAGTATTTTTTTTTTAGTTTTTAGATAATATTTGGTAATTTCATGTATCAAAACCAAACCCAACCCGAAAATTATTATAGATATTCAAATATGTTCTATAATTGTAAATCTGAACCGAATCCGAACGAATGCCCGGTAGAAATCTCATTCTTTGACAACAAAAAAGAAGAAGCTCATTCTTCTTTTGTTTGGCCAGGACCAGCTTTGAAATTATCCTCGCACAAATCTTATACCTTCGATGAAACTTTTCTTTGTAATAGAGAGATAATCAATAATAAATCCCAAAAGGTTAAGTTGTTAGCAAGAAAATCTAACAATACATTTAGAAGAAACAAAGAAGGGAAGGTAGGTAGCAATGAAACGATGAAGGACATTAAAGAGAAGGTTAGGTAAGAAGAGTGGTGTAGGAGCAAAAGAGTATGTGAGTTGAGTTAAACACCAATGCCACGTCGCTTCTCTCTTTTGTTTGATTTAATTTTGAGCAGTCGGTGTGGTAGCTACTAGCTACCAGTCTTCTCTTTCTCAACATTTGCATACTTGTTCAACACTCTCTACATATATATTTACATATCTATCTATCTTTTGGGACTCTTAACTATAGTAGAAGAGACTCATACTAAGCTCACTCTGTCACGTCGGGTAATTTTCTTAACCTCTCTCTACTATGTTTTACAAGTCTTGAATCATGCAATCTTTGCACAATCTCATGAGAAGCTGCAAGACTAAACATTCGTTTTTTTTTGTATCTCAAAACTGATACATATACTGAGATTGTATAATTATATTCTCAAAGCTAGCTCTTGGTGTCAGTCCATTGCCATAAGGGCTTGCTTGGCAAGTGTTTGGTTGCAGTTTTGGACGTAAGGGTTTGATTAGCAAATGGTATAGAGTTTTTCATCGCCATAACTTTTTCTACAATTCTAAATTTTGTACGTCATACTTTACACAGATTTTTAGTGCTACAGATTTTTTTCTTTTTTCTCTTGTTTTCGGTTGTAGAGAGGGGAAACCTAAACCATTTATATATTGGTTTTACAAAATTTATATTTATTTAATGAAATTCTTCAAGTATACAGCCAAAATTTTAAAACACTATTTTTATAGTTACAGCCAAAATTAACTTACGGAATAAATTCTAAAGCAAAAAATGAAAGTTATCTTGACCAATCAACCCTAAGTGGAATTTTGAAATGTCAATCAATCTATTAAGACGTAATGCTGTTGCCTTCTTCCTGCTGTAAACGGCGTGTAGTTTTTCTTTTCATACGTGGCTGGTTTGGTGGTCATTGCCGTCTGACGTCCAGTCTCACTCTTAACGGCGTGAGATTCTGCGATGGCGAAAAAATGAAAAAGAGACGGAAATTCCTAACGCCGTTAACTTTCTTTACCAAACGACAAGACAAGGAGGTCGGCAATGCGCCAATCAGACCAGAGTGCTCACATGAAAAACGAGTATCATAAATCCTTCATATACTCAACTCAAATCTTCCCCTTTCCAGCAAAACTGAAATTCCCCAGAAACTTTTCTGTATAAAACCACCACTTGAATTCAGCTGCAACACAAGTTCTTAGCTCAACAGTTGAGAAAGATGGAGAAAGCCACGGAAAGACAGAAGATTTTGCTTCGTCATCTCAATCCACTTTCTTCTTCTTCTACTTCTCTTCCTCGTATTAATCATGAATCTACTCTTCTCTCCGTAAGTTTAGTTTCTTTAATCATGAGGTTTGAGTGGGTCTCCGGGCTTCTCCTCTAACCATCGTCAAGATTGGTTGACATTTCATATTAATGAGTCAATTATAGATTTCATTTAAGTTAAGATCCTAAAATTGTTGCTGGAACTCGTTTGTTAGGCTGTGAATTGTGCTGCTGAGCTTTCCCCAATGGCTTCTTTTGGAGACGACGTTGTGATCGTAGCGTAAGTCATTAACCCTTTTGAATTGCTTCACATAAACTTTCCTTAGACTTGTTTCTTGATTCTTCAATGAATTCTCTCAGGGCATACCGCACAGCCATTTGTAAAGCAAAACGTGGAGGTTTCAAAGATACTCTTCCAGATGATCTTCTAGCTTCTGTACTGAAGGTAATTATTAGTTATCTAAACTCAATTAAACCTTTCTTGGACATTGACTCATGTTCTGTTCTGAATAGGCTGTTGTGGAAAGAACATCATTGGATCCAAGTGAAATTGGGGATATCGTTGTTGGTACCGTTATAGCACCTGGTTCTCAGAGAGCTATGGAATGTAGAGTAGCAGCTTACTTTGCTGGTTTCCCTGGTACTATTACAAAATCAGATTCTTTATTACATTTAAATGGAAACTAATATCTTACAACAGAAACATATTTTGATTGATATGTTGGTTCACTCTTCTTTTTACGAGGTAGACTCTGTGCCAATTAGAACTGTCAACAGACAATGCTCATCTGGACTACAAGCAGTTGCTGATGTTGCTGCTTCCATTAGAGCTGGATATTACGACATTGGTAAGAGGACAGCATCTTAATCAGACTATATGTAGTATAGTCGAGATTGTTTCTCTTAGCTTTGTCTCTGTTGGCCACAGGTATTGGTGCTGGAGTGGAATCAATGTCAACTGATCATATTCCTGGAGGCGGCTTTAACACCACAAACCCGAGAGTACGTTTTCAATGAATGTATAATAAACAAGAAGAGCTTTTCTGATGATTTTTGTAAACTCTTACATGGGACAGGCACAGGATTTCCCCAAAGCTCGTGACTGTTTGCTTCCAATGGGGATAACTTCTGAAAACGTTGCAGAAAGATACGGTGTCACAAGAGAAGAGCAAGATATGGCTGCAGTTGAGTCTCACAAGCGTGCTGCAGCTGCAATCGCGTCTGGTAAACTCAAGGATGAAATAGTTCCTGTTGCTACTAAGGTAAGAAACAAGAACCTCCTAACTTCCTTTGGAACGCTTTTTTGGTAGAGCTTTCTGTTTAAACGATTGTTCTTGGGACAGATTGTTGACCCCCAGACCAAAGCAGAGAAGCCAATCGTCGTCTCTGTTGATGATGGTGTACGTCCCAACTCAAACATGGCAGATCTTGCAAAGCTGAAGACTGTCTTTAAACCGGATGGTTCCACCACAGCAGGCAATGCTAGTCAGATCAGTGATGGTGCTGGAGCAGTACTGCTAATGAAGAGGAGTTTGGCGATGAAGAAGGGACTTCCCATTCTTGGAGTATTCAGGTGAACTGAGACTTGCTAACATTTTGATAGTTCAAGAAACGTGTGTAACCTGATACCAAAACAATGCAGGAGTTTTGCTGTTACTGGTGTGGATCCAGCTGTAATGGGTATCGGTCCGGCTGTCGCCATACCCGCTGCAGCTAACCTCGCAGGACTCAAAGTTAGCGATATTGATCTATTTGAGATCAATGAGGTAAGTAAAAAAATGCTTCACATTGGTCTTTCTGTTTCTGAATAATCCCTACTTACTTTGAATCTCTTAAATAGGCATTTGCATCTCAGTATGTGTACTGTTGCAAGAAGCTAGAGCTGGACACTAATAAGGTCAATGTTAATGGAGGAGCCATTGCTATTGGTCATCCTCTGGGTGCTACAGGTTACTACTAACTTGCACAAGCTTCTCTTACCATGTGTACAAAGCTAATGGAGTTTATCTCTTATGTTCAGGTGCTCGATGTGTAGCGACATTGTTGCATGAGATGAAACGAAGAGGGAAAGACTGCCGGTTTGGAGTAATTTCAATGTGCATAGGCACTGGTATGGGAGCTGCAGCTGTTTTTGAGAGAGGAGACTCTGTTGATGACTTATCCAATGCCCGAGTAGCTAATGGCAACAACGGTCGTTAGAACATCGTAAAAAGGTTGTGAAGTAAAACAATGAAGCATTGAGTCTAATAAAAAGTGTTAAGCTTTTTCATATTGTTGAACAATGAACAATTTGTCGTTGGGAGTTTAGAACTATGAACTAGTACTCGTCTGTGAACAATGAGTTGAATTCTAGAACCAAAGTTACATCAAAGCCTAAGAGAGTACAAAACATCCTGTAGAAAATAATTACAACCAATACCTCCTCTACCTTCCTAAGGGATATACAAAAACCAACTGATCCCACCCAACAACAGCAGTAACAAAACCTGCCATCATCAACAAACCACAAAACACCAACTAGAGGATACAACCAACACGGAAGTAGGCTAGTGGTTTAGTGCACAGAGTTGGTTCCAGTGCGCCTCTAGTTCAAAAGCCGTTGGGAGGTGAGCCTCACGCTTTGCAGGTCTAAGGTATTGGTAAGATCCAAATCTTTCAGGGTCAGTAGATTAGTCGGGCTAAACCCGGATACCCCTAAAAAATAAAATAAAATCAAAAAAAAAAAAACTAGAGGATAACTCTTTCATAGACAAATAAGATACTAAGTCATAAGGGATGACCCAAAGAAATATAAGATTACAACCCATATGATACTTTGCGCAATGATAGAAGCGCCTCTATTTGATTCAAAAGGCTTCGCTGATACTCTCCACCTAGAGAAACGCTGCAACATAATTCCTATCTCCACTACCTTAAAACGAAAAGAAGGCCAAGGTTTCGGTTTCAAGATAGCCTCTATCAAATCAGACATTTCAAATGTAAAAACAACCGAGTCTTTTTGCAGGCTTAACATACTTTCCACCGCCCAACACAACACCAACCAATTTGCTTCCTCCCTAGAGTCCACATTAGAAACACATTTTTCTACTGTGCAATAAAACCATCCCTTTTACATCCCTTAAAATCCAAGCTGCACCAACCAGTTATGAGGCCATAAAATTATTCAGTTATATTAAATGTGTAGTAGTTTAGTAATATATTTTGTCAACAGTTTAGTGGTAATATAATGAATTGATTATGTTGTGCTTTCACATACCAATCAGTTTGTTTCGATTGTATTTCACAAATTTTTCTCAAAAATGTGTATGTTCTTGTTAATATAATAGAATTCTTCTAATGAAAAAAAAGAAGAAGAAAAACTATTAAAATGCAAGCATCCACACTCTTAGGAATGAATCGATTATTAAAAAAAGATAACGTTAATTATGTAGAACTTGAATTATTATTAGCCAAACTAGAAGGGGTAAAAAAAAACATTATAAAATGTCTTTTGCATTTGGGGAATTTGCCATTTATACCAATCGATACTACATAATTAAACCTCTTTTTAAATTATTATTTACCTACACTATTCATATTTAGAAAACTTAATCTATTCTTCAGTCTTTAAATAATTACAAATTTACAACTTTATCATTTTTCTTACTAAATATCTCCGGTTATAAGAGAGAAAAAAAAAAGCAAAAAGAAAGATCCACGAGAAGAAAGTTTAGAAATTAAAAAGAAGAAGAAGAAGAAGAAAAGAAAAAAAGAAAGAAGAAAAGGAAGTAAAAAATAGCATTTTTCAATTAAAAAAAAGGAAGTAAAAAATGAACAAGAAGAAAGAAGAACGGGAAAAGGTAAATTTTGTTTTAGTTAGTGTCGTAAATGAACAATGCTTTTGACTAAACAATGCCTGAGAGTGAACAGTATTCACGATAGTAAATAATGTATGCGGGTTAATATGATTCACGAAGAAAGAGAAAAAAGATAATTAAATCTATAACAAAGTTAGTTTTAATTATGTGTAATATGTTAACCGAGGTAACATAATACTTATGTTAACATGATAATATGCAATATAACTTGTTAACATAATAGTTATTATGTTAAACACTATGTTAACAATAAAATAACCGCGTTAACACAAAAATAATAAGTGAACATTAAATTAATATGTTAAGAAGTTAAAAATAATTGTGTTAACCGAATTAATACAATAAACAATAATCATGGTAATCGAATTATAATTGAATTTTAACAAGATGACTGAGATAATGATAATTTGTTCATGTTTACATGTAAATTTTTATTATTTTATTTGATATGTGAATTGGGTTAACACAATATATTAGATGAGTTAACACGATATGTTAACTGAGTTAACTCTCGATATGTTAACTGAGTTAGCATGATATGTTAACTAAGTTAACACGTGATATACGGATTTTTCGGATCTTAAACTATATCAATCACCTCAAAATATTATATTAATCATTGTAGTATTCAAGGTTTTATCAATTCAAAGAGTGTGAGTCTAGCCAAAAAAAAATGCATACAACTTAAAGAGCTAAACCAATTAAAGTTGATTTTAAGTTAACAATCCTAAGTGAATAAGCAATAACAAACAAGAGAGAAAATAGAAACTTAAACCAATAAGAGAAAAATGGTCTAAGATAAGGTCAAGGAACTAGAACTATCGAGTGGTGATCTTAACTAGGTGCTTATCAATCAAACAAGCTCAAGAAAATGGTTAAATGATCTATCAAGTAGGTAATCATATTATCATACAACTAACTATATGCTAATCAAGCATTAATTCATTTTTCAATATTAAATCCAAGATAGCATGTATTCAATCTCAGTCATTAACCATTCAAGCAAGTCTTTAATCTTTAGTATATAACTCAAGTCAATATCAATCTTATATCTAAGCAATGATCCCTTTAATTAACACTTAAACAAGAACAATCTATCAATTTTTATGAAGAATCAATTAAGCATCCAAAACAAGTTCATTTGAATATTAAACACCTTAGACATCAATTCCCATTGGTTAAACATGCAAATTCTCTAATTAAGTTTTATCAAGCATTTCACCAAACATCTTGTAGGCAAAGAAAAGTCTAATGTCTAGTTCAACATTTTTTGCAAACTAGCATATAAACAAATCTAATAGAGAAGGATTAATATAAATTAAGCACTAAACACCCTTGATCATCCCTAATCAAGTTCTAATCTACCCTATCTCAAAACCCAAAAAACTACTCATTAATCATATTGATCCCATCAAAACCAATAGAAATAATAATGGAAATTATGATTAGAGAGAAGAAATTTAAAAAATAATAAGTACTTAAATAAAATTTTGCAAATTATTTAAGATTCAAAAAGGGTAAAAAAAAAACATAAGATAGGAGATATGTCACAAAATTCAGTCTAAATACAAATATATATGCCTTAAAGTTGTAGTGGCAATTTGGTAATTAAGAGGGGTCGAGAATGGCTTCCATCGGTTTGCATCATCGGCTTGAGCAGGCCATTGTGAGTTCATTGATCGGTCATCGGGTTGACTTACCCGATAGGTAGAAACCGATATATTATCGGACAAAAATCATTCAAACTCCTTTAGGCCTGAACAAAATATCCGAATCCGAAATACTGAACCGAACCCGAACCGAAAAAGTAGAACCGAATCCGAACTGACAAAATACCCGAACAGATCCTAAACTTCTATATCCGAAGAACCGGAACCGAACCCGAACCGAACCGAGAACCGAATGGGTATCCGAAATATCTGAATTACAATTATATATCCAAAATATTAATTATATTTAGACGTAATATAATAAATTTTCCAAAATTACAATTATAAACTCAAATATATTGATTATTTTTAAACTAAAATAACTAAATTACCAAAAATAAACAAAATGTATGAAGGTTTTGTTATATTTGTCAACATTTGATAAACTTTTAATTAAATATAACCAATTTTTTTTATGTTTTTCGGATACCTGAATCGAATCCGAATAAAACCGAACCGAACCTGAACCGAAATTCTAAAATACATAAATGGGTTTTATATGCCTAGACCCTTAAACATGAAAGATCCGAACCGAAACCCGAACGCCCAAGCCTGCATGGGTATCGGCTGGCTCTCCCTGATGGTAATAGCTCGATGGAATCATGCATCTTGTATTGGGCCTGTTTGGTCGATGAGTTAAGCCCGATAGAGTTTCTGCCCAAATTTTTGCGATCGTCAATCGTCAGCGATGCATGTGAAATCACGCTGTGAAGCATGACGATGCAAACCAAGTGGTCGTGGTGTAGTGGTAAGGAGATGGGACTTGGGTGCACCACATTCAGAGTTCGATCCACCTGCTCTACCATTCTCTACTTAGCCACCTCAAAAAAACTTCGGATAAAACGATGCATGGTCATCCATCTTCGTTGACCCTTTATTTCGATCAGCATACCATGTTGACCACACTTATGACACAAACCAGCCTATCTTTGTTGACTTTTTGTTTCTATCATGACACCATTGTTGACCAGACCTAGGACACAAACTCTTCTTCGTTTGCTCTAATTATTTTTCAAAGTCATCATGAGAAACTTCAAAGCACCTAAACAAGACCCAGACATATTCTAAAGAATAAAGTATGCAAACTCATTTCTAAACTTACTATTTACTTAAGTATATAATTTTTAATTCAAATGCATGAAATGAAAGTAAATGTAATATACAAAAAAACTAAGTAAACTATGGTGATGGGTGTGTCGTCGTTGGATGAGATCAGAAAGGCACAAAGAGCGGATGGACCAGCGAGCATCTTGGCCATAGGCACGGCCAACCCTGCGAACATTGTGATGCAGGCGGAGTATCCAGACTATTACTTCCGCGTCACCAATAGTGAACACATGACAGAACTCAAGGACAAGTTCAAGCGCATGTGTACGTCTTGTTTCTACTTTTATTTCTATTCATTCACATAGATAGCTAAGGTAATATGAACTTTGTCTATTACTATAATAGGCGACAAATCAATGATACGGAAACGGTATACGCACTTGACTGAGGGGTTTCTTAAGGACAACCCCAACATGTCCTCCTACACGGCTCCTTCCTTGGACACTAGGCAGGACGTCTTGGTGGCTGAGGTTCCTAAGCTAGGCAAAGAGGCCGCAGTGAAGGCCATCAAGGAGTGGGGTCAGCCCAAGTCCAAGATCACTCATCTTGTCTTCTGCACCACCGCTGGCGTCGAGATGCCTGGTGCTGACTACCAGCTCATCAAACTCCTTGGCCTCCGTCCTTCCGTCAAGCGTGCCATGATGTACCATCAAGGTTGCTTCGCTGGTGGAACTGTCCTCCGTTTGGCCAAGGACTTCGCGGAGAACAACCGCGGCGCTCGAGTCCTTATTGTTTGCTCTGAGATTACAGTAGTCGGCTTTTGTGGGCCCAAAGACACTTCCCTCCTTGGCCAATCCCTGTTCGGTGACGGGGCGGCCGCACTCATTGTAGGTTCAGACCCGGATACCTTTGCGGGAGAGAAACCAATCTTTGAGATGGTGTCTGCCGCACAGACCATCGTTCCTGACTCGGAAGAAGCCATAGAAGGACGTCTAAGGGAGGTGGGACTCACCTTCCAAATCTTGAAGACTGTACCCGGATTCATCTCGAATAACATCGAGATCTGTCTAGAAGAAGCGTTTAAACCGCTGGGGATAAACGACTGGAACTCTCTCTTCTGGATAGCTCACCCTGGAGGTCCGGCGATCTTGGACCAAATTGAGAAAAAGCTAGGACTAAAGACAGAGAAGCTGAGGGCGAGTCGTCACGTGTTGAGCGAGTACGGAAACATGTCCAGCGTAAGTGTCCTCTTTATACTTGACGAGATGAGGAGGAAGGCGGCCGAGGATGGTGCAGCGACGACAGGAGAAGGGTTGGAGTGGGGTGTCTTGTTTGGCTTTGGACCAGGTCTCACTGTAGAGACGGTCGTCTTGCACAGCGTTCATCTCTGAACACAACGTTTCTTCATATATCCCTTCTTGTTTTGACTGGTCTATTGTCTCAAATATATGTTGGTTTATGCGGTCATGTTATCTCCACTCTGTGCAAAGTTTTATAGTTTTTCCTCCGCCCATTTGTTGTTTAAACATTAAACACATCCACGTATCAACGATTCTATAATATTGATGCTTGTTTCTTACTCTAATGTTCACACCAATTACAACATTAGAATAAACGAAAAATATCAAACATCGGACTGAATATCTATCTAGGTGGTCGCCATCATCTTTTACATTTTGTCCCGTTAGCCAGAAAAACGTAAACTTTCTTCCCATTCTAAACACTCTAGCAGTGATGTTGCTTTGAAATTATAGAGGTAAACTGTATAGAAAGACTGCCTGAGTAATTTCAATGTGCATAGGCACCGGTATGGGAGCTGCAGCTGTTTTTGAGAGAGGAGACTCTGTTGATGACTTATCCAATGCCCGAATGGCTAATGCCAACAACAGTCATCAGAACATCGTAAAGTGGTTGAATATGTAAGAGCAACTAAGCATTGAGTCTAATAAAAAATGTGAAGCTTTTTCACATAGTTGAGCATTGAACAACTTGTCATTCAAAGTTTAAAGTTATAAACTAGTACTTGTCTGTGAGCAAGGAGTTGAATCTAAAACAAAGTTACAACCTTGGTCACACAAGTCTTCACATACCAATCAATTCTCGCAAATCTTATTCTGCATCTTCTGGAGTTCCACCTGGTACCAACTGCACCGCAACATTTTCAATACCGGTTTCTTAGCATTTTGAAGAATCAAATGATTAAAGGTTCATTTAATGGGTATTGAGAATAAATCACATCGAATTTATATACAACGAATGGCTGCTTCCAAGTAAAAAACGAGTAACCTATTCAGATATTTGACTTACAATGGCGATGTTGTTGCCATTGAGCAGAATCTGATCAAGCTTTGTGACCCGTCTTCCTTCTGCTGTAATCTCACTGCACAATGACGCATAGTTTAGAGATTCAGACAGGAATCTGTTAAGACACGAATCTATGAGTTCAAAACTCCAAAGCAGTTAGGTCCTAAAGCATTAAATCAGTAATCCACAAATGTGTTCCGGTCTAGACTCTGCAAATAAAACGATCTGGTCCTCATTTCATCTTAAATGTTATTCTTCAGCAGAACAATGAAATTTGATGGGAATTGACAAACTAGAGTGCGTAGTTGGAATCAGATCAACGTCATTCTTAGGGTCAGTATTTAAACTTGAGATTGATATATTGCAATCAATTACTGGAAAACTTAGTAGTGAGAAGCAAAATCCAAAGGCTATGTTCTGGATATCGCATCTATATATATGGTTTCACCTTCTAGATTGTAGCAAAATAGATCAAGGCAGTTGATTTTCCGGACTAAAAACCCATCAAGTAAAACCAGGAAAAACATAGCAAAATTGGGGAAAAACCAAAACCATAAACCATAAATTAGACTTACTAAAAGAGCTGCCTCAAAATTGGCTAAGATCTTTGTGAATGCTGATTTATCAAAAGAGCTGCCGCGGATAATTAACTTCACGAAGAATGGGAAATCGGCTCTAGTGGAATTCTCATATCCTTGGCTGCCTCAGCGTTGCAAAACATGTGGGAAGTGGGGACATCTAGATGCAGTATGCATCGCGAATAAGAACAAGAAACAAGCTCCAGGGACCCCATCAAAACCAGTAATGTCAGAACCAGTTATGACGGAACCAGTGGTAACAGAGCCAGTTGTGACGGAACCGGTTGTCACAGCACCAGTTGTGGCCATGGAGGATACAGTCACAGTTAGGGAAGAAGCAGTGCAGGTTGGCAATGAAAGTAATGAGGTGGGCCAGGAAGAAACGGCAGAAGTAGACTTGGAAAAAGTAGCTGAGACTACGAGTCTAGAGCAACAAGAAGAGATAAAAGAAGTTGAGGAGGGGGAGATTGCAGAAACTGGTTGGATTTCGCCAACAAAAACAGGGAAGCACACCTCGCCTTTACTTCAATTTGGCCAAGTGAAGATTCAATCGAGATATGAATCAGACGAAGCTGGCAACCCTTTGGGCGAAGTAAACACAGACTCAGGAACTGATGAGAACTTGGAGGTTCAGGGGAAGAAGCAGACAGAAGCTAACAATCAAAGACCAAGGCTTCCAAGGATTTCAAAGGATCACCATAAATTCCTTGGAGATGCTTCGGTTAGAGAGAAGCTAGCTTCTAGTCAAACAGATCGGAAAAATACCAGAAAGCCATCTCAATGACTGGTTTCTTCTGGAACATGAGAGGCTTTAACAAGTCAAATAAACATTCCGTCGTTCGTCAATGGATTAGAAATAAGTCTTTGCAATTTGGATGCTTACTAGAGACTCGGGTCAAGGAAAGTAAAGCTATGAGGATTGTTTCAAGTGTGTTTACCGGCTGGTCCTTCTTGAATAATTATGATCATGCTAGTGGAGGTAGAATTTGGGTGGTGTGGAGTCCTACAGTCAGAGTCACGCCGGTGTACAGTAGTGATCAACTGATAACAGTTTCAGTATTGCTAGAAGGAAACACAGAGGAGTTCCTGTGTACTTTCATCTACGCAAAAAACACGGTTGAGGAGAGAAGAAGCCTATGGAGAGAATTAAAAGATCATCACAATTCGCCTATGTTTGCAAGGAAAGCATGGGCGGTAATGGGTGATTTTAATGAGATTCTGAGTGAAGAAGAACATTCAGAGATTGGTAATGCCGCAATATGTCGAGTAGGGATGCGTGAGTTTGAGGAGGTTGTAACACATTGTAACATGACAGACATGGGAACTCATGGACCTCCCTTTACCTGGTGTAATAAGAGGGAGAATGGTCTAATCTGTAAAAAGTTGGACAGAGTTTTGATCAATGACGCATGGTTGCACAAGTATACAAAATCTTTTGGAGTATTTGAATCCGGTGGCTGTTCTGACCACTTGAGATGCAGGTTTTACTTAGATGCAGAGAAGAGTAATCGGAGACGCCCCTTTAAGTTCAGTAACGCAATTACAAATACTCCAGAGTTTATTCCTATGGTCGATTCATACTGGAAAGAAACATATAGCTTATTTCACTCCACCTCCGCCTTATATCGGTTTGGCAAAAAGCTCAAAGGATTGAAACCACGGATTAGAACTCTGAGCAGAGAAAAGCTAGGTAACTTGCAACAGAAATCAAAAGATGCTTTGGAGGATCTCTGTTGTAAGCAAGAAGCAACTTTGAAGAACCCTTCTCAGGCTAATGCCAAGGCAGAGGCTGCAGCTCAGAAACGGTGGCAGACTGTAAGTGATCTTGAGGAATCTTTCCTCAAACAAAGATCCAAACTCCACTGGTTGAAGGTTGGGGACAAGAACCACAGAGCTTTCCATAATGCGATGAAGATAAGGCAAACTCGAAATGCGATTAGAGAAGTGAGATGTTCGAATGGTGAAGTGGTCAATACCGATGAAGAAATTAAAGCTGAGGCAGAGAAGTTATTCAGGGATTTCAGCCATCAGATTATGAAGGGATGACTGTTGATGAGCTCCAACAATTGCTGGGTTTTCAGTGCAGCTTAGAAGATCAGGAGAAGCTTCAAAAACCGGTCTCTGAAGCTGAGGTGAAAGAGGTCTTGTTCCATATGCCCAACAATAAATCTCTCGGGCCAGACGGGTATACCTCGGAGTTCTTCAAGGGAGCTTGGTCTGTCATAAGTAAAGACTTCACAACGGCGATCCAATCATTCTTTTTAAAGGGTTTCTTGCCCAAGGGAATCAATACGACAATCCTGGCCTTGATCCCAAAGAAAGACAATGCGCTAGAAATGAAAGACTACCGGCCAATTTCATGTTGCAATGTCTTATACAAGGTAATATCTAAAATCCTAGCCAATAGACTTAAAGGTGTTCTTCCTAAGTTTATAGCATGGAATCAGTCAGCTTTTATCAAGGATAGACTATTGGTTGAGAATGTTCTGCTTGCAACAGAATTAGTTAAAGATTATCACAGAGAATCAGTCTCCCCTCGGTGTGCAATGCAAATTGATATCTCTAAAGCATTCGATTCTGTTCAGTGGAGCTTCCTCATTAATATTTTGACTGCTTTGAACTTTCCTGCGGACTTCATTAAGTGGATTAGCTTGTGCATCAGTACAGCCTCTTTTTCTGTTCAAATAAATGGAGATTTAGCCGGTTTTTTCAGGAGTAAGAGGGGTTTAAGGCAGGGATGCGCGCTCTCTCCCTACCTTTTTGTGATATGCATGAATGTGCTATCCAAACTCCTGGATAAGGCTGCGGTAAATGGACAATTCGGATACCACCCTCGCTGCCAGAACCTTGCTCTCACGCATTTGTGCTTTGCAGATGATCTAATGATCTTTACAGATGGGAAGAAAAGATCGGTGGAAGGTGTTCTTGAGGTTTTCCAACAATTCTCTAGTAAATCTGGTCTAATGATAAGCTTGGAGAAGTCGAAGTTATTCCTCGCTGGAATCAGTGAGCAAAATATGTCAGCAATAACCGAGAGCTTCCCATTCAGCTCAGGTCAACTCCCTGTCCGTTATTTGGGGCTGCCTCTACTATCGAAGCGAATGACAATCTCTGACTACATGCCACTTATTGATAAGATACGCAAGAGAATGCAATCATGGACTGGTCGCTTCTTATCATACGCACGGAGAATGCAGCTTATAAGCTCGGTAATCACAAGCCTCACCAACTTTTGGCTTACGGCTTTTCGTCTACCAAGCAGCTGCTTAAAAGAGATTGAGCGTCTGTGCTCTGCCTTTTTCTGGTCTGGTCCAGACTTGAATGCGAAGAAAGCAAAGATCAGTTGGCAAGAGATTTGTAAGCAAAAACAGGAAGGTGGGCTTGGTATCCGACCGCTGAAGGAGGTTAACATGACCATGGGCCTTAAGCTCATTTGGAGAATCACTTCTGGCTAACAATCCCTGTGGACTGAGTAGATAAAACGAAATCTCATTAGGCAAAGCTCCTTTTGGTCTCTCGCAGGGACAAACACCAAAGGATCATGGGCATGGAAGAAACTCTTAAAGTTGAGAGATATTGCCAAGCATTATCACAAAATGGAGGTGGGTGGAGGAAGTAATACCTCCTTTTGGTATGATAAGTGGATGAGCAATGGGAGGTTAAAAGAGCTGCTGGGGAACAGAGGTAACATTGATATGGGTATAAGTGATGAAGCTACTGTGGCAGATGCTATTCACAGAAGAAGAAGAAGACATAGAATCCCTCTGTTAAATGAAATCGAGGAAGCTTTGGATGTTATCAGGCTACAAGCTTCCTCTCTGGACGATCGTGCACTATGGAGATGCAAAAATGATAAGTATAAAACGAGCTTCTCTGCTAAAGAAACCTGGTTGCAACTTCGTCAACGGTACGATCCCTGTGGATGGCATGATGTTGTCTGGTTCCCTCATAGTACACCCAAATACTCATTTCTCCTTTGGATAGCGATGCACAAGCGTCTTTTAACAGGTGATAGGCTGCAACAATGGAATCCAAACATAGATGCAAGTTGCACCTTGTGTTCCGGACAACAAGAAACTATTGAACACTTGTTCTTCAGATGCAGCTACACAGAGCCAATATGGTCCAGTCTCGTTAGTGGCTTGCTTGAACAGCGATACACAACGAACTGGGCCGACATTACCCACCTTCTGAGTAGTGCAGGACAGAGCAAAACAGTCACTTTCTTGGTCAAATACTCCTTTCAAGCAGCGGTCCATGCCATCTGGAGAGAGCGCAACTCTAGAAAACATGGCAACAAGCCGGTTAACAACCAAGGCATCCTCAGGTTCATTGATAAAGCTGTACGAAACATGCTCTCAACAATCCAGGTAAACGCAAACGGAGGGTTCAGTGATGGTCTGCAAACATGGTTTCGGACTAGACCAAATCCTTAATGAGAAGGTCAAACGCATTCATCTGTAAATGGTCTGCTCTTTTTTGGTCTACAATTCTTTTATTATCCATTGAACTACTCTAAACTCACACATCATCAAACCCGTTCGCCCTAGAGAAAGCTTACAGACACGAAAATCGAGGTTAGCCGCCAGGGATTTTTTTCAGTTGCCGTTGGCTCCCCGGCGCCGGTGTTTCTCGACTGGGCCGGGGAGTGATACTCTGATGTGTTTTTCTGTCTTGCGGTGTTAGATCCAACAACGGCTCTCCATGCTTGTCGGTGGTGCGAGATTGCCTATCTCCGGTGACGGACTAGGCCTATTCGTCTTCTGGTGCGGTTGTGTAGCACCGTGTCCTTGCGGCCCTGGCGGGTGGTGTGTGGTCTTTGGCTGTGCTCCTTTCATCTGGTCCGTGGCTCTCCTCCTTCCTCGTCTCTGTCGATGGCGGTCGTCGGAGGTCTGTGTGCACGGGTGTCTCGGCTGGTGTCGTGAAGGTTCGAGTTCGGTTGGTGGTTTGTGTTTTTTCGCGTTTTGTCTCTGATTTTCTATGGAGTTGGTTTAGCGGTTGGATCTTGGTTAGGTTGGTCCTGTTGTGGTTTAATTCTCGTCGGGTTGGGATGAGATTGGTAGATCTGGACTGTCGGAGATTATGGTCTCGCTTTGTATGGTTGCAACGGGATGTACTTGCGTGGTCTTGTACCCGGCTTTTATGCGGGTGGTCTATGCTCTGGTTTGGTCCTTGCTTGTAGATTCGAGATTGGCTTTGCTTCTTCGGGTCCGTGTCTGCTGGTGTCTCGGGTTTGTTTTGGTTCTGCTCTGGAGTTTCGTCTCTCGGATTTGGGTCGTTGTGTTGTCACCTGCTAACTCTCTTCTTAGGCTTTTTGGTCTCGGGCTGGAGTTCTCGGCTCACAGTGGGTTAGGCTCTTTGGTCTTCTCTTGCGAGGAGGTGTCTGGTCATGGTCTGTAGGTGGCTGCGGCAGGATCGCTGTGTCCGCGTGTAAGATGAAGAGTCCTCTTTGACGTCTTTTCCCAGTCGGTATTCAAGGCTTTGCCTTGTGCCTTTGCTCTCTTGAAGCTCTCAGGCGGCTCGGTTCTCCGTGGTGGTTCAGTTTCTGGTTCGATTGCTCGCTCGCTCCGGGTTACAGTTTAGTTGAAGCGGTTCTTGGTTGGGTTCGTGCGTGGTCTTTCCTGAGTGAGGCTTGGCGGCTCATGTTTTTCTTCCCGTTCTCGACGTCAAAGTGGTTCTTTTGGTTTGGTTGTGGGAGCTGTGCGAGTTGTAGTTCTGGGTGCGATCTTAATCTTTTAGCATCTACTGGATTCTCTTCTAATAGTTTCGAGTATGTGTTAGGATTTTCATTGTTGTTATGTCTTTGGCTCCGATATCTTGTCTTGATAGTCGGCTTATGTCTCCTTTCATTAGGCTTTTGGCTCTGGGGGTAGATCCTATAACCCGCCGGCTTTGGTTGTATCATTGGTACTAAACTCGAATTCGTCTATGGTATAAATATAATCCTTTAGCGAAAAAAAAAAAAAAAGAACTACTCTAAACAGAGAAGCACTTGATGTAACACAGTTTTTTTGATGAATACAATTTTACATTCATTCAAAAAAAAATAAAAAAAAAATAAATAAATTAGACTTACTACTCGGTGACATCCTCAAGGACCATGTTGACGTAAACGTCGAAGCCTTTGAGAATACCTACGAGCTCCTTATCTCCTTTCATAATCACCCATATCTTTGATCCTATGCACCTGTCGATTAGCTCTGCACAACACCACGAATCGCGCAAGAAATTGGGACCAGATTTCCAGATCCAGTTCTTCGATTTTCTTCGATAAGAAGTGTGAGATGTGAAGGAAGAAGTGAGCATACCTGATGGAAGAAGCTGCGACGGATTGTTCGCCATTACGAAGAGAGCAGTGCGGCAAGTGAAGCGTTTTGACTTTCTCTGCTCTTTGCTGTTGCTCCAAGCTTTTTCCGATTTAGGGTATTTTTAGACGGCAGTCGGTACAGTGTTTTACTTTCTAGAAATATACAAGAAAACCCTCAAAGTATTCTTTATTTGCAATATTGACTTTCAAATATAGAATCTTATATATAAACCCCTCCATCCATCTTTTTTGTCAACTTTAGTTTATTAATTAAGCCCAAATGGGCCAACGTACAGAAGGTGGGCTGAGTACAAGAGTTAAAAATAAACAGGACGAAAGACCTGCTAAAATATACAAAATCGTAGAGCATATGTGTGGCATCGATTCATCCAATTGAAAGACACGTGGTTTTAAGAGAAGAATCCCGTCATGCAGCATCGGTGTCGGAGGTGTCCTCGTTCGCCGGTTCCGTTGAATGACATCTTGCACGGAGTCGCAATCCCTTTGCCGATCTACCTTACCTTCCCATAGAATCGTTAGAAAGCCACTCTAATTCGAAGGAGGCTTCGCACCGACCAATCCAATCAAAGGGTTTGGTTCTTATCCGCCATAATCACCATGGCGACAGGTGAGGAGGAAGTGCGGAGATTTTATTCCGAGAGAACGAAAGAGAAACATCACCAGCAATATTTTCCCTTCATCCCATTTTTTTTTGTCAACTGGAGGCTTATCATTAGGCCCAAATGGGCCAGGAAACAACATGAGAACATTACAAGAAAGCCCAAACATAAATTAAAGAAGGCCCAATCTGTTGGGATAGTGTCCTGAAATCACACTTGTACTTACTCCTGATGATAGTTGTGTGTCGAGATCAGACATTCGTATAGTACTGGGCGGTTGCAATATTTTGCTAAAAGCCTCTTGCAATCTGTAAGTTATGGACTTACTACCAGTACTATATGATCCTATAGGGTCACACACCTAAGAAAACTGGAAGCTACGACATGGGAATGATCATTATGGTAATGATCATATTAATGTGTATTGGATACACATTATAATCGATAAAATGGTGTTGTGTCGATCGACACAGCTTGTGTGTCGGTCGACACAGTTCAGGTTTTTTCCGAAAGGCTATTCGAATTAAGACTTGATTAAGTCTGGCCCGTTAATTGTGTTTTAGGTCGAATATAACAAGTAAGTTTCGACCTAAACACTGAGCCGTCCACTTTTCTTGATAGAAACAGTAGAAACACCAGAGAGAATCGATTCCCGTTGATCCGGCACTAGCATCCCGTTTCCAGCGAGCGTGTGTGTATCTGGTAGAGGCAAGGCGTTTGCGTTGCTCCACTGATCTCGTTCACCATCTCAATTCCGCTGCCAGAAAGGTAAGAACGAGGTTGGTTTTCATTCAATATATCAAACCCTAGATCCAGTGGGATCCAACAGTGGTATCAGAGCATGTTAGGGTTTAGCTATTGAATCTGGTGAAATTAATTCGAAACTTGATGTTGTTGGATTGAATTTTGCCTGTTAAAATCGTTTTATTGAATGTTAATCTCGGATTTTGTTCATGTTGAAAAACGATAATATTGTTGAAATCGCACTGTGTCGATCGACACAAAGCGTGTGTCGGTCGACACGCCGCGAAACAAAAACGTAAAATTTTAGGGTTTGTCGCAGGGTGTCGATCGACACAAAGCGTGTGTCGGTCGACACAGAGCGAAAACTCGCAATAAAATTTTAGGGTTTGTCGCAAAGTATCGATCAACACAAAGCGTGTGTCGGTCGACACAAGGCGAAAATCCGCAAATAATTTTAGGGTTTCGATCTGAGATCGAGTACCCGTATTCCTGCTGTGTCGGTCGATACACTGGGTGTGTCGGTCGACACATGCAAAGCGATTAGATAGACCGGTTCAATTGGATTGAACTGGTTATCTCGCATGGTTAATTTTAATTAACCAAATTGGTTCTGGTTTAGTAATGTCGATCGACACACAATGTGTGACGATCGACATGGACTATTAAACCGAACCAGTTCAATTGGATTGAATCGGTTATGTAAATTCGATCTGGTTTGACCGGTTATCGAATAACGGTTTAATTCTGGTTGCGTCGACCGATGCCAAGGGTTAGCATTGATCGACATGACATTCGCAGATATGTTGGTTAGACCACAAATTTGCATGTACCAGAACAATTTAATCCTAAAAGTTGTAGATGAATCTAAACTTAATAAAACTGAATGTTTTGAATAAATTAATAAATTCTTGAATGTATATTGGATATGCATCAAGATAAAACGGTTCTTTTCCTCAACTAAATATCAAGTGATCTTGATGACTTGCCCGATCTTGTCTACTGTCAAGACTCGTTTCGTTGTTGGATAGCCTTGGAGTCCTTGGTGTCTACAGCTATATGAGTAAGGCAGGTGATCATTGATATACTTGCAGTGCGACTGTCAATGATCACGAGACTGAAGAGATTGGTTTACTTGACTGGGCCATCAGAAGTTCTGGGCCCAGAGACATCAGAGTGGATAAGACATGGATTGTCTCATCTGCGACCAAGAATTGTACTGGGTACAATTAGCAATGATTTGCTTACCTAGATAACTGAAATTTGGGTGATGGCGAGTCGTCCACTCAAGTTTTGGTGATCTGAGGATCTTAGTTCATTGTATTCATCTGAGGAAACATAGTTTTGAATACAATGCGAGTTTTTCTTATTAGATAAGAATTCTCATTTCTTGAGCATTATAACTAAAATCTGCCTCTTTTAATTACAGCTATGTCTGTTTCAACTCACATCAACACTTTCTCGCTAAGATCCATCCTTGAGAAGGACAAGTTAAATGGATCTAATTTCTTGGAATGGTATCGGAACCTGAGAATAGTTCTCAGGCAAGAGAACAAGGAATATGTCCTTGAAAGAGTTATCACCGAGAGGCCACGTTCCATTGCCCCGCAGACAGAAAAGAATGCTTGGGATAAGCATTCAGCTGATGTCAAAGATGTTAATTGTCTAATGCTGGTGACTATGAACTCTGAGCTGCAGAAGCAATATAAGAACGTGATGTCACCCATTGAGATGATTAACAGCCTGAAAGCTTTGTTTCAGGAGCAAGCTCGCACAGAGAGATACTAGACGGTTAAATCTCTCATGGATTGCAAGCTGGCTAAGGACAGTCCAGTAAGTCCTCTTGTCCTTAAAATGATGGGTTACATTGATAACCTGGGGAAACTGGATTGTGCCATTAGCCAGGAGCTAGCCACTGACATGATTCTGCAGTCTTTGCCGTCGTGTTTTGATCAGTTCATCATGAACTACAACATGCAAAACATGACTAAGACATTGACTGAGTTGCACGGCATGCTGAAGACAGCAGAGCCGAATCTCAAGAAGGCAACTCCCAGTGTACTGATGGTACAAGGGGGTAAAAGGTTTAAGAAATCAAAGAAGGACAAGGGAAAGGCCCAGGTTGTCGAGACTGAGATTCAAGACAAGCCCAAGCCCAAGCCCAAATCCGGGCCTTCTCCTGAGGATAAATGCAACTACTGCAAGCAGTTGGGGCATTGGAAGAGAGACTGCAAGAAGTTCATGGAAGATTACAAGAAGCTGAAGAAGACGTATGATGCGTCTGACTCATGTATTTATGTTATCGAACTTAATGTTATGTCTTCTAGTTCTACTTCGTGGGTATTGGATACCGGCTGCGGTGCTCATATTTGTACAAATATGCAGGCACTAAGAAAAAGTAGGACGCTGAAGAAAGGACAAGTGGAGCTACGGGTCGGGAATGGAGCTAAGGTTGTTGCACTGGCCGTAGGAACCTACGAGTTGTCTTTACCATCGGGCATGGTTTTAATTTTAAATAATTGATACTTTGTACCTGCGATAAGCAGAAACATAATTTCAGTTTCCGTTTTGGATTTAGAAGGTTTTGATTTTGCTGTTAAGAATAAAGTTTGTTCTTTTAATCGTGATGGTACTTATTATGGTAGCGCCCCATTAGATAATGGGTTATATGTTTTAAACCAAGAAATGCATGTCTTTAACATAAATACAAAGCGGTTTAAGTCCAACGACGAAAACCCGACTTTTTTATGGCATTGTCGTTTGGGCCATATCAATGAGAAACGCATCCAAAGGCTCCATCGAAATGGGCTTCTGGGCTCATTTGATTTTGAATCATGTGAGAAATGCGAATCTTGCTTGGTGGGCAAAATGGCTAGAGCCCCTTTCAACAAACCAAATGAAAGGGTCAGTGACTTATTGGGCCTTATTCATACTGATGTATGTGGGCCGATGAATACTGTTGCCAGAGGAAATTACAAGTACTTCATTACCTTAACTGATGACTTCAGTAAGTATGGCTATGTCTATTTGATGAGACACAAGTCAGAATCCTTTGATAGATTCAAGGAATTCAAGAATGAAGTACAGAACCAACTTGGAAAAAGTATCAAAGCTCTGCGATCGGATCGCGGAGGAGAATACTTAAGCCAAGAGTTCAGCGACTATCTGAGCGAGTGTGGAATTATTTCACAGCTCACTCCTCCTGGAACACCTCAATGGAATGGAGTGTCAGAGAGGAGGAATCGAACCTTTTTGGATATGGTTTGATCTATGATGAGTCATTCTAATCTTCCATTATCCTTTTGGGGATACGCTCTAGAAACGTTTGCGTTTACACTAAATCGAGTGCCATCTAAATCAGTGGAAAAGACACCACATGAATTGTGGACTGGGAATGTTCCAAACCTGTCTTTCCTGAAGATTTGGGGTTGTGAGGCTTATGTCAAACGTTTAATCTATGACAAGCTTGCACCCAAATCAGATAAATGCTACTTCGTTGGTTATCCTAGGGAAACCAAGGCATACTACTTTTACAACCAATCTGATAACAAATTATTTGTTGCTCGGGACTGTTCTTTTCTTGAGAGGGAGTTTCTCTCTAAGAAAAACAGTGGGAGTAGAGTACATCTTGAAGAAATTCAAGATGCACAGGAGACTGTTCAACCTGTTGAGGAAGAGCAGCAAGTGGATCCACAAAGTTTTGTGGAACCAGCGCCTGTGGAGCCTGAAGTTCGCAGATCCGGAAGGATCCGTCACGAACCCGAGAGATACTATGGATTTCTCGTAACAGATGCCAATGATCTGATGATCATTGAAAGTGACGAACCAGCGACCTTCGCGGAAGCAATGATGGACCCGGACTCCGAAAAGTGGCTTGGAGCCTCTAAATCCGAAATGGGATCCATGTCAGAAAACCAAGTATGGTCCTTGGTCGATTTACCTAATGGTGCAAAAGCCATTGAGTGTAAATGGATCTTCAAGAAGAAGATTGACGTGGATGGCAATGTACAGATTTACAAAGCGAGGTTGGTGGCTAAAGGTTTCAAGCAAATTCATGGTATTGACTATGATGAAACCTATTCCCCAGTCGCTATGCTTAAATCCATTCGGATTCTTCTAGCGATTGCCGCTCATTATGATTATGAGATTTGGCAAATGGATGTCAAAACCGCATTCCTGAATGGTATTCTGGAAGAGGATGTGTATATGACACAGCCTGGGGGTTTTGTCGATCCTAAGAACGCTGGGAAGGTATGCAAGCTTCATAAATCCATTTATGGATTGAAGCAAGCATCACGGAGTTGGAATCTTCGTTTTGATGAATCAGTTAAACAATTTGGTTTCATCAAGAACGAAGAGGAACCATGTGTTTACAAGAAGACTAGTGGGAGCAAAATTGCGTTTCTTGTACTGTATGTCGATGACCAGGGGCGGATCCACGTTATAGGTTACGGGGTCACGTGCCCCCGGTTAAGCTTATATAAATTTTGTTTCACGTTGAACATTGTTAACAAGATGGTGTACTGGCTGTGTACAGCAGCTGAGTGCCCCCGATTGCGGTAATGTTCCTCGGTTCGATGCCCCCTGTCTTCATTTTTTCACTTTTTTTTCTTGCGTGTGGACTCATGTTTTTTCTTTTCGTGTGGGTCCCAATTCATTGTTATATTCAGTGCTCGAAAAATCGCTAGGCGTTAGTCGGGCGGTCGGGTTGGGTCTAGCGCCTAATGAAAAAATCGGGGATTAATCGGATATTACGCGGGGCGGAATTTTAAGGCTTTTATGTAATATATGGTATATTTATTAAGTTCTGTGTAATAAATATGCAAAGATTACTTTGGTCTAGTTGATAGTGGCGCTCCAAAAGAGTCTAAGGTCGCGGGTTCAAGGCTTTGATGACGGGTTTTGACGTTTTTTTTTCAATTTCTGCTTTAATGAAGGGTAAAATAGACTTTACAACTTCATCTTCTCCACAGGGTCGTATCCTGCAACCCTAGACGGCCGCTGACGTTTTTTATACCCTATTTTACATCGATTTCTTCCGTTTTTATTGCATATTTACCTAAAACCAGTGCTCGAAAAATCGCTAGGCGTTAGTCGGGCGGTCGGGTTGGGTCTAGCGCCTAATGAAAAAATCGGGGATTAATCGGATATTACGCGGGGCGGAATTTTAAGGCTTTTATGTAATATATGGTATATTTATTAAGTTCTGTGTAATAAATATGCAAAGATTACTTTGGTCTAGTTGATAGTGGCGCTCCAAAAGAGTCTAAGGTCGCGGGTTCAAGGCTTTGATGACGGGTTTTGACGTTTTTTTTTCAATTTCTGCTTTAATGAAGGGTAAAATAGACTTTACAACTTCATCTTCTCCACAGGGTCGTATCCTGCAACCCTAGACGGCCGCTGACGTTTTTTATACCCTATTTTACATCGATTTCTTCCGTTTTTATTGCATATTTACCTAAAACTAACAGATCTATTGAAATTATTTTAGATTTTTTGAATTAAAACAAATAAAATCTGAGTTTTTCAAAGAAATCCGATTTTTCAAGCGATTAAGGCCTCTTCGCCGCGGCTGTCCTCCGCCGACCGCCGACGCGGCCGCCTCCACGCCTGGGCGGCCGCGTTTTTGAACAATGCCTAAAACTAACAGATCTATTGAAATTATTTTAGATTTTTTGAATTAAAACAAATAAAATCTGAGTTTTTCAAAGAAATCCGATTTTTCAAGCGATTAAGGCCTCTTCGCCGCGGCTGTCCTCCGCCGACCGCCGACGCGGCCGCCTCCACGCCTGGGCGGCCGCGTTTTTGAACAATGGTTATATTTCTAAATTCAGCCCAAGTCATTCTCTGCAAGGCAAGCAACTAATTTGCTTTCAATTTTTTTTTGTAGATGGATTTTTTTTTTGTCAACTAACTATTTTTTTCTCACTTGATGAATTTCAATAATATATCTAACTCATGCCTTAAAAATTTAGTTTATATTTTTAGGATAAGATATTTAATTATTAACTAAATAAAATAGTCGAAAATAAAATAAAATTTAAAATAATTTTTATATTTTGTTTTCATAAATATTTTAATATATTTTTTGTATGAATAATTTTTTCTAAATACTCTTTAAATAGATAATATATTTAGTATATATGTGCCCCCGGTTAAAAAAATTTCTGGATCCGCCACTGTCGATGACATACTCCTCCTCGGTAATGACGTTCCGTTGCTTCAGTCTGTCAAGACTTGGCTCGGAAGTTGTTTTTCCATGAAAGACATGGGAGAAGCCGCTTACATCCTTGGAATCAGAATCTACAGAGATAGAATGAACAGGCTGATTGGATTGTGCCATGACACTTATATTGATAAGGTGTTGCACAGATTCAAGATGCAAGATTCTAAGAAGGGCTTCATACCGATGTCTCATGGCATGAGTCTCAGCAAGAAGCAGTGTCCGGTGACACATGCTGAGCGAGAGCGCATGAATAGGATTCCTTATGCTTCTGCAATCGGATCTATTATGTATGCCATGCTCTGCACTCGTCCAGATGTAGCTTACGCGTTAAGCATGACGAGTAGATACCAATCTGATCCAGGTGAAGTTCACTGGACAGCGGTCAAGAATATTCTCAAGTATTTGAGACATACTAAGGATAAATTCATGGTGTATGGAGGAAGTGAAGAACTTGTGGTGAACGGATTCACCGATGCGAGTTTTCAGACGGACAGAGACGATTTCCGATCACAATCTGGATATGTCTTCTGTCTAAATGGCGGTGCAGTGAGCTGGAAGAGCTCTAAGCAGAATACCGTAGCTGATTCCACAACGGAAGCTGAATATGTTGCTGCTTCAGAAGCGGCAAAGGAAGCTGTTTGGATAAAGAAGTTCATGACTGAACTTGGTGTGGTTCCTAGTATCTTGGAGCCAGTGGCTTTGTTTTGTGACAACAATGGAGCCATTGCTCAGGCGAAAGAACCCAGGTCACACCAGAAGTCCAAGCACGTGGAGAGGAGATATCACCTGATTCGTGATATCGTCAATAGAGGTGATGTGAAGATCAGCCGAGTTCCGACAGACGAGAATGTCGCTGATCCTCTGACTAAGTCACTCCCAAGGCCTAAGCATGAGAGTCATACGACTGCTGTAGGCATTAGACGCTCTTGTAAACATTCTTTTGGAAATGTTTAATGAAATTTGATTTCAGCATTATTTATTGTGATCTAAATAATGGTCCCAAAATAAGTTTATGACATATTATAGGTCATCAAGTTGAGGACTTGATCATGAAACCCTATAAGTTAATAAATTATTTGGTCCCTAGTCGAGGTTGTAGAATTGGGACACTGACAACCGTTAGAGACTAGATTGTGAGGTGACTGTTGGCTAAGTTTCATGGAGCCAATGATATGATTATCGCAGTCAGTCACATAGATATATGTTAGTGAACATATGATCGGACATGACCCGCTAATGAGAAGTCTACAAGATAGTTATATCTGTGTCATAAGAGGTTCTCATTACGACTATAGAGTATAGTCCTTAGACCTGAGTTCATCATGCTTTCTTGCATATGAATTGGTACACTTTGACTTTTTCAAACGTCGACCCGTAACTGGCGACTATAACGGCACTGTTCAAGTATATCATGAAGTGTGCGTTGAAACAGGGATGGAACAAGATGGGATTTGTCCCTCCTGTATAACGGGAGATAAATATCTCAGGGCTTATCGAAGATTTAATACTGAGAAAATGTGTGGCCGCACTCAAACGAACTGTAGTTCAGTTGTTTGTAATGTTCAGTATGAGATCAGGAGTTCGATAAACACGATGTTGGCTTAATAAGGATGACACCAATCTTGCCTTATGCCAAATCGAGATATAGAGACAAAAGGATTATAAGAATTGATGATTCCAGTACAAGTGGGAGATTGTTGGGATAGTGTCCTGAAATCACACTTGTACTCACTCCTGATGATAGTTGTGTGTCGAGATCAGACATTCGTATAGTATTGGGCGGTTGCAATGTTTTGCTAGAAGCCTCTTGCAATCTGTAAGTTATGGACTTACTACCAGTACTATATGATCCTATAGGGTCACACACCTAAGCAAACTGGAAGCTACGACATGGGAATGATCATTATGGTAATGATCATATTAATGTGTATTGGATACACATTATAATCGATAAAATGGTGTTGTGTCGATCGACACAGCTTGTGTGTCGGTCGACACAGTTTGGGTTTTTTTCGAAAGGCTTTTCGAATTAAGACTTGATTAAGTCTGGCCCGTTAATTGTGTTTTAGGTCGAATATAACAAGTAAGTTTCGACCTAAACAATGAGCCGTCCACTTTTCTTGATAGAAACAGTAGAAACACCAGAGAGAATCGATTCCCGTTGATCCGGCACTAGCATCCCGTTTCCAGCGAGCGTGCGTGTGTATCTGGTAGAGGCAAGGCGTTTGCGTTGCTCCACTAATCTCGTTCACCATCTCAATTCCGCTGCCAGAAAGGTAAGAACGAGGTTGGTTTTCATTCAATATATCAAACCCTAGATCCAGTGGGATCCAACACAATCCATAATTGTTGGATAAGAAGGATTGAGTCCACGTGTCCGGACGAGGGCGACCCCGACATGCAAGCACCGCCAGTCTGGTTCCGAGACCCGCCGAAGCACGACGCCGCCACAGTTCTGTTGAGAAGATGACCCATGTCGCCGATCCACCGCTCCACCAAAGAAAACCATCGAAGAAGACATGCATGTAAAAGAACAACATCTACGGAAAACTCGTCAGAAACATCGTGCCAAGAAAGATCCACCACCGATCGAATACAAGGATGATTCGATCATTGAACTCCCAAGCCAGATGCGGGAAATAGCTGTGAAGTTATTACTTCAAGATCGTGATATCCCCGAGAGAGCAACCGGAGAAGACAGGCGTTCACGACGGGAATAGAGCCGGGAACAGAGATCGCTAAGTTCCTATAATCCGATATTAGAGATCGCTAAGTTCTTATAATCCGATATTAATCGGAAATATGTTCAAAAGGGAGCAAGCTGGTGGAACCTAGTCGGAACCTTATTCGCCCCAGACCCGATTAGAGATTAAGAAAGCGAGATGAAAGCGAGACAAAATCGAAGAAGTCCGATGTCAAACGGGCACAAGAGCTAGCCGGTACAAGAGCACCGAAGTCTTATTAAAAGTGATATACATATCCGATCAGAAGCAATCGGAAAGAACTAAGAGGGGTAAAAATATCACTCGATCTGAAAGATAGAGATGAGAGAAGACCGAATAATCAGAAAAAACCTTATGACCGAAAACACCCACCGTCAAAAGATCGGAAACGAAGAACACAGTGGGCGCTCGGCGAGAGGATTTCTTCTCTCTAACAGTAGAGAGAGAAACCTTTTATTGTCTATGTTTCGAGCTTAGATTCACTATCTGAACTTCAGTATCTTAAACTTTTCATGAAATTTTATCCTTTTAAAAGAGAAATATTGAAGCCCGCTTCTCCATTAACTTACCATCTCTGTTATACGAAGACGTCTGCGACCAATAAGGATGACTTGCTGACCTTTAATACTTGAAATCTAAAAAAAATTGGCAATGGTTAAAGTCTTTCAGACAAAGACAAAGGAAACCAGGGTGCTAATGTTCAACAAGAAGATACCTGAGCAAGTGTGCCAACTTCGTGTATACGGCTAAGCAACTCTTTTCCTTTCAACTTCTCTAGAACATTATTTGTTTCAAAGGTAGAAGAAGATGAATCAGTTGAAGCGTCATCCTACACAAAGAAAAGCTTAGAGAAACGCAAGCTAAGACAACAAACATAAAAGGCAGTATAACGTAGTGGACAGCAAAAATAAGTTGAAGTAACATACCTTGACATACATTGGCATGTAAAACCCAGGAAAAAGAGGCTTGTTGGGCAACGGCAATGCTATAACCTGAAATTAAACAACAGAAAGTTATAAAAGGTTCTACCTTTGACTGACTATGAAATTAGGAATGGTCAATCCAATTAATCTCCCCAACCCTAAGCATGAGGTGCTCATCGTTTACAAACACACATCTCAGAACCAATAGCTAAAACCATAATAAGATTTTTAGCCAATTGAATTGAATTCTCTATGATCTGAGGAAATATAAAGCATATAAAATTGCAGCAGCTAAGTGTAATGCGTTTGAATCTGATTATGGTATGATTGGTATCCTACATTATGCATAGAAGATAAACTCATGATCATAAAATTTCCCATGGGTCATAAAAAAGCGAACTTTAAGAAAATTTCTACAAACCGTTAGACAATCTTCGGGGTTAGTTGTAGTTGAGACAACCGCTGATGGGGATTTCGTGTCGGAACCTTGGGAATCCGACACATCTGCCGCACCGACACTTTGATTAGAGCAGAAAGCACGACGACCCAATCCGGTTAGCTGACTCAGTGCCTTGAACAATGGACTCTTAACAGAGCTTGATCCGACCCGAAATATCGGGTTTACGTGATGAGCACCGTAAGCGGATGAAGATATGAGCTTCAGCATGACCTTGGAGGATTTGCAGAAGAAAGGAGAGGAAGAGATTACAGTTTCAACCGGAAAAAAAAACAAATGGGAGTGTGCCACGTGTGTTAAGAAACGGGGTCTTAAGATCCTAAAATAAAGACCGATCCTAAGCAATATCACACTTTCTCATTTATTTTTAATTCAATTCACCTATGATACTGGGCCAAAAACCCATTAGCAATCCTCGATGTACCTGGTCTAAGAATCTAGAAGGGGCTCCTACTCAGTGAGTGAGAGCCAGGACAGCATGTTCTAGTGCGCCACATGATGAGCTCATGACACCTACTCCAGCACACGTCACTCTGACGAGCATTCTCTATTATTGTGTTGTATTGTTTTCTTTCTAACCGAAATTGATATGATTCGTGTTTAGTGTGTTCTGTTCATAAATTTAACCCTACCAGAACTGTCGGCAAAATAAAAAGAGTAGATGAAGTACAGTTACAGGTTAATTAAATTCGGATCTGGGTTCTCGTCCCGGAAGATTATTCAACTAAATAGTGATTAAAAAAAGGCTTCGAAGGAATCGAACAAGTTGCAAAATATTAAAATGCAAAGCATCCACAATCATAGGAATGAATCAATGACAAAAGGATAATTTTAATTATTTAGCACTTGAATTTTTTTTCCTTTTTTGACATCATTTAGCACTTGAATAGACCACAAAAGAAACCAAATTAATCTCGAATCTTGCTGAGAAACCGTCCAGATTCATGTGATCTCTCCCCTGCTCTCGGATTCATATGTTATTATTGTTCAATACTGATTAATAGCTAAGTCTCAAGTCCGTTGAATTTTTATTAGGGAAAACAGAAAGAAAAATCATTGTCTTATTGCATTTTTTGTAGCTTGAAAGATTATTTTCTTACATTGTCCTTTTTATATTATCTTACCTATTAAAACAGGATATTGACCGTGGTACATAAATGTTGTTTCCGAAATTTGTCTTTGATTTAATTATGAATTGTATCTTTCATTAAGGGTAAAACTGTAAAACAATTTATTTTTAATTTATTCATAATATCTTATAATATCTTTTGTTTTTCTTTTTCTATTTTAATCATATCTAACAAAAATCTTTTTCAAAAATTAGTAAAAATAATAATTAATTTCGAAATTAATATTAAAATACATATTATAAATTATTATTAACTAAAATTTGATTTATAGAAATAAAATCAAGCATAATTAAGTTACTAAATCAATTGGTACATATAATTATATAATTTAATACATAATTATTTTATAAATTATATAATTATTAAAATTAATAAATTATTATATAATATTGAAATAATAGTTTAAACTAAATAATAATATTGATAATCAATATATTTAACATAATATATTATATTTTATTTATTCTATTACAATAAATGTAACATGTATTGTTAATATTTTTTTCTATATCTACATATATATATATATATACTATAATTTAACTATGACTTTATATAAATTCGATATAGTAATATGATTCTTCATTATAAAACTATAAATATAAAATATTTTTATTCTGAAAAACTAAAACAAAAAATAATAATATTATTCAACCACAAGATAGTTTTTTTATTTAGAAATCATAATAATCAAGTTATATACGACGATAAACCAAAATAAAAATCTCGAAATCAAATAATATTATTAAAAATAAAGAAAAACAAATTGATGATATTTAAAAAATAATTTTATAAATATGTAATACAAATAAATCACGGTTAAAAAAATAAGCTTAAACAAATATAAACTAGAAAACCTAGACAAAATATTAACTTGCTACAAAAACACTGAATTATATGTTAGAACTAACAATTATTCTTCAAAACTTTTACAAAGAAAAAATTGTTGTTCAAAATATTTACAAATCTTATCTTAATAATAAAAAACATCCGCGGATCAGAGTCTAGTTTTATATTTTATAAAAGGATCTTTATAAAATCCAAAATAGCGATGGCTGATAGTTTGTGGTCCATGTCAGTAGTATGATGATTCCTTTGGTGTAAGCGGCAACCCTTGTTAGCTAGTGAATACTGCTTCCCTTAATGTCTAGATTCATTAATGGGGTTCTTACATAAACGTCTGAGAGTGACGATGATTTTTGTGTGTGTGTTATTGATGTGGTAACAACTTACATATCTAAGTCACTTATTCTTTAAATTTGCCAACCATAAAAATTTATGTAATAAAAAAACGTGAAAATTCAAGTTTGTGTTTACGCTGAGAAATATACAAAAGAAAATTTGTTTTGCAAAAAATGAGGTTTATATAGATTTTTTTTTTTTTTTTATCGTCTAGAATACTATTACAATCATGAGTGATATTTAATCTAATCCTAACACTAAGGATCTTCTGATCAAGATCAACACCATGATTCAACTACCTGCAGCACCTACGATTACGATGAACAGCTCCACGAACAATGACTCCATGGTTCAGCTCTCTCCTGCAACACTTGATCTACGATGAACGGCTTCACATGTACCACACCTACGATGGACAGCTCTCCCGCAACACACGAGACCATGATGGTTGGTTGTTACCTGCAACTCTGGACCTCCTGGAAACTTGTATGCATTAATCTGGATAAACTGAATTCTTTAGGAATCGAACCCCATACCTGGTGTAGAAGCCTTTAAACCTTTGACCATTGGGCCAAGGGGCTTCCACAAAAGGTTTATATAGATTAGTTGCGAAATTAATATTAACTTGATTGGTAACTCGCAAAATGGTGGAATTATGTTTAAACATAAAACTTGTGGAATCACGTTTTAAAATGCAATTATGACATTCCGCGATTATTCAGATGTTACTAATCAAAGACAAAGTGTGATTAATCTAAGCTACGCAAACGCAAGGGTGCAATAGCTTTTTGTAAAACAGAAAAGAAACACATGGAAAGAACCAAAAATAAATTGTGAAATGTTTTTTTTTTAAACATAAATCTAAAACCGAAATTTTATCTAATCATTTTAAATACTCCCTCCGTTTCTAAATATAAGTAGTTTTGCCTAAAAACACACAAATTAAAAAATGTATTTAAAAAAAAACATCATTAAAAAATAATTAAAAATAATTTAACCAATTATAAAAGAACAATAAAATGCCACTGGCCACACAGTTTCTAATAAAGCTAAAATTTATTTTGAGATATGAAAACAACTTATAATATGAAACAAAACAAAAACACTAAAACTACTTATATATTGAAACAAATGGAATAGTTGTTAAATTTTAGGTTATAACATATATACAAATGAACTAATGTGTTGTTGGGTTAATGATAATGCAAATTGTAGGTTTTCTTGTATTCAAGGTTAAAAACTTCCTTTAATACAAAGTGTTATTCTAAAATCAAAATTTCCAAAAACTGATTTTGAATGTTTAAAGATATTGTATGCTAAATGACTTTAAATTCCCACTATTTTAAAAAGACTACTAGAAAATGAAAAGTTGAAATGATGGAGAAGATAACAATTAAAGTTATTTAGATTTTTTCTAAACTTAGCTACATACAAATTTAGTTAAAAAAAAAAAAAAAAAAAAAAAGTTAAACTTAATTATAGGAATGTGCTAATTACACACAAAGATTAACTAGTCAAACTTTTCTATATTGAGATATTGTATATATCTTTTACTATTATGAAATTGGTAAGTTTATATAAAAAAGTCTGATATGAATACAATTTTGATATGAACAAATTAGACACATGTCGCGAATTATGATCCAATAAAAACTTTCAAAAATGACACGAGTTAGCACTTTCACAAAACACATTTAACTTCACATAGTAAGTTTTATTGTTGACAAAAGATACTCTTGTAAGTTATTGGAGGAAGAAGCCGACAAGAAATCTGCAGAGACAGATTCCCACAAGGTAAATCTAGGTAAAATATTTGACTGAACAGTCATAATTGATAGGTAAATAATTGAGTATCTGCTAGCATTAATGGCAATGGTAAAATGACACACGTTTAGCTCGTTCACCTACGTGGTAAGAACTCTTCAGATGACGTGGCAGATCCTAAGAACAGAGACGAGATATCGTCCGAATTCATTCGTTACAGTTACAACCGTACGCATATTTAAGTATTAGTTCAGAGCTTGTCTCTCCCAGCCTGTATAAAGACACATCTCTGCCTACTTTAATTACTCAGAGAGAGAGAAAAAAAGATGGAGAGAAACTTGAAGAAGATGAAGAATAATAATACCAACTCATCAACAAGGAACAATCTGATGAAAGATAATAATGAACTGTTTCATGTGATTCACAAAGTTCCCAGTGGAGATACTCCCTATGTCAAAGCCAAACATGCCCAGGTACATAACATGTTCTTCTGCTTTGAGTTTTTCATTTCTTTTGTGTGAATCAAATAGTTAAGAGTATGTAATATTGTTGGTTGTAGTTGATAGAGAAGAACCCGGAGATGGCAATAGTGTGGTTTTGGAAAGCCATTAACTCAGGAGACAGAGTAGACAGTGCTCTCAAGGACATGGCTGTTGTAATGAAACAACTTGACCGTTCTGAAGAAGCCATCGAAGCTATCAAATCCTTTCGTCCTCGTTGTTCCAAGAACTCTCAAGATTCCCTCGACAATGTCCTCATCGACTTATACAAGGTCTTACTACTATACATTCATTTAACTTGCACTCTAACATAACATGCAATTATATAGTCTAGTGTTAATTGCTAATGTGGATCTAGACCATGAATCATAGTACTCACATGGGTTCATTTCTTACAAATGAATAGAAATGCGGGAGAATGGAGGAACAAGTTGAGTTGTTGAAGAGGAAACTAAGACAGATCTATCAAGGAGAGGCTTTCAATGGTAAACCCACCAAGACCGCTCGATCCCACGGCAAAAAGTTTCAAGTCACCGTTCAACAAGAAATCTCAAGACTACTGGTAATGAAAGCTCCAATTCTGTTTTGTGTCTAAGTTATGTTCTGTTTCTTATTGACTGATCGATTTAACTGGAATGAATATACAGGGAAACTTGGGGTGGGCGTATATGCAACAAGCCAAGTACTTGTCGGCAGAAGCGGTCTACAGAAAAGCTCAGATTGTGGAGCCAGACGCTAACAAATCTTGCAACCTCGCGATGTGCCTTATCAAACAAGGCAGGTTTGAAGAGGGAAGATCGGTTCTTGAAGATGTTTTCGAGTCTAGGGTTTTGGGTGCGGATGATTGTAAGACAAGGCAACGAGCTGATGAGCTCCTGAGTGAGCTAGAGGCTTCGCTGCCACGTCGGCGAGATGCTGAGATGGAGGATGTATTGGGAAATATCTTGGACGATGACTTTGTTCTTGGACTTGAAACGACCACCACTAATTTTCGATCGAAGAGATTGCCAATCTTCGAACAGATCTCTTCTTTTAGAAATCAACTAGTTTGCTAATGGTTTGATGTTGTGTTTCTTATATATCATGTTTCATAGTTTTGATGATGGGTTAGTAAATATGTGTAATGTTTTTCTCGCGTAAATTTGTATATACACCAATAATTATGTTCCTTTGAGGACTTAAAGTTGCTTTAGGGGTGATGTCATTGGTTGAGTGTTAGATATGATATATCTTACACTTTAGTTTTGATATGAACGAGAATGTTAGAGACGATTACTGAACTGAAAACATTCTTAGATTGAAAAAGAAATGAAATGGTCTTTAATAGACCTGAGACTTACAACTGACTGCCCGAGTCTTTAGCTACCAAGTAACGTCTAACAAAGTCACTAACAACTCCTAGTCTAGCTCCTATTAATCAGGATGACTTATTCAACTTAAAGACTTGAAATGCAAGCATTAAAAAAACAGAGAAAAACAGAACAAAACCGTTGCAGGTTTTTATTGCAGGCTTCATGCTTCATATCCTCCCCTAAACTGGAATGGCTCTTTCCAGTTTACTTCATCAACGAACACACTCCCATTCTTTCCCTGAGCTTCTCAAATACTTCCAACTTGACTGCTTTTGTCATGATATCGGACAGTTGGTCTTGTGTAGAACAGTAGCTCATTTGAATGATCTCCTCACTCACTAACTCGCACAAGAAATGGTATCTGACATGTATGTGCTTGCTTCTCCCATGTAGCACTGGATTCCTTGACAACTTAATAGTTGAACTGTTGTCACAGAATAGAATTGTGCCTTCACCTTGAACATAACCAATCTCCTCTAGTACATTTCTCAGCCACACTGCCTGACAGGCTCCATAAGCTGCTGAGACAAATTCAGCTTCTGTTGTGGACAGGGTCACTATTGGCTGCTTCTTAGAAGCCCAAGAAACTGCTCCTCCTCCCAACATGAAGACGTAACCAGAGGTGCTCTTCCTGTCATCACTATCCCCTGCATAATCACTGTCCACAAACCCAATTAGTCTCTGATCTCCTCCTCTCCTGTAACGAATACCAAGCTCACTTGTCCCTTGAACATATCTCAAGATCCTTTTGGCTGCAAGAAGATGCTGCTCATTTGGCTTTTCCATGTACCTACTCACCAGGTTTACTGAATAAATCAGGTCTGGTCTTGTTGCAGTAAGGTATCTCAGACTTCCCACCAACTGCTTGAACATTGTTGGATCCACTTCATCACCAGTTCCTGCCTTGCTCAATTTATTACCAGGCACTATCAGATTCCTTACCGAGTTACACTCCTCCATACCATATTTCTTGACTGTTTCTTCTGCATACTTCCTTTGGCTTATGAATATTCCATGATCATCTTGAACCACTTCAACACCTAAGAAGAATTTCATGGCTCCCAAGTCTGTCATTGAGAACTCCTCCATCATAGACCTTTTGAATTCTTCTATCATTCTCATTGAGCTGCCTGTATATATTAAATCATCAACATACAGACTGATGATGAGAATATCTTTACCTTTCTTCTTCACAAACAAGGTATGCTCGCAGTAGCATTTCTCAAACTCTTCTCTTAGAAAGTACCCTTCAATCCGACTGTACCAGGCTCTTGGTGCTTGTTTCAAGCCGTACAATGCATTGTTCAGTTTATACACCTTGTTTGCTTGCTCATTAACTTCAAATCCCTTTGGCTGCTCAATGTAAACATCCTCCTTTAACTCACCATGGAGGAATGCACTTTTAACATCAAGTTGGAAGACTTTCCACTGCTTCTCTGCAGCTAAGGCCAGAATCACTCTCACTGTGTCCCATCTGGCTACTGGTGCAAAGACCTCATGAAAATCCACACCTTCTCTCTGATGATACCCTTTTGCTACTAGTCTTGCCTTAAACTTGTCAACTTCTCCCTTCTCATTCAGTTTTGTCTTAAACACCCATTTCAACCCAATCACTTTAGCTTCTTCTGGCAGATCAACTAATTCCCATGTGTTATTCTCTTCTATTGAAGCTATCTCAGCCTCCATTGCCTTTCTCCAGACCTCTTCTTGTACCGCTTTCTCAAAACTGTCAGGGTCATCTTGTGCAATGAACATTGCCACAATGTCCTCATCTTCTTCTGATATGAGAAAGCCTGCATCTCCTGTGATGTAATCTTTCATCCAGACAGGTCTTTGCTTTAATCTTCCTCCACCTATCCTTGTTGATTCAGGTTGCGTGATTGTCTGTTGTGGCTCCCCTTCTGCCACAACTCCTTGTTCTGTATCAGGTTCTTCTGGTGTATTATCCACTTGCTGCTCATTTTCTGTGTTCTGTTCATCTTCTTCTTCTTCTGTTTCAGAATCACTCCAAGCCAACTCTTTCTCTTGTTCTTTCTGATCCCATTCCCAACCTTCATTTTCATCAAACCGAACATCTCTGCTGATCACCAACCTCTTAGTTTTAGGATCATACAGCCTGTACGCCTTGGATTCTTTACTAACTCCAAACATTACACATCTGATGCTCTTCTCATCCAGCTTAATTCTCCTCTCATATGGCACCATGGCGTACGCAATGCATCCAAATATCTTCAAGTGATCCACAGATGGCTTATGATTACTCCACTTTTCTTCTGGAGTTATGTCTTCAAGAGCCTTGGATGGACTTCTGTTCAAGATATATACTGCATATTGCACAGCTTCTGGCCAGTATCTTCTTGGAACTGATCTCTCTAGCAACATACACCTTGTCATGTTCATGACAGTGCGATTTTTCCTCTCTGCAATCCCATTCTCTTGGGGTGTGTATGCAGCTGTGAGTTGTCTCCTTATACCATGTGCTTTACAGTGATCCTCAAACTCCTTTGAGTTAAACTCTCCTCCCCTGTCTGATCTCAAGCAAACCAGTAACTCCCCAAGCTCTCTTTCTACTGCAGCCTTAAATTCCTTAAACACTCTGAATGCTTCTGATTTTTCAGATAGGAAATAGGTCCAACATTTCCTACTAAAATCATCAATGAAGTTTATGATGTAACTTTTCCCACTCTGAGATGTTGGTGTGATAGGACCGCAAATGTCTGTATGAACTAGCTGGAGACAACGAGTTGACTTCCACAAGCTCTTCTTTGGAATGACTTCACGGTTTTGCTTCCCTTTCATACACACTTCACACACTCTTTCTTCTGTTGTTTCACCAAGTTTTGGTAATCCATTTACCATCTTCTTTTCAGAGAGTGATCTTAATCCCTTTAGGTTAAGGTGTCCATACCTCTTGTGCCATAGATCATCAACTTTCTCAGTAACCTGAAGACACTTGCTTTCTTCCATCTCGCTCTTCAGTTTGACTGTTGCAAGAATGATAAACATTCTATTCTTTGACATTGTAGAATGCATTATCATTCTCTTCTGCTCCTTGTGCCACACTTCACACATATCATCTTCTATGATGATCTTTAGCCCTTTCTGTTGTAGCTGCCCCACACTGAGAAGATTGTTCCTTAAACCAGGGACAAAGTACACATTGGAAATCATTTGTGTCACACCATTGATTTCCAACCGGAGACTCCCCTTTCCTTCTACCAGCATCTTTCTGTCGTCTCCAAGCTTCACACTCTGCCTGAAATTAGTATCCAACTCAACAAACCAGTCCTTTGAACCACACATATGATTACTGCAGCCTGAATCAAGGAACCACATTTGCTCTCCTTCTGGTTTTATTTCTTCTACATGTGCCATGAGAAGAATATCTTCTTCCATTTCTGCATAATTTGCTTCTCTCTCCCATGTTGGACATTCAGACTTGAAGTGTCCTAACTTGTGACACTTGAAGCATTCAATCATTTCTTTGTTCAAGCTTCCTCGTCCTCTTCCTTGATATCCTCCTCTTCCTCTTCCTCTTGGTGGATATCCTCCTCTGCCTCTTCCTTCATTCGATCTCCATTGGCTCTCCACCTTAAGCACTTTATCTTCACCACCATGTCTGCTTAAGTTTTGTTCATGTACCATCAAAGAGCTCTGCAGCCCATCCACAGTCAGATCTTGAATGTTGTTTGATTCTTCAATGGCACATACTACGTATGTGAACTTCTCAACCAGTGTTCTTAAAATCTTCTCGACCACCTTTGAATCTGGCATATCTTCTCCTAGATTGTGCATATCATTAGCTATCTCCATCACCCTTGAGAAATAGTCTGTGATCAATTCTCCTATCTTCATCTCAAGAATCTCAAAGCTTCTTCTTAGCCTCTGCAGTTGTGCACTTTGCACTCTATCATTTCCTTGATACTTTTTCTTCATTGACTCCCATAGATCTCTTGACGTGTCCTTCTTCAAGATTGTTTTGATGATTGTCTTGTCTATGGAAGCAAATAAGTAGTTCTTCACCTTATAATCCTTCACGACCATCTCAGCTCTTTCTGTCTTTTGAGCTTCAGTCAGGACGGCACCTGATTCTGTCTGTGTGATCCCTGGTTTAATGAGACTCCACCACTCTTTGGACTTTAGAAGATTCTCCATGAGCATTGCCCAATGCTCATAGTCTCCATCAAACTTTGGGATGATCAAAGACTCCTTTTCACTCATGATGTTGTTCACTCCTTGTACCAGACTCGTTGCAAGCTCTGATACCACTATGATATATCTCACACTTTAGTTTTGATATGAACGAGAATGTTAGAGACGATTACTGAACTGAAAACATTCTTAGATTGAAAAAGAAATGAAATGGTCTTTAATAGACCTGAGACTTACAACTGACTGCCCGAGTCTTTAGCTACTAAGTAACGTCTAACAAAGTCACTAACAACTCCTAGTCTAGCTCCTATTAATCAGGATGACTTATTCAACTTAAAGACTTGAAATGCAAGCATTAAAAAAACAGAGAAAAACAGAACAAAACCGTTGCAGGTTTTTATTGCAGGCTTCATGCTTCAAGATACTGGTCGATTAAGGTTCGGTTCATTCCTTTAAATCAGCTTGGGTTCGAAAGTTACAACACAAAGAACCAGTTATAGTCAAATGAAGGTAATGGATGGGGTTGACTATAGTCAAACGAACCAAATGATTGAATATCAGAGTATTTTAACTATTAAATTTATGAATTTGGTTGAAGAATCTAATCACATAGAGTTTGGTTTTTGTTCGGTTAAGTTTGGTTTCAGAATTTCCTTTTGCAATATAACCATATTTCTGGACTGGCTTCGATAAATTTGACAAGCTTGGTTCGGGTAACCTAGCGAACAGGTTAATCTATCAAACCGGGAAACCTTTTATTTTTGGGGTCAAACCGGAAGACTTTTTATAATGGGGGTCAAACCGGAATACTTGATGAAATTCGTTACAAATACATCGTCTTCTTTTTGTGTGTTCTTATTGGCTCAGAGCCTATACGAAGAGCCATATTGAAAAAGATAGATTCCATTTTTATCTGCTCGGGAACAGCGACAAACACATTACGGACATCGAATTCTGTCGGAATTTTCCCAAATCCGTCAGTTTAGACTATCGAGATCCTCCAAGCAATGGAAGCCAGAGAACCAGAGGTTATCAGAGATAAAGAAGCGATGAGAAGATGGTCAAGAGGCGTGAGATCGCAAGGGAAGAAGATTGGTTTGGTTCCCACAATGGGTTTCCTCCACGACGGTCACTTATCCCTCGTCCGTCAATCCCTTACCCTCGCTGACGTCACCGTCGTCTCAATCTACGTCAACCCAGGCCAGTTTGCTCCCACCGAGGACCTCTCTACTTACCCATCTGATTTTTCGGGCGATCTCGCCAAGCTCGCATCCATTCCCTCCTCCGATGTAATAGTCGTGTTTAACCCGAGAAACCTCTACGACTACGACGGAGACGACGCCGGGAGGAAAAATACAAACGGTGGTGGCGGCGGTGGGAAGGTGGTGAGTTGTGTGGAGGAGGGTGGGTTAGGGCACGAGACGTGGGTTAGAGTTGAGAGATTGGAGAAAGGTTTGTGCGGGAAGAGCAGACCTGTCTTCTTCAGAGGTGTCGCCACCATTGTTACCAAGCTTTTCAATATCGTTGAGCCTGACGTTGCTGTGTTTGGCAAAAAGGATTATCAGCAATGGCGGCTTATCAAGAGAATGGTTAGAAATTCAAAAGAATCTACCTTATACTCACATATACCTGTTGCTCACTTTTGAGATTGAAATAGTTCTCGACTAATTTCAGATTGAATGTTACATCCCCTTATTATGTCCGTCTCTTATGCAGGTTCGAGATCTTGATTTTGGGATTGAGATAGTAGGATCAGACATAGCTAGAGAAAAGGATGGACTTGCGATGAGTTCTAGGAATGTTCATCTTTCAGGTGAAGAAAGGCAAAGGGTACATTTAATATTTGAACAAGCATCAGAATAGTTATCTATTTTACATTATTACATTGCTTCTACTTGCTGATTGAACGGTTTTATTATTGTTATGGTATGGCAGGCGTTGTCTATAAGTAGGTCACTGGCCATGGCTAAAACTTCTGTAGCACAAGGGAAAACCAGTTGTACAGAGCTTAAGAACATGATCATTTCAGAGCTTGTTGGAGCTGCAGGAAGAATCGATTATGTTGAGGTAAGCATCATATTATGTACTTTAGATAATGAAGGAACATTCTTTTAGCTGAACCAGCAAAATTTTTTGGAAGCGAAACTGGGTTTGGAACAATTTTTTGTGAATAAAAAGACTCTTTGCACATACCATTCAATGGTCGTGCGTACATGCAGATTGTTGATCAAGAAACTCTGGAAGGAGTGGAAGAGATACAGAGTGGAGTAGTGGTTTGTGTTGCTACTTGGTTTGGAACGGTTAGGCTCATAGACAACATTGAGATCAGTGTCTCTGTCTAGCTCCCACTTTCCGCATCAATTTCCGTATCTGGTCAGTTGACAAAAGCTTGGAAGCTCTTGATGAATTTGATTGACAATTATGCATCTGAAGCCGTAGGAAACAGAGAAGAAAGATGAGAATGAACGTGTTTATTAGCTTTACAATATTTGTCTGAAAGAGACAACAGGTTGGAAACACTCTTGATGTCTCCATTATAACCTCCTCTTTGAACTCAAACCTGAATGTGTTTGAGTTTTGATGTTAGATTCAATGTTTGTTATTCTCTACGCAAGTAAGAAGAAGTATAAATTTTGGTTAAGTAGAAAAATGTCCCAATGTAAAAAAAAAAGGAAAAAGGCAAATAAAAATTTGGTTAGATCCACCCGAGGGTGGAGAGCCTTAACCGGATGTGTTCAGACCCGAAGGTCAATCCCGTCTCTGTCAGAGGAGATGCCAACCATCTCTCCTTTCTACGAACACATAATTCTTTGTGATACTTGCTATATATATACCCGAACTAAAAAGACTTAGTATCCGATGTGGGAAGAGTTATAAATAACCTCAACGATTTAACTTTTAGTTGGAAACAAAAACATTGGGGTGAGAGAGGCTCGAACTCTCGACCTCAGGATTACTCAGATAGCTATGAGACCTACGCGCTAGCCAACTGCGCCACCACCCCGTTGCTTGCTTAACTCAGAAATCTTAGTTGTATAGATTATGGGCGCTCTCGTTCTCGTTTTGTCTCTGTCGTTTGGGTCACGACGAGAGAAAGCTCTCTTTTCAGGTACGCACAACCCCAATCCGCTTCACCTCTCTCTGCTCCTTTCACAGTTTCCTTCTCCACTGTTGATTCCTGCTAATTTTAAGGTTTGTTCGCTAGTTTCTCACTGTTGCTAATCTGAGCTTTATATCTCTCCCTGAAGCTGTTATTTGACTCTTGAATCTCATTGTAGATTGGTTTCGTTATCTACTTTTATTTGAAAAAAAATGAATGTAATTGGTGTTTCTTCGGATTGTCTCTAATGTTATCTGACATTGATACTGGATTGGAACCTCAAACTGAATGTCGTAGATACAAACTTAGCTTTGTTCTGCAATTTAGTTTCTGGAATTTTGATTTTAATTTCTTCTTGTGATGTAGAGATTGGGGTCTGGGATCCCCTTGCGAGGGTAGGCATGTTTTAGTCGCGAGTTCTAAGGTTTTACCAATGGTTGGACATGTTGTGTCTCCATCATTATGTATTCAGCTACGTATCCCTGATGTTCACTTTAGTAAAAGAAGCTGTATCTCCAGGAATCCTCATGTAAATATTTCCCAAAGGTGTGATTCTTAATTCTCTTTCTTTTAGCTAATTACAAAGCTACACTGTGTTCTGGTGTTCTTGACCATATGGAAGTTTTTTAAAGTCAATGCCTTTTTGTAGGAAGTCTTTTGGGAGTTGCAACATCACATGGAAACCATCAGGGGAAGCTCGCAAACTTTATGTTTCTACTCCCTTGAATCGTGGAGAGTCTTCTTGTAAGTGTACTTGCTTGGCATCTCTCGCAGATTTTGATGCTGTTGCTGGTTCCGGTTGGGTCTCTATGGGTGACCAAGTTCTCCTGACGGCCAGTATTTTCCTTACCTATATGGCTGGAGTGATTCCTATTCAAAACTCCGGTTATTCTTCCAGAAAGAACACCGTAAAGGAGAATCCAGATGTTGGAACTTCAGAATCTTCTGGTAGGTAAGAGTAGTCATTCGAAAAGATTCAAAATGAGCAAGAAGTCTCTATTTCATTTCACTTTACGGTGCCAGTATAACTGTTGTGTATTCAAACAGCCCCTTTCTTATGACTTTAGGGACACAGATTTTGAGGGTGATTTGAAGTCTGTATGGGATGTGGTGAAAGGAAAGCTTTTAGATTCTTTTGACGCCATTAAACGTGAGAGTACCCTTGGAAGTAAAGTCTTGAAAGCCAAACCGCCACAAGGGAAGCCCCCGCTGAGCTTGTATGCGATATCTGAAGGGCCTCAGTTATACTTGCTCTGGTCATGTTTTCAGAAACTTGAAGAAGAGGTCAGCTTGTACCTGCTTTTTCAGTATTTCAGTTTGAGCATATTTGTTTGCAAGGTTCCAGTGATTTATAGTTCAGGGGCATATCATCATATTATAAAAAAATAGAGTCACAAAAAAGCAGAACGTGCACTTTGAGCCAAGTAATTGCATCAATGTCTATGTTCTAGCGTAGCAGATACCAGTTCATGTCACAAAGATTTTGAATCAACCTACATTTGGCAAGAACTTACCGACTCGTTTATTTTTCCTTCTTCGCTAGTAACAACATCTGTTTTTCTGGACCCGTAGTAACATCCGAGACATTAGTTTGCTGTGCCTTTACATACCTTGTGATCAGCTGTTGTATTTGCTCTGCAGACAAATAAGATCCCTAACACAATCAATTCAGATGACTGGATGATTAGTTTTACTGATATTGTCGGCAAAGCTTATCAAGGAGCATGCACGGTGTGGCTAAAAAGGGAACTGTGTGTGGAAAACAGTGATTCTGACAATGTAAGTCGATAGCATATATAGCATTTGGTGACAATATCAGATGTGAAATGAACTCCAGACTCTATCGGTGATGTGCAGGAGATTACTCCTTTGCTGATCAAAATGCTAAATGAAAAGGACGCTGTTTTTGACAAAATAAGAAAATCAGGCAAGGAGGATCTGTTTGCAGAATTCTTATATTTCCATAGATTTGGATCTTCCGGGAAAGCTTCCAGCTACGACCTTACCTTGTTTCGCACTCACGGAGTTGCCATTTTGGAAGACTTCATGATAACTTTAGCAGATGGTGTAGCTAGCATCTATCTAGAGCTCATATCTGTAGACAGCAAGTTTTCAAATGAAATGAACAGTGGAGGATTATATATCTGTAACCTTTCAAGTAGAGCACTCCAAAAACTACGTAATGAGGTAAAAGAAAAACAGTTCTCTTGTGTTTAGTTCCACCTTACATTTCATCTCTCATGGACAAATGTTTCATTCCTACTTGATAGGTAGCTCTTTACCAGTGGCTGCATCAGAATATGGAAGCAGTTGTGTCGATGTATGAGGATCGGTTTGATCTCTACATTCTTCAAACTCAGGTTATCAACAACCCTGATGGTGGTGATGATACAGAAAGCCGTAGTTGGTGGAGAAAACTCACACCGGGAAAAGCTAAAGCTGCATCATCACCACCCTTGAGATACTCGATAATCAGCGACTTCTCATTGCCAGTTAAACGACCAAAGGAGCTTAAGGCTCTATCGGGATGGTAAAACTAAAACCTCTCTCTTCTTTTGCATCGATTTCACATGAGAAAGTATGTTTATATGTGTAACAGGAAGTACTACTTCAGTCTGTTTCTGGAGTTATCAGACATTGGAATGCCAATCATCAGAGTGGTGTTGGATAGAGTGAGTAGCATCATATCTTTCTTTCTCGTCACCTTGATTGGTAGATCAGTCGGACTCATCTTCACCGGTATTAGACAATCTCTCCGGTGGAAGTGAAATGACATAACTGGGATTGTAATATTTTTTTTTCTCCATCGACCTCATTTTTTGGTACCCTTTTGATGATTCTTGTTTACTAAGTGATAAGTTGGTGAAATATAATGTTAACTTCTAGTTTTGGGCATTGCCTCCATTGATTCAACAACATTCCCTAGTCATTGGTGCTTCTGTTTTTTTCTCTCTTCAAAAGAGTGATTTGTTTTTTTTTAATGTCTTCTGCAAATTGGAAAAGTATGTTCTAATCAGAGATGTAAGGTCATTGACCCGTTAATACTATTTGCCAGAAGTAGCCAATTAAAATTTGGGACTACATTCAGGACAACTGCAGTTTGACATTATAGTGTAGGCAGCAAGGTTCATAATGATTGGTCTTTTACTTGGTTGTGTTATTATGCAGATAAAAGTATTCTACAACTTAAATTTTATTTTCCACCAATCCAAGATTACATTGATTTACAAATGTAGATAAATTTGTGTCCAACTCAAAGACAAAACATTCACAAAATAATGATTATTTAATATATATATATATATATATATATGTTATTTCAAAAAACGACAAAATTACATAAATTGCTATTAGCAAATTACTGAATAATACTCTTAAGAACGAAAAATCTCGGGTCGAGCATTCCGATATCCATTTAGTTTCGGTTTAGTTTTTGGCTTTTCAATATTATAACTATAGAACTTATCGAGTATTTACAATTTTCGGATAAGATTCAGTTTTATTTTTTTTTTGCGGTTTCGGTTCGGGTTCAATACCCAAAATTATCAAAAAATGTCTGAAAATTCAAAAAATTATTCATTTTAAAAAAAATACTCGAATCTCGTAAAAAACTATCTTAAATACCAAAAAAATCGAAAGTACTTGTGAATATTTGTTTTACCTAAAAACCATAAAATAACGAATCACACTCTAAAAATATTCAAAATAGCATAATTATCTATTTTGTGTTATCTCATGTATTCGTTCGGATCCGGCTCGTGTTCGAATATCATCCAGTACCCAAAATATCTAGACTTAAACTTCATTTAAATACTTTTGTAGAATCGGTTCATATCGGAATAATGCTTTTTTGAATCGGCTCGACCCTAAATTTTTTAATAAAGAGTATTTATTAGACAAAGCCTTGAAGAATAATAATGATGAAGTTGTGGGGTTCTAATTTTATATTAAAAAAAAGGTTTCACATTTTTCTCATTTTCTTTATTTTAAGAGTTTTTACTTTTAACCACAAAACTCGAAGCTTTTTTTTTTTTTTTGCATTTTCTCGCTTCCCTCCTCTTCTCCCTCCTTGAAGCTTTTCCCTCCCATTTTACTCTTTCCGCTTTCGAGCTTCACCCCTCGCGCAAAATTGGGGTCCGAAAATGGGGAAATACATGAAGAAATCGAAGATTACCGGCGACATCGGCGTTATGGAAGCCACCGTGGGTGTTCGTACCAGGGCCGCTAAAACCCTAGCATTGAAGAGGCTTAATTCCTCCGCCTCTGATTCAGCTTTAGCAGCTGACTCTTCTTGCTATCTCCAACTCCGCAGCCGCCGTCTCGAGAAACCACCTTCTCTGGCCGAACCGAAGCAGCCGCCGAGACACCATAAATCGGGAACTAAAGAGTCTAGCTCGAGGGCTCGCGTTGACTCGGTTAACTCGAATGCAGCCGGTTCGGATTCGGTTCATGTAGCACAAAGGTGCAACGGAGATGAATGTTTTGGAAACTCTGAGAGTGCAGAAGCTTTTTGTGGAGAGAACAACCCTGATTTTGAGTCAAGACACAGGTTCGTCTTCTGTGCCCTAGCTTTCTTCTTCTTACCAATTCGATGAAACTTACTTTCGTTGTCTTATAATAAAATGTGACTTTGAGTTTGAGTCTAGTGCAAGTTAATCGGGATCCATGTTAATTTTAATGAAGCTTCTTTTGCCTAAACTACGAAGAGCGTTAGGCTTCTCTGAAACTTTTGTTGTTACTGATGTTGTTAATACTGCTCACTATCGGTCTCTTTGATGTTAGATTTAATGTTTCAAGAGTTATTGTTGTCTGTCCCATGTGTACCTTCATTGCAGAGGTTAATTAAAATGTAATAAAGCTATGTTTTTTTTGTATATATGTATCATATTTATAACTTATTTGGTTCAGCTTTCCAAGTTGGTGAAATTATGATCCCTTTTGTGCATATAAGTTTGAGTCCTCTCGTTAATGGACTTAATGACATTGAAGTGATGTGCATTAGGGTTTAGTGTAGCATTCTGGGTTTTAATCCTTGGGGCATGGTTTTCGTTTTTACAAAAGTGGTTGTTGTATAAATGTCAGAAGCTTTTAATATGTAAGATCATATGATAATTGAGACCTTTCCTCATAAGTGTAATGTAAGTACTGTAGTGTGGTGTCATGTTCATGGGACCTAGTGGGTTTTTTGCAAACTTGGGTAATACTTTTGTAGGATTCTCTGTTTTTTGGGTAACTTCTTCCAGTGGAGGACAATTTGTTTCCCTTCTCTTTGTTATTTATTGCATAGCGTATCCCATGGGACCATATACTTTGCAAACTCTAGCATTTGTCTTTTACTTAAATCAAGCCTCTTTTTCTTTTAGATGTTCAGTTTTGGTTCCATTTTCTATTGATGTTAATTGATTTTTCTTCAGCACAAGGGAGAGCACGCCTTGTAACTTTGTTGAGGATCTGGAGATCATTGTTACACCAGGGTCTAGCACAAAGTCGATGCACACAGCAACCAAAGATTGCACAACGCACCGTGATAGCTTGGTCCCATCTGCTAGTGAACTGGAGGAGTTCTTTGCCTATGCAGAGCAGCAACAGCAGAGGCTATTCATGGACAAGTAAGCATGTTTTTTTTATTGTGTCTTATTTTTTTGTTTTGCTGCATTGGGAGAGGATGAACATTCATGTTTTTCGAAAATCTTCAGGTACAACTTCGACATTGTGAATGATATGCCACTCACTGGACGCTACGAGTGGGTACAAGTCATTCCTTGAAGTTAAAAAGGAAGCAAGCTCCAAATGATATGGTGTGAATGTGATGAAAATTTAACAGACTAATCAAAATCCTTAAACAGGAGTTGTAATCTTAAGTAATAATGTTGGTTAGAGAACAAGTTGGAAAGTAGGTTAGTGATCTGAACCTCACACCATTTGTACTTATAATAATCTCATTTGAGGATTTAGATGCCTTAGTGAATTTGTTTGCTCATCTTGTTTCTGTCAAGTCTTTTTCTCTCATGTTTGTTTATTCAAAGCTACGTGTGTATGGTGATGATGATGTGTGTAAGCATGATGAAGCTTGGCATGTAGTGAGAAAATCATTTAGATGTAGACTTTAAATGGTTCACGTGTGAATTTACTCTTGAAATCTGAAATATATCCTCTTGGTTTCAATTATACACAGATTGGTCCCTCCTTTTATCTCTTGACATAATTCTGACGCATGATCAAAGGCACGTGAACGTGTCTGGGTGTGAATAATTTGAGGTATTATGTTGATCATTTGTATTATTATTATTATTTTTAAATGTTATGTTCTTACACTGCTATTACTCGTCCCGATGCTTGGACTAGACATCCTAATTATTACAACAGAGTTTTAACAAAAACAGACCAAAAGATGAGACAGCAAATATATTACATTGGTCATTGAGAAGATCTCTGTTGTTTTCAACTTTTTATCTTCTATCAGAAACTGGGCAGCTCCATGTGATGAAACTGTAAAATCTGAAACCAATCATTGTTCTTTGTTTTCTTTAATCACTTGAAGTGAAAAAATTGAATGTGACTGAAAGTAAATGCACCAAAAGTTACGTACATATGGTGATGTATACACACATACACACGGGGTGTTGTTTGGTCACGGGCTCGCTGACTATTACGTATCATGTTTTAGGACACTTAGATTCGCTTACATCATCTCTTTAACCAATGAACACTTGGGGGGGGGGGGGGGGGGGGGGGGGTATCTGTATTCAGTTTGTTCAATGTTTTGTTTGCCCCTTTTATTTGCTAGAAAAAATGCCAAGAAGATGTACCACTGACTACAAAAGCCTTTTGTCTTTTCGTTGATTTCTTATGTTCCCTCTCTGGCTTCATCCTTGTGATCACCCATAGGCCATAGCACATAGGCATGTTAATGCGAGCCCAAGGACCCTACCCATGAGGAAAGCCAACACTCATCCCATGTTGTTGTTCGTTTCGCAGCTGCACCTACAAATATTTATGGCAACTAAACGAACACAAATAAAGTTGTCGCAGTTACAGCTTCAGGTATTTGCAGCTAAACACTAATTTTTTTCGGCGTCTAATTATTTTTTTGTCGCCAACGCGGCGTTTAACCGCATGCCGCAGCTGAAAGTACCTACGGCAACCAAATGAACATAAATTATTGCTGCAGTTGCAGCCATATATATCTGCTGTAACCAAACGAACAATCCCTTGTATAGAAAACCATGCTTCTAAATTGCCAAAACATATATGCATAGTATAAATTTTGTAAATTAATACTCGATAAATTAATATTTTGTTAACTAATATGAATTTTATGTTTCAAATTAAGTTTTTGACTTAACTAAACTTTTAATATATTAATATCTCACTTATAACAAAATATTATGGTTCCTTACTAGTTTATCAATATTTTATATATCGATATTCCTGCTCCTAAGCCACAGTTTTAATTGGACTACACTAGCTATGTTTTTTTCCATAAATCAAATACATTGATATTATTACGAGATTTTAAGATATAAATACACTCATTGATTGAAATATAGAAAATTGAAACAATTTTAAAGAATGGAGAGTAACCAACTTTCCTTACGAAAGTCTTATAAATTAACAAAAAAATATCTATTATGTCTCCCATTCACGTACTTTACATTGGTTATCATATTTTCAATGAAAATTCAAAATGCATTTAACATTATTTTTACAAATAAAATTACGATAAAAGTTGTTAATGATGTATTTGAATTTTGTCTTCTATTTCAAAAGCAAAATATTTGATGAATTTGTCAAGATTACTATGTGCTCATGTTTATTCTTTGGTAAGCAAACAAACATTGATCCATCATCACCGAACTATGTTTATTTCAAAAATATAGCTCAGAAGAAATCAAACTGGGTTGGGCTAAACTTTGAGCTTGGAGAATAAGGCCGGTCCAGTTGAGATGTCTAGGATAACTTGAACCTATTTTTACCCCAAAACAAATGATGTGTTGCATAGGATGCTTGTTTGTATGTTACGGCTAGCCCACAAGAAAAGAAGAAGAAAAAGACGTACGTTGTTTTTATATAGGAGAGGAGACCAAACAATAATAATGACAATCAAAGCGTTAAATGCAGGGTGCAATCAAAGCGCGTGCAAGCAGACAAATGATGCGTTCATAAAGGATCTCCTTTCATTCCATGTCTATTGTCTCTCTCTTTTTATTGATTTCTCCTTCTAACCCCCAAATTTATTGCCCTTCACAAGTTGACCCGATAAAAAACTACGTAAGCATATTATTAAAAGGTTTAGACATTTAAGGTTATAAAGATGCAGCAAATTGAGGTATCAAATGTATCACTCATGGAATGACATACAACTTGACCCGATATAAAACTAATATAGTTCTAGGAGCATGTTATTAACAGGTAACATTCAAGGTTATAAAGATTAAAAGATGCATCTAATTGAGGTATTATATGTACAGTATCCAGGGGCGGACCCACTCACAGCAATAGGGTGTCACCGCAAACATTTAGATAAAAATAATTTTTGGGCTAAAATTACAAAAGTTTCAATGGATGAAATGGTAAAATCTTTTGACTGACACTGACACCCCCAAAATTCGGGATCAAGCCTGTGAACCCTCAAAGAATATTTTTATTTTCTTGTTATTATTTTGTTGACACCTATAAAAAAACAGGGCTGGATCCGCCACTGATAGTATCCGTCATGGAATGACATATGAAGTGCTACAAAGAATGATATCGAGATAAATAATGACATGAAGCTGAAAATACAAAGATTTAGGAAACTGAAAGCTAATAAGGACAGGACAAAGAATGAAACTGAACTGGAAGAAGATTTTGATGAGTGTATTGGAATTTGAAAAAGTTCTTGTTCTTGGGAAATATTTAGGAATATATGATTTTTTTTCTCTGAAGATTTGGTTTTATGAAAATGTAAATGTTAAGATTAGGGTTAGCTGTAAATCCTACTGATTATAAATAGTTTAGCTTAAGCATTGAATATGTTTACGGTTTTGAGAGATTAGACAATTAGCAAAATGGATTTGGTTTCTTTTAAGAATAGCAAACACAACTACACAAGGCTAATGATTTATACTAAGAGATTGTAGAAATCGTGTATATACTTGAATAAGTGAGATTAGAATGAACGAGTGAAACTTGTGTATTAACCACCACTTGAGGAGTTCACCCTGCAGGTTGATGAATCAGGTGCCTATATTAAAGAAAGTTTCTATATATGTGAATATGTATTTGCATTACGCATTTTTGCAAAAGATTTTAATAAGAATGTGAATGTGAAAGAAGTAATGAAGAACGTGATTAGGGTCCTACTTGATTCAAGCAAACACTAATCGACATCACACGCGGAAGACGCAACACAGCCCAACCAACAAACTCCAAATTTGTCCGATTTTGAATAAATGTATCATTACTGTAGAGGGGCGACGGCGAGTGTGACTTTATATAGTAACTATCTTTTTCGAAATATTAAATTTATGAATCAGTTATTCACAATAATTAAGAAGAGATGTATGAGTCATAATGTTGAATAGGTTAATTTAAAGAGATGCGACAAATCAAATGTACTTATCAAAATGAAGTAGAAAACTTATGAGTGTTAAAAACTTATACTATGACAGATTGAGAGCTGCGGTCATCTGTTACTTTACAGTTTATAGAAAGTTCATAAACATAAAAAAATACTCCTATATGATTGGGGAAAATAGCTAAGTATAATCAATTTCGTTTTTCTAAAGAACTATAAAGTTTCTTATCCTATAGGAAATTGTTCATCTTTGTCTTGGAAAAGAACCGAATGTTAGGCAAGTCAATTACATCTCATGGTTTTGGACTTCTGAAGAGAGAGAGAGAGAGAGAGAGAGAGAGAGAGAGAGAGAGAGAGAGAGAGAGAGAGAGAGAGAGAGAGAGAGCTTTGTATTTGAGCTGATAGCAAAACTAGCCGATAATCTTTTGGTGCAATGGTCTAAAAGAAGTGTTTCATGACTTTCTTGCGAGGCAACCTTGTGGTTTGTATATGCTCTTAACATGGTTAAACTGCACGAGGTACCTTGGATAAGAATGAGCTGAACGAGGACTTAGAAGGGGATCATTGGTGGCAGGTCTACGGATCAGATATACAACAGTTTTGGTGAGGAGGCCTCTTGAGAATTTAAATGATGCTCTGGGGGTAGAAGTTAACTGTAAACTAACTTCTTTTTTTTTTTGAATGAAGTCTGTAAACCAACTTAAACTATTGCAATATTCTTTTTTACCCGTAAGATTGAAATAAAGTAGAGAAGATAATGAGAAATGATGACAAGAGACAAAGCAAACCAGAAAGAGATTTTAAGAATGTAATAAATTACCAAAATTAGCACTCCTTTTCTTTGTTTCCGCTTTAACTTTTCACACACGCAAATCATTAAGCCTTTGAAACTTTCTTTTTCTCTCACACCTTTATCAGTATTTTCTTCCTTTTTTTGCTCATATGTTTCTATTACGAACTTTTCATAGAATCTTTTGATATCCCAAATAAAACGGAGCTAAATTCATTCACGTTTGACAATGTTGCTTGAAAAAGGTTTGATCTTGAATTTCAAAAGAGTGAGAAAAATAGAGGGACAAGAAAAGGGGACCCCCACTTAAGACAAAGACAAAACCTTTGGATTTGAACAAACATTACCAAATGTTATGTATGATTAATATTGCTCATTCAACACTACTATTACCATCCCTCTCTCTCTCTCTCTCTCTCTTTCTCTCAGGTTTTAGAAATTTCCAGAGGAAAACAAACCATCACCAAACTACTCCACTTAACTGGTCTCTTCTGCATCTTTCTCTGGTTCTTGAACATTTGTATTCTTCATGGACAAGCATCACCAGCATCTTCTGCTACAGCATCATCAACATCACCAGAAGCTCTCGCTTGCCAAATCTTCTCGGCAAAGCTGCAGTGAATGGTATGTTATGTTCCTTTGTTCTCTTGATCAGTTTTGTTACCAATCGAAACCATTGAGTTTCTCTGGCACACGCGTAAGTACAACTCTTTTCAATGATGTTCATTCTTGCAACTTTTCAGGATCTTTCGAGACGTTCCAAGTGATATAACCATAGAAGTAAACGGAGGAAACTTTGCTCTCCATAAGGTATATTCATACTTGGAAACATAAACCACTCTTTCTATCTCTTAAGCTATGGAGTTATTGAACCAATGTTTGATTGATTCTTCATTTCTCAGTTCCCATTAGTCTCTAAAAGTGGAAGAATCCGGAGAATCGTTGCAGACCACAGAGATTCAGATATCTCCAAAGTGGAACTTGTCAACCTCCCAGGAGGAGCAGAGATATTCGAACTAGCAGCCAAATTCTGCTACGGGATTAACTTTGAGATCACTTCATCAAACGTTGCGCAGCTCTTTTGCGTCTCTGATTACCTCGAGATGACAGAAGAGTATTCCAAAGACAACTTAGCTTCAAGAACAGAGGAGTATCTAGACAGCATTGTATGCAAGAACCTTGAGATGTGTGTCCAAGTCTTGAAACAATCCGAGAATCTTCTCCCTCTTGCAGACGAACTCAACATCATAACTAGATGCATTGATGCCATTGCCTCAAAGGCCTGCGCCGAGCAGATCGCTTCGAGCTTCTCACGGTTGGAGTATAGTAGCTCAGGGAGACTTCACATGAGCAGACAAGCGAAAAGCAGCGATGGAGGAGATTGGTGGATTGAGGATCTTTCGGTTCTTAGGATTGATTTGTATCAGAGAGTGATGAATGCAATGAAGTGTCGTGGCGTCCGTCCAGAGAGTATAGGAGCTTCTTTGATGAGTTACGCCGAGAGAGAGCTGACAAAGACCGGACATCATGAACATGAACAAACCATTGTTGATACAATTGTTACTCTTTTACCTGTCGAAAAGCTCGTGGTTCCCTTAAGTTTTCTCTTCGGGTTACTAAGAAGAGCTGTGATGCTTGAGACTTCAGTTTCCTGTAAGCTTGACTTAGAGAGGAGGATCGGTTCTCAGCTTGATATGGCGACTCTAGACGATCTCTTGATCCCGTCTTTTCGTCAAGCAGGAGACACTTTGTTCGAAGTTGACACGGTTCACAGAATCTTGATGAGTTTCTCACAGCAAGGAGGAGATGATAGTGAGGATGAAGAGTCTGTGTTTGAATGCGATAGTCCACATTCCCCTTCACAAAGCGCCATGTTTAAAGTTGCAAAGCTTGTAGACAGTTATCTTGCTGAGATTGCTCCTGATACTAACCTTGATCTTCCCAAATTCTTGCTCATTGCAGAAGCCTTACCGCTTCATGCTCGCACCCTTCATGATGGCTTGTACCGCGCCATTGATCTCTATCTTAAGGTAACCTTAATTGCTTCAAGACAGTCTTACTTTTCTTGTCTTGTTGATACTTTAAGGTTTTATGTTCTCGCCTCTCAGGCACATCAAGGACTATCAGATTCAGACAAGAAGAAGCTGTCAAAACTTATTGACTTCCAGAAACTCTCACAAGAGGCAGGAGCACACGCTTCACAGAATGAGCGGCTTCCTCTGCAATCCATAGTTCAAGTTCTCTACTTTGAGCAACTTAAGCTCAGAAGCTCCTTGTGCTCTTCTTACTCAGACGAAGAGACAAAACCAAAGCAGCAACAACAGCAGTCATGGAGAACCAATAGTGGAGCTCTTAGTGCAGCAATGTCTCCGAAAGACAACTACGCGTCTCTGAGGAGAGAAAACAGAGAACTGAAACTCGAGTTAGCTAGGTTGAGAATGAGACTCAACGATCTAGAGAAGGAACATATCTGTATGAAGAGAGATATGCAGAGGTCTCATTCTCGCAAATTCATGAAGAGTTTCTCAAAGAAAATGGGAACACTTAGCTTCTTCGGGCATAGTTCTTCACGAGGATCAAGCTCTCCATCAAAGCAGTCTTTCAGAACTGATTCAAAAGTGATGGAGAGAACTTGCGCAAGCATGGATTAGCTCAGCTGATTAGCTTCACCATTTTTTAAGATTTTATTTATTCTCTTCTCTGTTTCTGCTTTATAAGTGAGTGATAAGACAAGGCTAGAGAATAGTCTGGATTTGATTGATACAAAACAAGCAAAGCTAGCTGATTTTGAAATCCAAGGTCCCTTACATCAACAGTTCCACTTGTTGCAATAGAGAATATAATATCTGAAGTCTTACAAGACAGGCAGAGATAAAGGGTAAAGAGTGTAACCACGTAGTAATGATGGCAAGACCCAATTGATTCCTCAAGAAGATGGAGTCTTGGTGTAAGAACGGATACCGAGAGCCAAGCCTAATATTAGAAGAGGAACAAGGAACTGAAGGATCTTTATGACAAGATCCGAGCTCTGGTTCTGGTTAGAAGACTCGGTCTGCTTTGGAGGAGGAACGAACTTGGTTTTGGTTGGGACAGTGGTTGAGTCAATATCACCAACGTAGAACTCATCTAGCATGGCTTTTGCAGTTGTACTGTGTCCCACATCTTCAAAATCATCCGTCGCGTCCTTCCCTGGAAACAACCCCATTTTATCATGAACTTGCTAACCTCATGAGAAAGAAAAGGTAGAGTGCCTAAGTGGTTTCTCCTTCCAAGCATAAACTATGAACTAACAACATACTAAGAATGATTTGTAAAGAGTAGAAAGACAATGCGTTACCTGTAGCAGTCAAGATCACTTCGTCACCACCAGGATGGTCGTCCAAGAACTTTGTCACATCATAGACCTACAATACCATCAAAATGAAAAAAAAAACAAAAGCTGAAAACTTGGGCGATCTATCACAATATCGTGCCTAATTCCACACAATTCGAGAGATAAATTGAAGTGCTTTCAACTTTATAACGTCACTGTCTTATTCACAGATGAGATCAAACAAACATGGTGTAGTTTCTTCTTAGGCAGCATCAACAGTCACATTCAATTTACGAATCTACGAAGAGTAGGATTTAGCAAAAGGATCCAAATTCTCAGTGATTTTAGACCTAGCAAACATACATAAATCGCGCAAAGTAGATCTACGTTACAGCCTAAAGAAGCAGATAGTGGGATGAAAAACTTCAGATCGTAAATCCAAAGTTAACACTCGAGAATGAAATAAGCCAAAGAGAGTACTAAGGAAGAAATCGGACAAATCAGATCAGGTTTTTTTTTTTTTTTTTTTTGATGAAAGAAGAAGAGATCGGAGTTGGAACCTTGCCGTCGATGACGATCCAACAATCCTGGGTGCTAGTGTGCTGAGAAACCTCCGCCAAGGTAAAAACTTTGCCGTCTCCGCCCATCACCGATGAACCAATTTGGAATCTGAAATTGGGCCTTTCACCAACCGCTTTTTCCTCTCTCGGCGGTGTAAGTGTCTCTGGTCAACTGATTGGCTAATAAATTAGCTTAGGAGATCTGGCGCCACGCTATAAATCACATGTACAGAGAGTAACTATTATTTTATTGTTAATAATTAATTTGATATTTCCAGTTCAGTCAATTGATTAATATTTATAATTAAATATATGGTAAACCCAGAAAATATACGAGTGAGTTTTGCAATGGTTGTTTTAAAACGTTGTTAGTTGAAATCTTCTAGACAAGATCAGTCTCGTGTGATGGGTATGGTTTTAGGTTGACAAAAAAAGATAAATGATGACAAAAAGATTTTATGGTTTTTAATGGACCCGTACGAACACTGATGGGCCTTAATGCACTGGGCGAGAGAGCGCATGAATTATGCAGCCCGTTATCAAAATGCATCTGAAAGAGACGAAACTACCCCCAAAACCCTAGGTCGAAACACTTCATCGAATATAATTTCGTGAGGGAGTCATTCGCCGCTAACACACACAGAAGTGGAGAAATGGTTTCAGGATCAGGTATATGCTCGAAGCGCGTGGTCGTCGATGCGCGCCACCACATGCTGGGACGTTTGGCTTCGATCGTCGCCAAGGAGCTCCTCAATGGCCAGAAGGTTGTCATCGTGCGATGCGAGGAGATTTGCCTTTCCGGTGGACTTGTCCGCCAGAAAATGAAGTACATGAGGTTCCTTCGCAAACGTATGAACACCAAGCCCTCTCACGGTCCCATTCACTTCCGTGCTCCCTCTAAAATCTTCTGGCGCACTGTTCGCGGGTTCGTATCTCCCTTTTATTGTTTACATTTCCTCAAGTTCCAATTTATGAATCGGCTACTCTGGAAAAAGTTAGCTACCAATCTCGTTAGTTGTTAATTGTGTCGCCTAACACGAAAGCTATTACACTCTTAGATTAGATTTTTATGTATCTATGCATTCAATTCATGCTTGTATTCCTGAGAAATCATTGAAGATCTTGAGTGAATATTAGAAATTTGTTGGATTTATTTCAGTCAAAGTTTTGGTTTTGAAGTGATTTTAGCTGAGTGAAAAGTTTATATGTGGTTTGATTGCAGTATGATTCCACACAAAACAAAGCGTGGAGCTGCTGCACTAGCCCGCATGAAGGTATTTGAAGGTGTGCCTCCACCATATGACAAGGTCAAGAGGATGGTTATCCCCGATGCTCTCAAGTTTGTCCTTTCACCCACGTCTCTTTTTCTAGTTTCACAAACTTTCCATTTCTGCATCATACTCATCTGTTTTTCATTTCAGGGTCTTGAGGCTTCAAGCTGGTCACAAATACTGCCTGTTGGGCCGCCTCTCTTCTGAAGTCGGGTGGAACCACTATGACACCATCAAGGTATGCATTTCCTTCTTTCTCGAACCTTCTTTTGCCTTAGATTGGTTGCTTGCACCAGTTTACTTTCTGTTGATGTTCCTAGCTACTCGAATATGTCTAGTTTTTGTTCACATAGAAGTAATTGATAAAGCAAGCATTGGTTTTTAGATAGAAGGAAATATCTATAGCTTATGAGGTTTTGTGGGTTGTTAATCGTGTCTGATATAATATTAATGTCGATTGAACAGGAGCTGGAGGCGAAGAGGAAGGAGAAATCTCAAGTTGTTTATGAGCGAAAGAAGCAACTTAACAAACTTAGAGCCAAGGCCGAGAAGGTCGCCGAAGAGAAGCTTGGAGCACAGCTCGAAATTCTTGCACCAGTTAAGTACTGAATCTGAGCTGGAGACGAAGAGGGAAGTAGTTTGTCTTTGCATGTTTTTGATACTTTTATTTTATTTTTACTTAGTTATTGTATCGGATTCTGCCCTAAAATTTTCTGTCTTGATTTCCAATTTATTTGATGTTAAAAAAAGAGTTCCTATTTATTTAAATCCCTAGTCCTTTTTTTTCTTCTATTTGTCAGAATTTATCCACCAAGGTAAAACGTTTGTAAGGTATTTGCCAATTTGTCGGGAAAAAAGTATCAAAATATTTATATTTGTTGCCAACAGAAAACCAAACGAGTTCAAACCTCAATTTGAAATTGGAGTCACATATGACTTGTGGAAGTAAAATGGCTTCAAGAACTGTTTTGTGATTTTGTGTGTTTCTGTTGGTGCTGGCTCCATGCTTTACCATAGCAACAGCCTATAAAGTTCAAGCTAGATATGACACTCGCAACTTTTACAACAGCAAACACTTTCGTTTTGTTAGACCAACAAACTTTTGGATATGTAGTGATTGTACTCTAAGCATGCTTAGACATCGTGCAAGCCGGAAGCTCATGGAAGATTGCTTACACTACTAGCATAGATGTCATTGAAAATTCTGCAATTTAAAAAGAGTTGTGGTGGCTTGTGCTTCAAGAAATCTATAGACCTCGAAGCTGATCAAACTGCTTCCATTGATGTCTAATTTTTCTTAAGTTTTTGTTGTTATATAAGATTTTTTCTGTGGCATTAATTAAAAACAAAATTCAAAATAAGATTTGTTATATAAGATTTTTTTGGAACCATTTTGTCCAGAAAGATTTTCCCGTTTTCCCTTTATAAGAAAGCTTAAGGAGGATGCATTGTGAATATTAGTCTTGAAGCCAAGCAAAACTTAGTATCATTGCTTTTGAAGATTTATCTCTCAAGCATCATTCTCATAATCATTCTTAAGAATTGAGCAACCATTTTTTTTTTTACTTGGTAGATTTCTACTCATATTTGATACTATATATATCACTTCTATTTTATGTGATATAAATAAACCTTCACTGTACTTAAATTGTTAATTTGAGTATGAAGAATAATTGACAAATACTGTTAGTGCATTATGACCACTGAGTAAAGTACCTACGAATCATCATCATTGAATAACACCTTCACACATACAATTCCACTGGTATATATAAAGAATAGAGTTCATACACAAACTATACAATATAACAATTAATATATGTTCTTCAGATTTTAATCAGGAAATTCGAAGATGCTCTTCTGGGTCTATTTGGTTTTGCTTAGTGGCTTCTGGGTGTTTGGTTTCTCCAATCCAGATGGTATGCAGATCCTGAACTTTGTCTCACATCATTTCAATTACTTTTGATCTTTTGCCTTCAACTGTTAGATTGAATCTTTGTAATGGAACAGATTTCCTGAGCTTGTCCTGTGGGGGCTCAAGTTACACCGATGATTATAACATCTCCTGGGTCTCAGATAACGATTATATCGAAACAGGTAACACTAGTACGGTTACTTACATCGAGGGTACTTCAACTTCTAGTGTTCCCATCAGATTCTTCCCGGACTCTCAAAGTCGCCACTGTTATAAGTTACCTGTGAGGAAGGACTTGTCCTCTGTTCTGGTTCGAGCCAAATTCGTTTATAGAAACTATGATAGCCAGAATCATCCTCCAGCATTTCGTATCTCTTTGGGAAGGAGTATCACTAGTACTGTTGATCTCAGAACCAATGATCCTTGGATTGAAGAGTTGGTTTGGCCGGTCAACAAGGATTCTCTTTCGCTTTGTTTGCTTGCGGTTAAAGGGAGAGGCATTCCGGTTATCTCTTCTCTAGAAGTACGGCCGCTTCCTTTAGGTGCTTACAGAAACAGCCTGGAGGGTTCACTCAATGTAATCCTCAGGAGAAGTTACAGAATCAATAGCGGATACACAAATGGGACTATCCGGTATGTATGAGTTCTCAGGCTCTTAACTTCCATCACTGAATCTGATCTTTCTTGTGTTTTTGAATTTTGGTGAATTCTGTTGAATGCCAGGTACCCTTCAGATCCATTTGATCGAATATGGGATCCGGATCAAAGTTTTGCACCGTTTCACACCTCTTGGAGCTTCAATAGACTCACAAGATTGTCTTCCTTCAACATTAGTGAGAACCCGCCAGCTTCTGTTCTTCAGACTGCAAGAATTCTTGCTCGCAAAGACAGGCTTTCATATACACTTTCTCTAAATACACAAGGGGACTACTACATTATCCTCTACTTTGCTGGGATACTCTCACTCTCTCCTTCGTTTAGTGTGACGATCAATAACGAAGTCGAACAATCTGATTATACCGTGACCAGTTCAGAAGCCAGTACTTTGTACTTCACGCAAAAAAGAATCAGTAAGTTAAACATCGCCTTCGAGAAAATCAAGTTCAATCCTCAGGTGAATGCTCTTGAGGTGTATGAAATCCTCCAAATCTCTCCAGAAGCTTCTTCTACTACAGGTGTTCTCTGTTTGATTTTACCTTGATAGAGCCAAATCCACCAGCCAAAAAAAGCTCATCTTTTAAGTTATCTTTGCAGTTTCGGCACTTAAAGTCATAGAACAATTTACCGGGCAAGACCTTGGATGGCAAGACGACCCATGCACGCCACTTCCTTGGAGCCACATTGAATGTGAAGGAAACCGCGTCACATCATTGTAAGACAATCCTTATTATACCCATTGTTTTGCACCTTTCTTGATATCAGCTCAGATTTTTCTTCTTTTGGCTGTCCAGGTTTCTTTCACAAATCAACCTGAGGTCTATTAGTCCAACTTTTGGAGACTTGCTAGATCTCAAGACACTGTAAGTCAGCAATTATTCAACATTTCTAGCGTCTCATGTCTACATGTGTGTTATATATACCGAGTGTTCTCCTGCAGTGACTTGCATAATACATCACTTACTGGAGCAATACAGAATGTAGGCAGCCTTCAGCATCTCCAGCAACTGTAATACTCATCCATATAACATTGAAGAAATATATGCTTTAGGTTTCCTGTAGTATTAAAAAGCTTCTGACGGTATATCCAGGAATTTGAGCTTCAATCAGTTCAAATCTTTCGGCTCCGAACTGGAAGATCTGATTAACCTTGAAGTTCTGTAAGTTATCTTATCTGAGAGTTTCTGAAACTGTGTTTGTTCTTCTCGGAAATTCTAAAGTAAGTCTCTATTCCTTGAAGGGACCTGCAAAACAACAGCTTACAAGGATCAGTTCCTGAAACTTTAGGAAAGCTGATGAAACTTCGTCTCCTGTAAGTAAACATTTAGACAAAAGACGTAGCTTGTACTTACCATATTCACTCTCCACCTCACACAAAAAAGGATATTTCTATTACTTCTTCTCAGTAATCTGGAAAACAATAACTTAGTAGGCCCCTTGCCACAGTCACTTAACAGAACGGGTCTGGAAGTCAGGTATAAAATTTCTGTCTCGTCGCCATTTGCTACAATGGTCTGCTCTTGTGTTCTAGTGTTACTGATATGCTGTCTATCAGGACAACCGGGAATCCATGCCTTTCGTTCACTTCGTTATCCTGCAACAATGTGTCTTCAACAATTGACACACCACAAGTCACTATCCCTATCAATAAGAAACACAAGAAGCAAAACCGTATAGCGATCTTGCTAGGAGTTTCTGGTGGAGCCTTGTTTGCCACTATCCTTATCTTTGTTTTCATGTCCATCTGCACGAGGAGACAGAGAAACAAAGAGAGAGAGATAACCAGTATGGAACAAATGCCTTCTCTTTGCTCCACGTAGTTGTGGCATTATGATTCTTATAGTTATTAAAATCTGGATCAGGAGCACAACTGAAGATGCAGAACTGGAACACTTCAAGAATCTTTTCTCACAAAGAGATCAAGACAGCTACAAGGAATTTCAAGGAGGTGATTGGCCGTGGAAGTTTTGGGTCTGTATACCATGGAAAACTACCAGATGGAAAACAAGTTGCAGTCAAAGTGCGATTTGATAGAACTCAACTAGGAGCTGATTCTTTCATCAATGAGGTTAAGCGCCCAAACCTTTACCCCAATATTACTCTATATTGGAACATCATGCATTCGAAATCCGAGTGCTGCGTTATAAAGTCTCCCTTTGTACTGTCTACTTCTAGGTGCATCTTTTGTCTCAGATCCGCCACCAAAATCTAGTTTCCTTCGAGGGCTTCTGCTACGAACCAAAACGGCAAATACTGGTTTATGAGTATCAGGCTGGTGGATCATTAGCTGATCACCTTTACGGTAAGAAAATCCCCAAGTATCTAGCAATTTCTCATCATCCTTGAGCTATCTTCCTCGCAAGCTATAGCTTTTTGTGAAATATTGATTCTGCAGGTCCAAGTAGCAAAAGACTTAAACTGAACTGGGTTTCAAGACTTAAAGTTGCAGTTGATGCTGCAAAAGGTACACCTTCAACATCTGTCAACACATTTGACTCTGGCCAATAGTAACACTTTGTCTTATTCATGAAGGATTGGACTACCTGCACAATGGAAGTGAGCCAAGAATTATACATCGGGATGTAAAGTGCAGTAACATACTTTTGGACAAGGATATGAACGCAAAAGTTTCCGACTTTGGCCTGTCAAAACAGTTTACAAAAGCAGATGCATCTCATATTACTACTGTTGTTAAAGGCACCGCAGGCTACCTTGACCCTGAGTAAAATCTTTTACAATATCTCTCAGTATTCGTGATGCATTTTCATCTTTATGATCTAACCATTAATCACATTTTTTCATTCCAGATATTACTCCACCCTGCAGCTGACAGAGAAAAGTGATGTCTATAGTTTTGGTGTGGTTCTGTTGGAGCTCATCTGTGGAAGAGAACCCCTAAGTCACTTAGGATCACCAGATTCTTTTAACTTGGTCTTATGGGTGAGAAAGAAAAAAATGACTGTCTTTGTTTTCTCATCTCCCAGTTTCTAAATACACAATGTTATAAAATATAAAAATGCGTGCAGGCTAGGCCAAACTTACAAGCTGGAGCGTTTGAGATTGTGGATGATGTCTTGAAGGATACATTTGATCCAGAGAGCATGAAAAAAGCTGCTTCGGTTGCTATAAGATGTGTGGGGAGAGATGCATCTAGCAGACCATCTATTGCAGAAGTTTTGACTCAACTGAAAGAAGCATACAGCCTTCAACTCTCATATCTAGCTGCTTCATCACATACAGACATATAAACATATAACACAAACAAGAGTAAAGAACTATACTTGTATCACTTTTTGCTTTTTGATTGTGTTACAAAGTTTTGTAAATAAAGTGAAGATGTATTTACTCTCATACTAACTACATTTTCCAATAAAACAAAGAGATGTATACTAGATATATACCAGAATATTGAGTTCGATTTTTCATCTGCTAAAAATCCGGCTTCTTCAACACAACCTGGGCTTCACCAATGGACTCAACCACACCATGAAGTTCCTTCACATGGCTAGTCATGCCACTAATTCTGTAAGCCTTAACCATTGTCCTGTATGTAATCTTATCAGGTTTAAATCCCTTCTTCTCCATTAGTTCGAGAACACCTTTCATCTCTGCAAACTTTTCCATCCTCCCGTAGGCATCCACCAGACAGTTAAAGAACACAAGGTCTAACCTTATGTCTGAGTTCTCAATGAAACGTAAGACTCCTCCAATTTTATCAGCTTTACCAGCTCTTCCATAGGCACGAACAAGAGAACACAGTGTAACACAGCTTGGTTTTATTCTCTCTGATTGCATTAGCCTAAATAAGTATTCCATTTGTTTCAAATCTCCTGCCCTCCCGAACGCGTCAATGACCACATTGTAGGTGACTATGGTCCATGAATAGTGATACTTCTGCATGAATTCCATCACAGCACTCATCTTCTTGTAGTTTCCTGTTTTCCCATATGAATCAAGAAGGATATTGAATGTTCTGATGTTGGGTTCGATCCCAGAGCTCTGAAAAATCTCATAACAATTCTCCATCATTTCTATCTGTCCGTTTCCACCAAAGGCTCTAAGGGTTGAGTTCATGGTCCACGAATCAGGCTTGCAATCGTCCTCTCCAAGCATTTGGATAAGTGTTGATTCCATCTCCACAAACCTTCCAAAATAACAAAAACTATGTCAGTCTACGGATGCTAGGAACTAAGCATAATAACTGAAACCACATAATTGTCAAGTTCAAGTATTCACTCCATCCCATTCCCAGCATGTGTGAAGTTCTCGGTTTTTGGCATAATCAACCATGAAACTCACATGGGATGGAGCGAGGGCAAACTGATATAACAGAATGGAAACTCCAAAGGACAGAAAAGGGTGCTAAGTACATTTTTGCTTTCCCATAAGCATCGATGAGGGTATTATATGTGATTGTATTGGGCTTAATACCCTCTCTTCTCATATCAGAAAGCAGAGCCTGAATCTTCTCAAAGGCAAAAACCTGAAGAAACGACTTAATGAGGATGGAATATGTGTGCACATCCGGCTGACAGTTATGAATGCTTTTCATACGTTCTAGAAGTGTAAACGCATCATCAAATCGGCCGCTCCTGCTGTAAGCAGATAGAAGTGCGGTGTACACTTCATGATTCACCACACATCCTTCACTGATCATTGCCTCAAACAGTTGCTGAGCCTTTTCCGGATGTTTGCATTTTCCAAGCATGACAATGAGCTTAACGTAGATGCCAACGTTTGGTTTGTACCATAGCTGTTCACGCAATAGTTCAAACACCTACGCAGATACACCAACATTATCTTCACTCAGCAACAAACGACGGACAACATTAAGCAATTTAAACATATAAATCCGTGTTCTTAACTACAACAGAAGCAAAGCCAAATTTATCAAAGAAAATAGCGAGATAGTTGCTGATCATATGAAATCTACCTGAAGAGCAGATTCCCATCGGAGAGCTTTGATCCTCTCGTGAAGAGCCTCAAGCACCGTCCTTGGAAGCAGCTTCTTCGAGTTGGTCGGTCCTTTCTTCTTCTCGATTATTGCCTTTGTAGCCTCTCTTCGCAATATTATCGATATCGCTTTCCTAGAAGCGATTTTGGAGTTCATTTCTTCTTTAATCTCCTTCGACTCTCTTTCCATCGCCTCGTTCGTGCTCATCAGCCATTTTCTCTGCCTCGTCTCTCTAAGCGCCAATGAGGAGTCATTGCTATCATTAGAAGGAATTGTATGTTTAAGCTCGCGCGGGGAAACGGGGACGCATCGAACTGTGACAGTTCTCTCCGCCGGCCGGTGGTTATACCCTGACGGGAATGGACGAACCTGACTCGTGGTGGAGGTAGAGAGCGAAATCATTTGGACCTTCCCGATAAATTTCAAGGATCAGACGTACTGAAAAGGAAAATATAATTATTTGGCCAGGCCCAAATAACAAAAAGGGCTTACAACGCTAAGGGGTACGCGAAAACGGAATCATATGGAAGCGTCAAAGCGAATTTTCCGAAATATATAGGAAGCGGGTACGTGTTAGAAACATATATACATATATGTATATATGTGTATTTATATTAAAAATATAATATAATCTATAATTAAAACTTATACGATTTAAAATTAAATATCAAAATATTGTATTCATTTTTAGTTAACTATATCAAATAAGACAAATTCAAAATATATTGTGAAAATAACTAAAAATTTCAAGTTTTTAAAGATAATACTTTATTATACAATTAATTGAATTAATCACTTTTAATAATTCACAAATGATTTATATAGTCTATTTAAACAAAATTCTTTGTGTTACGACTTCATGACTTCAAAACGGAAGCGCAAGCTTCTATTGTATTTTTAAAGAATTTTTTTGAAAGCATCTTGGAAGCGAGATTCCGAAAGCTTCTACAAGCTTCCAATTCCGACTCCGATTCCGAAACAAGAAACGATCATACAGCGAAGCTTCCGTGCTACCTAGGGCATAACAACCCCATTCCACGAGGGCTATCAAATCAGTCTGTATTTGAAAAAGAATACAGATAGTATTATATATCACTATATCTTATATCGATTAAAATTCGATCCGGCATTTATTGATGCCTTGATTGATTTCATTACATTATATTTTCACGTGACTCCTGTGTAGAGAGCAGACAGAGAATAGAAGAAATTTTTCTTTTGGTAAAATGTAGGTATAGACAAAAAAACCCGTAACCAAAATACCGAACCAAATCCGAATCGAAAAAGAACCGAATTCGAACCGACAAAATGCCCGAATGGATCCTAATCTTCTATACCCGAAGAACCGAAACCGAACCCGATCCGAACCGAGAACCGAATGGGTATCCGAAATATCCGAACTACAATTATACTTCAAAAATATAATTATAATTAGGCTTAATATAGCATGATTATCTACAATTATAATTACAAATCTAAATATATTAGTTAGTTTTCCTGTTCTAAAACGCGCCGCCGAGGCCTGATTAGTCGCCGGCGAGGCGCTCAGCGCCGGACTTTTGATGTAGGCGGTGAAAAAATCGGATTTCAAAAAAAAAATCTCAAAAGTTCTTCTTTTTCTTCGTTTCAAGTTAGATATAGTGTACTAGGTAATAGATTTATCAATTTTAGATAGTAAGTACAAGAAAAACGAGTTAAAACAGCCTTAATCTCGGGAAAAAAAAAACATACCCGAAATGTAGATCTAAAAGTTGCAGAGGTGAAGAGGTTGAAGATAAGGGTAAAACTGTAATTGCGCAGTTCATTAAATAAAAAAGCAAAAAAAACGACAAAAAGACGAAGGTGGGTTCGAACCCGGGTTCCACGGGTCAACGTGGCGAACCAAACCGCTGGGCCATGTACTGCATTGATGTTAAACACGTTTATCTAATTTATATAGATATATATATACATAAAACATTAAAAATTCCGCCCCGCGTAAATCCCGTGTACTCTCCGATTTTTCGATTAGGCGTTAGGCCCAACCCCACCGTCCGACTAGCGCCTAACGAGTTTTCGACCAAGGGTTAGTTTTAGACGAAATTGGCTAAAATACCTAAAATAAAAGAAATATACAATTTTTTTTGCTATATTTCCTAAATTAACCAAAAAAATTTTCAAATTAACCAATTTTTATTTTATGATTTTTCCGGGTACCCGAACCCGAATGGAACCGAATCGAACCAAAATGATAAAATACCTGAATGGATCTTATATGTCTGAACTCGAAAACCCGAAAGACCCGAACCGAACGGATACCCGAACGCCCATGCCTAGTAAAATATAAAATTTTATATCAAATTTATTGTGAAAACGACTAAAAATACAACAAAGAAAAGTAGAGAGACCGAAAATTATAAAAAATACTATAAAAACAAACGGCTAAACAACAACAAAGAACACCAAGCACAAAAAAACAGATTAAAGTATGGATTGGAAAGCTAAATGTTGAAGAACATATAAAAAAAAGATGATAAAACATCAATTCACGTCGAAACCTGAACCATCTCGTACTGTTGTAGTTCAAAAAAGAGAGTTGAAATTCTCATCAGAGTTACCACAAGAATCTTTTATAATCAACCCTCAAGGAGAACTAACTCGATAATAAATAGCTTGAAACAACTTTCACCATGAATGACATAAATTAATATTTTGTTAAGTAAATGATTACTATTTATTTCTTAGTAACAAAATATGTAAAGTATAGAGTAGTATTGTACTACATATTAAATCATCAACAAGTCAATCATTTATTTAAAGGATAAAATTAATCATATTAGGATATTGTAAAGATTGTTCATCTTTCTTGAAATTTAGTTTTATCAAAACAGATTCAGTTATATGTTTTTTGTTGCCAATTTTTTTTCTTTGATATTATACTTTAAATAGTTGTTACAACGTTAGATGATGACAGCTAAAAATGAGAAAAATATGGATGCCGAAAGATTATTTTATTATATTGAATATCAATTATCAAAATAGAATGAAAAAACTTTATTGCTACCATGTTTATTGACATACAACCTCCCATAAAACTCTATGAGGTATTATATAACTGATTTTTTGTATTATCTTTTTTTTTTCTTCCTCCTACTAACGTTTCTATTATTTCTACTTCTATTATATTTAGCACAGAGAAATTTTCTAACTATTTATTGTTACTTGTTTTCATGATCTGCCTGAAAGACGCACCAACAAAATTGTGTTATTGATGGTTGATGATCAAAAATATGTAGATGAGATTACAAATATACTAATTGATTATTTTCATTTATATGAAAACTAAAATAGTCAAATTTCTAGCTTTTATCAAATAAGTATATGCACCGAGTAATTATTGTACATTTACAAACCTTAAACCAAAGCATATGGAATACATTAATAAGTCGAAAGTAAAAAAAAATACCTCATAGGATTTGGAGTCAAAATCCTATAAAAGAAGAAAACCATGTACAATTTTCACATAGATTAGAAAATTACAAAGTTCATCGTAAATGATGAAAGAATGATATGTTGCATCTTACATATATGATTGTTTTGCGTAAAATGTTATGAAAACTAATATGTTAATTGCAACTAGGTTTTTGTTGGACTATAACAATCAATATATTCACAACAAGACCATGATGTTTTTGTCATAATGCAAAAGAAAAATTTGTGAACAAGTTCCTCAAAAAATACAATGGTCTTAAGACTTTTCTAAAATATGACAGCATGATCGTAGAACAAGATTGCAAAATGCAATATAAAAAAAGAATGGATAACCACAAATGCATGTAACAAAGTTAAGGTAAATTGATTTTTGCGTCCCATGTTTTCATTATAGAGCCTTGGTGTAAAAAATCTGTGGATATGCTGACCGTTAATACTCTACATATGATTGGACAAAACAAACAGTTAACATCGTGAGATTTATAGTGGAAATTAGAATGGAAGAAAGTCTTGTGGAGTTTCCAAACTATGATGAGAAACAATTCCTTTTTGGAGGTGGGATAGATCAGTTTTATGCTAAGTAAATGGAGCTTGGGAAATCAAAATTAGAGTTAATTGTTCATGCCACAGTTGTGAGCTTCTTTTAGCCGAGAGTTGTCTATCCTTTTGTTAGTATTCACTCAGAAATACTATTTTATTTTGGATTAATAGCTTCATAAATACTATTTTGTTTGGGTTAAGAACTTCATAAAACACATCTTTCTAGACCATGTTGAAGATTTAAGCCTTATGAGAACTGTTTAGTATATAAAAAATAGTGTACACATGGTCTCTTGATATATTTGATTTTTTCTTCTTTTGATATTTATATATATATATATAAGGTAAAAACATTTTTAAGATCTGGCAATTGGTGTCACGGTGGAGGAAGCAAAAAAAAAAATGATGAAAAATAAATTGTTAAGCTTTTGAATACACTAGGAACAATCATTGTTAACATAATGATAAGTGATTCATGTAAGTAGATAACCAAAGATGTGAGCAATTTCGAATCATAGATTATGTTCTTTAATATAACATTTATTATTAGTATTATCTATTATATGTATATTAGTTTAGTAAATTTTATTTTATTTTAAATCTAGGATAAACTATTTTGGAGTGAAGAATGACCAAAAAACAATAAACCAATTGACTGATGGAATTACAAAAACAACACTAAAATAACTTAATATATCCAACATAGTTTTTGGACAATTGTGTTATATTATTATTGAACACAATTTTAGAACTGATTAATTTGTAGTTAAAATATTATAATTCATAATTAGTTCAACTAATTCATGGTAGTATGAGATGTTGACTTTTATATAAGTTATTAACTTAATCCAATTTTTACTTATATTAAAATAGAACTAATTGATAGTTGTTTTAATATACTTGAAAAAAAATTAAAAAGCTAAAATAATTTTATCCAAAATCAACATGCCAAGTATATGGTCTTAGTTTTAGTTATTAGAGGTCAGCGATTTCTTGAATTTTTAGTATGGTCAGTTATTTGTATTAGGGATCGAATGCAAATACACAATTTTAAATTTTAGTTTTAAGCCCATTTTGTGTGACCAAAATAATTGATATGAGTGGTCTAAAAATAAGATGATAAAGTAAATATTTTTAGTTAGTCTTATAAAGACGTTCAATTTAGAGTTAATGGAGAACCTCATGTTATAACTAATTTCAAATTGATCTCAACAAAAAAAGAGACAACCTCATCTTCCACAGACCTTAAGCTGCCTATTAGTTTACATAGAAACACAAAAAATGACTTGAAGAAGAAAATATTGAAAAAGCGAGATCTATTTGGTATATGATCTAACACATGGTATTTTTTCAAGACTTTTGTTGCAAAGCAAATTTACAAGTTTTACCTTAACAACATTATTTTTCTTGCTTTCGATCTATATTTGATCTCAAAGCCGTTCAGATTCATCATTTGCACCCGTGTTTGATTCTCCTTACAAAAACACTCAAACTTTTGCTAATTGCAATCTCTTTATCAAAAAGCACAACACTCAGAGAAGCTCTAGCAAACCGATTTATACAAAATATGATTTTTTACAGTTCTTCTAACTACCCAAGTAATATTTCTATTTTGATAAGTATCAATCATTTAGGAAAATATCAATATTAATACATTTTCCTAATTCTCCTCCAAGCAATATATCTTATAGATCTTTGTGTGTATCTTTTCTAAAATACTTCTCCAATTCAGCTACACTCTCTTTGTCTTTATCTAGTCAGCCACCAGTCTCCTAATACATTAGAAACTCCAACTCCACGCCATCTCCAAAACGATCTCTATCGTTGATACACATTATGGTATATGTCTTGATTGAGTCAGATGTTGACGTAGCTTCTGACCTAGTTCACTGCATCTTCAATCTCTCTTTTAGATTTGTGTGCCTCTCAAATATCTATCATTAAAAACTCGCAAATAAGCACATATTTGAAGCACATAATTTTGATTGTGAACTTAAGAAGCAAATTTCAATAAAATCACTAATTCATTAAAACATGCCATAAGTTCAACAAAAATAAAAGGATGTTAAACAAGTTCAAAAAGAAAATAAAATTGGAACCTGCTCTCCCAAAATTCTATAACTCGTGACTAAAGCAACCAAGTACCAAAAAAACAGAGAAAAACCCCACTAAATCACTCCCCCATAAGCTAAACCCTAAAGACTTATGCATCTTTCGAGGTCACATCATCAGAATCATCATCTCCTTCAGAAGACTCTTCCTCTTGTTCTAACTCTTCATCATATTATTCTTCCACAACCTACTTATATTTTACTCCCCACACTTGAGAGCTCACAATTTAACATCACACACCATTAGTAGAACAAATGGGAAAAGGAATATAAGACTTACCTTGAGTCATGTGGTGGAGATAAAACACCATGCCAGTCAGGTTCTGAAGACCTTCAACAAAGTCTTGGAGAGCATTATGAGGAATATAAGACTTACCTTGAGTCATGTGGCGGAGTTGGCATCCAAATTGTGCCAAACTGCATCACTTTTACTTGATTAGTGTGTGTGGAACCATATGATACAATACAAGCCAAAGATGCAAAGGCTTAGGAGATCTTTATTTCACCAAGGTAGCTTCTTTCTTCCTTCGTTCAGCTTCTTTCTTGGCGAAAGCCTCACCGCTTCGTGGGTCCTTTTTGTACTGAACTGGACTGGTTAATTCTTCACCACAAAAGAGGCGAGGAGAGTGTTGCATTTCAAGAACACCATAGATGATCCGAGAAAAAAAATAAACCATCGACTATCATTCTTATGAATAATAATCAGATTAAACACTTGGCGATACACAAGTTTCCCAAAGTAAACTCATATTTCATGAGCCATCTTCTAGATCAACCTTGCTCTGTCAGTGGAGATGTTGTTCATGTGAGCAGAGGGATACCTGTTAAATGCAGTCAAGACGATTAATGCAACATACTTTGGTTGAAGATCTACAGTAATCAGACCCGCCCATACCTTCTTCTTACATTTAGACAGATAACTGGTCAGAGTCTCAGTGGAGACTGCATCAGCACTTACTTCAGCCTTTCCTTCAGATTTATTCAATTGGTCAAGTTCTAGACACAATTTGATCAGCTCGGGAGAAAATAATCCATTATTTTATGTAAGAAGATGTGCCTCCTTTCTTTTAGCTAGTTGGAGGATATTTCGAAAGATTGATATAAAATTCCTTCACAATCTCAGGAATGTAGCTCAGTAGACTAGTGACACTACCCCGTAACATCCCAACATTGATCAGTCCTAGATAACCCCACTTATCTCACTTCATCAAGGTTAACAATCCATTCAATAAGAATTCCTCTATCGTTAAAAAGAATGTACTTTTATTTAACAGTTCTGGATGAAAAACATTAGGAGATGGATTCTTTTGTGGCAGAAGCTGAGGCACTAGTTGAGCTAGACAGAGGGGCTGACTTGGGTGTCTTCTTATTCTTCATGGAGCCACCGACTGTTTAGTGTGAGCCTTTTTCTATTCAGGTTGAAGTCCTACTTATTTCCTGCCTTTTCTATTTTTGGGAACTTAAATTGGTTCAGAAGGTTCACCGACATCACTTTTATCAGCTCGGACATCGTCATTTATCTCTTGATTTTCTTTTTCAACATGCACATGAACATTCATCAAGGGGTTTCGTTAAAGGTTAGAGAGGCTAGCGGCTTATTTCTCCTCATCATTTATTTCACTAGTGCGAGTCTTGACGACTTCATCATCTTTCTCTGACTGAATCAGCTTCCTTTTGAGCATCTTTGAATGGTTATTTCCGGTATCTTTCAAAATATATATATATATATATTATATTTATTATTCATATATAAAATATAGATTAAATACATTTTACAACACAACTACGGGCTGGCACTGTTTGCAGGTACTCCTTACTTGATCTGCAACATTTTTTTTTTCATCTGTAAATATATTGATAAAAGCCATAACCACAGTGTCCTCATTACAACCGTTCCATCCATCAACAAAATAAGATGATAAGGACCCTTCACTCTCTCCTACAGAGCATCAAAAAATTCCTTGACTAACACTAAACGTCAATGCTAATAAAGCAAAGGCCCTAAGGCCTACCAAAAAGAGTTCATCCACCCCAATCACAAGGCCTGACCTTCTAAGACCTCAAAAAGGAGGGTCCGAAGAAGACAAGATCAAAGACTGCCAGAACCACCTAACCGGGCAAAGATATCAAACAGAGGGAATCACCCTTTCATCCTCAAACAGCTCAGCTAACCAATGAGGCTGATTGGAGGCTACGTACGACTGAAATAGCCCACACCTATCAACACTTTGAGCGATGATCGACGCCCCTCTATTTGCTTTCTTTGTTTCAACTTTTAGACGCCAATTACTGATATGAGACAGATTCCGCAACAATTCCGTCGCAAAAAACCGATAAGAAGGCCATGCTCTTGGCCTTAAGATTGTCCCTAATAGATCTGCATCATGTGCTGCAAAGATAACCTTATCCACTTTATGGCTAATCATGCTATCAATTGCCCAAGCGAGGCATAAGAATTTTGCCTCCATATCATTGCCATTATGATAGAATGCTCTTCTACTATGTAGAATAACCTTCCCAAACTGATCACGCAGAACCCAAGCTGCTCCCACTAGCTTTTTTTTTCTTGTTCCTCGCGATGCCAACATTGCACTTCAGCCACTGCCCCGAAGGCGGTTCCCATCCACTGCTTTCATTGCTATCCTCCACTGCAAATGATGATTGTTGGTTGACTACAATAGTCTGCGCTGAGAACCACTTTTCCGCATCGTCCCTAATCTTCATCACTGTTTCCATAGGATCATAAGAAGTGACTTTGAATAGTAGATTATTCCTGTTTTTCCAAATAATCCATAGAATACAGGGGAAACATCTTCTTATCTCTGCTGAGATCTCAAATCTCTTTTGAGCTTGAATGAGATAGAATACATTAGTGAACAGAGAATGCCCTTCAAAACCTCCTTCAGGAGATGGAAATCCCGTCAGTGCCCAAATCTGTCTAGCTAACGGACAAGAAAACAAGGCATGACAGATGGTTTCATTCTCAACACCATAGATTTGGCATCGCATATCTACTATCCACAACGGGTTTAGACTTGAGGATCATTTGTACATCTCCAGGTACAAATATATTGCCTCTAGACTGTCTCGGTTCCACGATCTTGAGTCTACATTTATAAGATTGTCCACCATTAGATTGAAATCAAATGTTAAGTTCTTCCTCCAGGAGCTCTGAGAATCTCTCCATCAAAAATCCACGGGTCAATCCAGACTTTTATACTGTTTCCGTTGCCCACCATTTGTTGCAAGCCCCTAGCAAGAAGCTCTCTCCCAAATAATAAACTTCTCCACGCAAAGGAAGGTCGAGCACCAATGTATGCTTCCATAAGCCCTGAATCTGGAAAGTACCTGCTCTTAAGGACTTGAGCCAGTAAGCATTCCGGGTTCTGTAAGACACGCCAAGCCTGCTTCGCTAAAACGCCTGATTGAAGTTGCCAACATCTCTGAATCCCATCCCCCCTAACTCTTTCGGAACACAAAGCTTCTTCCAACTGATCCAGTGAATCTTCCGTTTATGTTCCAAAGAGTTCCACCAGAAATCAGCCATCGCTGCTGATAGAGCCTCACACGTGGCTTTTGGAAGCTTAAACACTGACATCGCATAGACTGACATTGCCAAGGCCACTGACTTCAGCAATACTTCTTTCCCTCCTTGAGACAAGAGTCTCGTAAACCATCCAGACACTCTCGACTTCATCTTCTCATGCAGGAAGGCTAACATTTCTGTTTTAGATCCACTGAAGCACTCTGGAAGACCGAGATAAGAACCCACACCTCCCTCATTTTCTATACTTAGCAAAGATTTAATCCGCCCCTTCTCTTCATCACAAACATTAGCACCAAAAGTCAGAGAAGACTTGTTTACGTTAACCTTCTGTCCTGCTAAGCTTTCATACTGATCAAGAATCGTTTGAAGGACTCCAGCCTGCTCACATGAGGCTCTACACAGGAACAAGGAGTCGTCTGCAAATAGCATACGATGAACACTTGGCCCTGTAAGTGAAAATCTGATACCTTCCAGCCTTCTCTCACGCTCAACTCTGTTAAGGAGATGGATCAGAGCTTCAGTACACAAGACAAAGAGAAACGGAGAGAGAGGGTCTCCCTGTCTCAGCCCTCTCTCCGGTTTAATCAAGCTGAATGGTTGGTTATTGATCAAAACCGAATAAGAGACTGTGGAAACGCAAAACATAATCCATCTTATCCACTTTCCATCAAAGCCCATGGCTCTCATCAATTCTTCAAGGAATTTCCACTCCACCCTGTCATATGCTTTCGACATGTCCGATTTGATTCCCATAAATTCAAAGGATATTTTGGAATGAGTTCTTAGACTATGCACCATCTCATGGGCAATAGCAATGTTGTCATTGATTAGCCTCTCTTCAACAAAGGCTGACTGCGTTGGGGATACTATATCCGGCAGAAGTGGTTGCAATCTTTTGACTATAACCTTGGCTACAATCTTGTAGATGACTGAACACAAACTGATCGGTCTTAAATTACTCATTAGCCTTGCCCCTGTGATCTTAGGCAATAGGCTTAGATGTGTATAATTCCATTCAACAGGGAACACACCCGTCTGAAAGAAACGCTTTGACTTCATTACAAACTTGCTGGCCTACAACACTCCAAAACTTTGGATAGAACAGTCCATTCATGCCATCGTGGCCTGGAGCACTTCCCGGCTTAATAGAGAAAGTCGCCTCTTTGATTTCCGCATCAGTCACTTCCCTAGTGAGATTACTATTTGTTTGATCAGAGACTCTTGGCAAGAAATCCCAAAAGACATCCTCAAATCCACTCGGGTTCGATGACTTAAAGAGACTTGCGAAATAATCAATAGCAACCTCTCCTTTCGAAGCTTCCTCCCTTTTTTCCACTCCATTTTCATCAACTAGTATCTCCAGTTCCTTCTTGGATCTATTTGCCTTAACAGACGCAAAAAAGAACTTGGTATGACCATCTCCATCCTTAAGCCAGTCGTTCATACATTTCTGGCTCCAAAAAGATTCCTCCTCTTTGTACGCTCCCACCAATTCAAATTTCACTTTTCTCATGTGTGACATATTAGGAGAATCTGATGACTGTACCATTTCAAGCTCATTTTGAGCCTTGTGATCTTGTCTCTTGAGTTCAGAGGGTTTTCTTTTTTTCCAGCGACTCAAAGCCTTTCTACAACTCTTGATCCGTTCTGATAATAACCCAGCACTCCCATTAACCGATATATTCCAAGACTCCTGGACTGCAACTTTCACTTGCGGGTTGAGCAGGAACCTTTTGTCGAATCAGAATTGTCCACGATACACTTCTTGTGAGGCTGATAAGCTGACCATGACTGGCCTATGATCCGATCCCCTCTTCTCCATGAACAACTGGTTATAAGCTGGGAAGGCCTCATACCATTGCTTGTTACCAAAACACAGGTCCAGCTTACATTGAATCCATAACGTACCTCTCATTCCTCCCCAAGTGAATGGGTTACCCTTGCTTGGTAACTCAACCATTGAACAAGCTGCTATCATTTCCGCAAAGTCCTGAAAGGATGCCTCATTGCGTGTTGGACCTCCCAATTTTTCACCACAATGTAATAACTCATTACAGTCTCCTACCATTGCCCAAGGACCTTTTCTTTGAACTCCAATCCTCATAATTTTTTCCCAAACATGTTTCCGATATTTAACATCAGGGTGGCCATAAACTAGAGAAATAAAAGAAGAAACACCTCCCAACTGTACAGAAATATCAATATGGTTCTTATCCGCCGTATGTACAACAAGAGCAACCTTTGATTTCCTAAAAACCGCTAAGCCTCCACTCTTTCCTACTGGATCAATAGTGAAGACTCTATCATACCCTAACCACGCTTGAAGATCTACTAGAACATCTCTTCTATACATATTTTCCATCAAGAACAAGACTTCGGGATAATGTTTTTGACGCATCTCCTTCAGTCGCGGAATCACCAAGTCTTGAGACCGTCCCAAGCCTTGACAATTCCAAGCCACTCTGCTCATTAAACAGTGGGTGATCCCTCATGTGGGATCACCGAAGTTTTTGGTCGTTTAGACCCTTTCCTTCCCCTTCTGTTACCTCCTCCCGTGTTTCTTTTAACCATTGGCTCTTTCATAATACCTTTGTTCTTGTCTGGTCGAAAACCTTCAATGCTATGTTTCAGTACTTTCGCATTTCTTATGCTCTTCATCGGTCTTTTGCGTGTATTCCTCGTCACTAGCTTAGCTCCAGAGGAATAAGCTTCGTTAAAAACTGTCCCTATAACCGTAGAGCTAGCTATGGACTGCTCCGATATCTCCTCTGCCTCATTGTTATGCCAACTGATTCTATGCCAGTCAAAACCCGAGACTGGAAGTGGGTTAGATGCGCTTCTTATTGCTGATTCCAGCAACTTAGGACCAGATGGCTTCAGAGAAGCATTCAAAGACTCTTTCTCCACTTGCTCAAATTCAAAGACATGACCCTTTCCTTTGTCCACTTCTTTGGTAAAGATTGTTGGAGGCTCAAGGCTAAGCATATTCTTCCTAGCAATTGGATCTTTCTCCACCTCGCCTACCGAGATTCTAACTCTTTCCTTTCTCACTATTAACTCATCCGGATTGGCCATCATGAGGTACTGTCTCATCTCGTCCAAGACCTCCTTTGCTATCTTCGGGCGACCTGTTAACGGATTAACATCCACCTGATTGTCAGATAGAACACCAAACAGAGGGTCTGATTCTGCTATTAACTTTTTTTTAGGTTCATTCTCTTCACTGATTTTGCGCCTTCGTTCCTTCGATTGATCTTGTCTCATGCGAAACAGGATTGGACAGAAATCCTTAGAATGATTCAGTCGCTGACAGTGATAACACCTCTTTTGCACTTGTTCATAAGCAAACTCTACAACAGTTTGACCTCCATTCGGTAAGTTCACTACCTTCGATCTTCTGAGTGGTCTCGCCACATCAAACCACACTCTTATCCTCACACAGTCTTGAGATTGCGGTACAGACGGGTCAAAGGCTACCACATCCACCCTACCTATAAGTTCCCCCAGAGCAGTAATCGCCTTTTTGTGTAATGGTTCACGGGCAATTTACGGATCTGAACCCATAGAGGGATGAACTGAAGATAGTCATCCGGTGGGTGCTCCACCCATCTATCTACCACTATGGGCCATTCGTCAAAAGTTTGTACTCCTTTGTCGAGAATCTCCTGAAGATCGTGCTCGTTCTCAAAGAAGAATTGGAAGCGCTCTTGAGATAAAGCCACTCCACGCACTTTTCCTTCTTTCTGCCATTTACGCGGAAGGTTCATAATAAGCCTTGACATCTTCTGTTCTTCTGGGTTTAGAACTCTTCCGATAATACTCATCTTGTTCTCTACACATGAACTGAACCCTTCTTCATCCGGTAGATCAAAAAGTTCGTCAACTTCATCCAAAGTCAATATCCATCGCCGCCGACATCGCTACCTTTATACTTCAAACAACAGCTACAAAACCAACCAGAGTTCTAGCACCTCTCTTGCAAATGCTAATTTCTAGATCCGCCGCTCACCAAACCCTAGCTTTTCTGGGAAAGAGAAGTGAAGAACAGCAAAAAGCGACTCTGGTTTGCCTTAGATCTTAGAAAAAACAATGTTATGGACACGTCTAAGCAATCCACCAATAAAGCAAACCTTTGGACCCAACTAGAAACACCTAAGCTCAACTCAAAACATTTAACTCCCTTACACGAGACCTCCCTTGATCTGCAACATATTTTATTTATTTTCTATTTGCACCACAAACTAAATAATTCGATGGTAAACAAAAACTTTTTTGACTGCTAGTAAACGAATCCACCCCAACTGCTTACCATTGCAAGCTTTGAAGCCAAAGATTTTAATAACAACTTCAAATTAAAAGAACTTAGTCGACAATAAAGAACTAAGGATAATGAAGAATTCAACAAGATTTGCTTCTTCAACTTTATATAGCAATCCAACCAGAGACTTCATAGATATAGCAAAGTTTTGGCTTTTCAGTTTACAACAACATTGAGAACCCGAGACTTTATACAAACAAAAAAGATCCTACCACATTGGCTTACAGATCCTTAACTTCTCTTACTTACTACAGATACCAAAAAGAAACACGAACATGATTCATTTCTGATGAGTATTTAGCCGCTGTACTTGATTAAAGGCCCTTGACTGGAACTATATCCGGTAAACAAAAATGTTTTAAGGGCCTCTGAGAATAAGGCAAAAAGCTTTTAGAGTTTTCAGCAGTGATTCAATGAAGAACTTTAATACCTTCTCTACTTACTTATTAACTTAAGCTTAGCCTCTCGTCCTCATTATTGTGATGCTTCCTTTACCTCCTTCTGTGCGGATTTTAGTCTTCCCAACAACTGGTTTCCCAGAGAATGCTGAAGTTTGGATCACTGGAGGCTCTAATATGTCTTCCTTTGGTTTTGTTGGTGGAGTTCGGATTTTCTGGTTTATGTCCTTCAGAGTCATGTCGCCATGAACCCCACATGGTTTGATGAATGCAAATGGATAGATGATCGAAGATGGTAGCTTTGGAACTGGCCTTGCAAAAGATTTCCTACCTGCTATTTTCCCACTTCAACATTATAATGATGTTTTTGTTTTCTCATTTTGTAGCTGGTACTTATGAGACCCCATTTGTGACTCAATAGTTTATTTTACCTTTAAAGATAACATTTGGAGAAGATCGAGTCACAGGACGTTTAACTTCTCTGGTTTCTGGTTCTGGTGACACATTTAGATACTCTGCACCAAACACAGGGGATTTAGAAAGATAAGCCTAGCAAGTTAAAGAAGAGACCAAAGCAAAGAAACCACACCTGATATATCTAATTGGACATCAGGGGAACCAAAGCTTCTGAGAGAAAACAACATTAGTAATCAATTAGTGAAGCAAATACGATACTCAATAGACAATAAGTGAAAAAGAAAGATCAATACATACAAGTCATCAGGTAGGGTTGGAGTCTCAGCATCATTAAGGCATTCAGCGTACCACTCTTCAGCATACAGATCAAGGCCCTCCAAGCTTGAGGCAGAAGCGTCTTCTGAAAAAGAGAGACAATGTTTTGTTTTAATGGAAAACGCATTAGCCAGATTGGCTTGGAAGAATTTATAAAAGCTTAACCTGAAAATCCTTCTATAAGCTGAGATCCTTCAGGTAAAAGCTCATCAAATGTTTCCTCTCTAGCCTGGACATTCATAGAAGAAACATCAATTAGACCATCAAATATGGTATTAGAATCTCACTCAATATCCTAAGCTATCAAATGTTGCTTAGATGCAGAGCTTAAATTTGTTATACAAGTAGAAGAAAAAGGTCTGTAAAACAAAACGGATACCTACTTTGCCAACGTTTGAAACAAACATATTAAGATTCACAATGATCTTGAATTTCTAACAGATCTCAGATATTGGTGATTGGCCAAAATAAATACTAATAATTGAAGCCAGTAACCGTAGAAGTCTGCATCCTAGTAAGGACCAATGGGTTGGATATCAAGAATATAACTATGGCAATGCGTCTGAGTGCATAACTAAAGACGAGATATTGATTTTGTGTACTCACGCTTGATTTTAAGATTGAAGTGATACTCTCACTGCTGAAAAGGGATATTTCCATAGGCTGGTCTTCGAATTGTAACATCCGACGCCTCTTTACAGCAGAGCGTGTCTCGGTTTGCACTTCCAGTTTCTTGATAGTTTCATCTGAAACCCAACTCTTTAGATTAGAAACCATCATGCAACAGACATTTAAAATGATAACTTGAGAAAATAAAAAGCACAACCTGTTGTGACATGATAACCTAACTCGCTACATGCCTTCACTGGGGTGGATTCATCATCAAACATGTATGAGTGATCTTCTTGGTTTAACGTGACTTCAGTCATAGGCACATCAGCTGAAGTTAAAGAACGGTTTAGTCATGCTTGTCACAGTGTTGTCAGAGTAAAATGATGTACAGACTTACATAAATTAGACTGTGGCTGGTGATCATAGTTCTGCACTTGCCAATTCCATGAAGAGCTACTGTAAATTTTTAGACATCACATTGATCAAACAAATAGTACATTTACATGTTAAGAGTCTAATCTACTTTGAAGCTTCGCAACTAATGAAGAGTCTTGAGCATATCTTGTAAGTTCCCAATGATCTAACAAACCTATGCGTCTAGATGTAACATGAACAAGCATATTGACCAACAACTTGAAGCTCAATCAGGACATCACAATCTGGATCCAGAGCAATGTGTGCAGTTTAACGATTAAAGAACCAAACATAGAGCACTATTTTAACAAAAGGGGACTTTTGAGGATTGACAAGCTAAATAAAAAAAACGAAGATTGATGAAACATTAAATGACCCACCATTCTTACATCACATTTACATCATATCCGAAACTTCATTTTCACATTAAACCCAGAAATCAATCAAACTCAAAACCCATCATTTTGAGCCAAAATCACCTTCAATCTAAGCGGAGCATAACGATCAGTAAAACCCAGGATATTGAGCACGCAAATCAGACTAGTGAGCTCTATTTCGACACTAGTGAAGATGAAACAACCCACAAAATCAAAGAATGCGAAATGAACTAATCAAATCAATCACCACAAAGCAAACACACAGAAAACCAAATCATAGCCCCAAACAAAATACACAAATCCAAAAGCAAAAAAACCCAGGAACACAACAGAACCAAATCGAGATGAATAAGCAGCAAAATGAAAGAGAATCTACCGATCTTCTCCGTAGTCCATCGATCTTCTCTCACTGTCCAGACCGAATAACTAGCCGTTGCCCAGAAAATGAAAAGTAAAAATCAGCACCACTGTAAAATCAAAATACATGCACGCCAGGTATGGAAGACGGATGGAGCATATATATAAAAAATACTTAGAGCAGTTTTCACTGACCTTTGTGCTCTCGAGATATGTGCTTAGTGCTTACTGCTACCTTCACAGAACAAAAAAAAAACAAGAGGAGAGAGAGAGAGTGAGAGCAAAAAAAAAAAAAAAAGTAAAAGCGGGCGAGTTTCTCTCTCTAGGACACTGGTCAATATTTATTAGGAGAGATGGCTTCGTGTAGAAAAAAGAAAAGAAAAGAAAAGACCATTGCTCAGCACGCTTTCTAGTTTCTAGTTTCGATGTCGTGCATCCTCTTTTCTCGCGGATTATCTCCTTCCTTAATTATGCAATTATTTATAATCACTTTCCATCTTTCTGCATATTTCGATATTCGCTTTTTAGATTTAATATCACTCTTACTCCTATATTCTTGTTTAACTCTGTCAACGTTAGTTTTTACTGTCAAATACATGAAAGGAAGGAAGTGAATAAAATGGAAAAAATTGATTCTCTAAGTCAATAGTCAGTGATGACTAACGATCAATAATGACGATATCGACGTATCGTTCAACCCTTCAAGGCATATGTATAAATTAGCATTCGTCATTATTCATTTGTGTACTGTCACATTTTATTTTGTATTCAAACTTTCTTTTGCATCTAACTTCATACTAATTTTATTCAGCATTTTATGGGGATTAATGGATTTTGTGTTCACAATTTTTAACAATTTTATTTTCAGTTGATTCATTTGTGTATATGATTCATATATGGACAAAAGGCTTAAAAATGCAATAAATAAAATTAATGTGTTACCGAAAATTACAAAGAAACGGTAAAATAGTCACAAGTATTACGTGATGTTTTTTTATCGGTTATTTCCCCATGAATTTATGGAGAAAACAGTTTTTCCTATGTGAGTTATCAGACCATGCCAAATCTAACATAAACTATTCTAAATTTTGAATTTACTTTATATAATTTCCAAAATGTGACTTATTTCTCCAAATTCGCTAACGACGTTAATACTCTATTAACAGAATTAAGAAGCCATTTAACAGAGTTATCATAATATTTTTTTAATTAATGAACATCAGCAAAACGACGTCATTTTGCAATTGGGGATAATATTTGGGGGGGGGGGGGAATCATGACTAAAATAGCAATTAGGGTTCTTCACTCACAAACATGCAACTTTGGAGAGAGAGAGAGAGAGAGAGAGAGAGAGAGAGAGAGAGAGAGAGAGAGAGAGAGAGAGAGAGTGATGTAGCCCCAAGGCGGAAGCTTGAGCGATGGATTGATGGAGGGCAAGCACTGGCTTAAAAGCTCTCTTACTTGACCGAGATGGATGGAATGAATGGACGATGATGAACAACTCACTTGTTCGATGAGCTGATTGACTCTCTCAATCTGTGGTTGAACAACTTATTTGTATCACACAAACAAGTTAATCCAAGGTTTTCTAGAGAATAGGTGAATCACACACTTATTCAAGAGAAGGGGAAATTCTTAACAAAGAACACTCTTTGAAGAAACTGAATAATACTTAGTTGATTGATTGAAAGCGTGAATAATACAAAGGACTATGCTAAGCTTATATAAGCTATACACAACGGTCATATGACCAAAAATAAAGAAGAAAATCGAAACTTAATGAAACTAGCCGTTGGAGCTGATTTTGGTGAGGATCCTTGATCTTGTTGCTTTCTTTGTATCTGGATGGCTTTAAGGGATAAGTGGGGATCCTTGGGACAGCTTGATTGACAAACAATTTGTGGCTTTCATTCTTGGAAAGAAGCCGTTGGTGTTTGATCTCTTTCTTCTCCAAAAATGGTAAGTGTGACTTGTTGAAGTTATGGAGAATCTTGTGGGGTCTTGTGCAGCTGAGGACGTCTGGACTTGATGGAAAGGAGCTCAAAACACTGTAGTTTTGATAGGTAAAGGTTTGGTGCTGAATTGACCTTCCAAATGTGAATGCTTCCATATATGGCAAGCCTGCTGAGCTAGTCGTTGAGTTATCTGCTGAGCTAGTGGTGATGCTACATATGGTTAGCTCATTTTCAGTATCTTCTTCTTGTGTCACCTTTTGGAGATGATTCTTCTTAGTGGTATGCTGATGATGACCTGAGCTATATATCTTGACCTTGATCTCCACTTGAGCTAAGATAAGCTCATATTCCTTGTTAGATCTTCTCGGCTCCATAATCTCTTCTCCATGTGTTATGATTCCTCCTGGGTCATATGTCTTCTTAGGATTGATTGTTGGATGTATAATCAGTCCTATGCCTTGTTTTGGATCAGAAATCATTGTGGCCTTGACTTCTCTTTGTTTCTTTGCGCTGCTTGACGTAGTGGTTGAGTCAGCGATTGAGTTAATCAGCGCCTGGTCTGGTCTGGTTCTGATGACCGCATGAGAGAGAGAGAGAGAGAGAGAGAGAGAGAGAGAGAGAGAGAGAGAGAGAGAGAGAGAGAGCTATAAGGGGTAGCGAGATTGAAATTCGAAGTGTTCTAAGTCGAATCCTACTTAAATCTTTAAAGTAGAGTATTTACGTGCGGGTTTGTGTCTACAAAGCGTCGAAGATGAAGTAAGTCGAGTTTGTCAATTCCCTCTATTAATCGTTTGTTAAAATGTTGAATTGTTGTATCATTTTTAAAGGATTAATCTCCCTTAGGTTTTGTTAACGTGGATATGCTCGATTTCTATGTTTATAGAACGATATTCTAATTCCCTACCAAGTGTTCGATTAAATGTCTAATCGAGTTTAAGGTTGTTTAATTGTGTTCTTTCTTGCTTTTCATGCAGTGATGATGTTGAAAAACCAATAACTTTCGGTTGTTTCTACAACGGGAAGTTTGACAAGAATGATGGGAAGCTTCTTTATATCGGTTGTGGTTATCATATTATTGAAGGTAAAGCATCTCAGGTGTTTTATGTGCTTCAATCCCAACTGTCGGTTAGTATGTATGGTCAGAAAGCGTGGTATAAGGCCTCTTTTGAAGAAGCTGATGATGAAAAACTTTTAGATGCTAGTGGAATCAACTTTAAGAAGATGTGTGACATTGCTATTTTGACCAACGCAATTGACATCTTCGTAGAGCCTATGCCAGAGAGCATTGAGGGAGATAAGGATCATACGCGTGAAAGAGATGATACAGTTGATTTTGATGAAAATGAAAGAGATCATAATGGTGGAGAGGATCATACGAGTGAAAGCGGGGAGATGGATGGAGCTGAGAATCAGTTTGAAGAAGAAGCAAGAGTTGAACGAAATGTTGTGGACTTTGTTGATGATGAAATCGATCAGTATGCCACACTCGTGGCTTCAAATGATGATGAAGCTGGTAATGACGACGAGGGTTATTTGACATATAAGAAAGACAGTGGTGAGTTTAAATTATGTCAAGGATTTGATAGTTTGAAGGCTTTTAAGAAAGCGATGGTTGATTATGTGCTGGAGTATGGGAGGTATATGAAATATACTCGATGGGACAAAGAAAACTCATGTGTTAGTGTAGGTGGAGAAGGAGAGGAAGACTGTATGTCGAGGATTTACTGTTCGTATGAAGAAACAGTACAGAAACGGATGGTGAAAGTGTTCATCTCAGATCATACATGTGCGAAGACACAATATTCAAAGCTGCTGACTCAAGAGGTTATTGCTAGGTTATTTGTGAATGATGTAAGAGAGAATCCATTGCTGATGTCTAAGGAGATTCAAAGCCAAATTTGTATGCGGTGGGAGTTGATTGCAACTACAGATCAATGTAGAAAGGCTAAGAAAAGGGACTTGGAAATGATCCAAGAGGAGCATGACTTAAAATTCGCAATGCTAAGAAACTATTGAATATAGATATTAAAGTAAGCCCTACTCCTAACTTATTTGTTTTCTTTTTTTCTAACTTTTAGCTAACTTAGTTATGTTCTTTTGACTAACCTTTAACTAACTTATTTGTGTTCCCATACAACAAGTCGAACTCGGATTCAGCTGTGGAGTTAGAGACAGTCCAAGACGAACTCTGAAGAGATGTGTTTCTGAGAATTTATGTCTGCTTTGCTGCTTTGAAGAAGACGTGGTGCTCATATTGTCGGCCTATCTTCGGACTCGACGACTTTTTCTTAAATGCACAACAAAGAGTCAGCTGTTAGCAGCGTTTGTAAGAGATACAAACAACCAAATGTTCCCCCATTGCTTGGGCTATAGTTGATGTCGATAATGAAGACAATTGGATGTGGTTCATTGAGAAACTGCAAGCTGATATTAATCTATGTTCAAGTGACAAATTTACTTTAATATCAGATAGACAGAAGGTATGATCTCTGGTTTTGGAATGCTTGTTGGTTCAATACGGTGTTATTGGTTCAATACATAGTAGATATAAGCTTACTGTCTTTGGTTTTTGGCAGGGTTTAATGAATGTTGTTGCGACTTTGTTACCAATGGTTGAGCATATAATGTGACACATCTACGCAAACTTAAAGAAGAAGCACCCAAACAGAGTTGACATGAAAGGCTTATTCTGTAAGGTTGCTAAGAGCTACAACAAGCCACAATACGTCAAAAGATTGGAAGCAGTAAACGCATATGACTTGGATGTCTACAACTCTATGATGATGAATAGTCCTTGCAGCCTTGCTTACTTCACTCCGACAGCTACATGTGACGATGTAAGCAACAACATCTCAGAGTCCTTTAACAATGCAATTGATCCGGCAAGAAAAATGCCTCTGGTAGAGATGCTATAAACAATGCGAAGAAGAGCTATATTGCAGCTTGAGGCGAGAAAAGTTAAATCGAATAAGCATAAAGGGAAGTTCAGTCTCAATGCAATGGAGAAAGTGGATGATGAACAAAAGAAAATACTTCACAGTCGGATTTTTCCTTGTGGCTATGAAGTTTTTTAGGTGAAAGAGAAAAATATGGTCTTCAAGGTAAATATGCTGGAGTGTACATGCGATTGTCGGAAGTGTGATTATGTCCGGACCACCTTATCGTCATGCTCTTAAGATTATTTCAGCGAAAAACGCAATCCGGAGGATTATATTGTGGACTGTTATCTGACTTATAAGTGGAGAAAACAGTACGAAACACCAATTGAGGCAGTGCGTGGTTTCAACTTTTTGGGGACAACATGAAGAAACAAATCCGATTTTACCTCCACCAAGAAAACCAGAGTCTTCGTCAAGAAGAAAAAGATCCCCAAAAAAATCAAAGGAAAAAATGAGTCTCCAAATAAGAAGAAGGCAAAAGAAAAGGAAGTTTCTCCAGCAAAAGTCTCAAGGGCAGTGAAAATCATACATTGTGGAAGATGTGGTGCAAGTGGACATAACACAAGAAAATGTCAGAACATTTGGGTTGCAGTTCAGAGACCACCAAAAAAGAAGAATGTTGGAGAAGGCGGGTCTCATGTTGGTGACATACATGTCACACAAAGCCAGCCTACTCACTCTCAAGTCATTGACTAATCTCATTGTTACTTATTAGGATGTTTTTGGGGATGTTGATAGCTTATGAATTGCAAGTTATGATCAATTTTTGGGATTTAGTTAGATAATCAGTTGCGGATGATGATCATGTTTATTTGGATATTTGGTTAGGTAAAAAGTTGTGGATGAGGATCATGTTTTTCAGTAGTTTTGGTCTGCTTAAAAAATAGGAACATGGTGTATTTTGTTGGATTCCATAATGAATATCGGCTAGTATGTTTGCAAAACGGATTTGTTGCTCGTTATTGCATTTCATAAACTAAACAGAACATATATCACTGTCATAACAACAATACAAAAGATAACAAGAAACACAAACAACACATACCGAAAAAGTCCAGAACCAAACAACATTCTACATAAAAAAACTTATACATAATGAAAATCATCACAAAACACATCACCATGTTCTTCAAACCTCTAAGCTCCATTTTGCAATCTCGGATCTCTTTTTCAAAATCTGAAGCTCCTTCTCAAAATCACCAACCACAACTTCGCAAGTCTACGTCTCCATAGTAAACGTTTCCATTTCTGATTCGCAGACTTGTAAACCCTTCTCCAATGCAAATGACACTCTTTCAAGATTATCATACTTAGTTTTCATATCTTCAATTTCTTCAACAACAACAGATTCATATGTCCATTTAAACATATGATACCGGTTTTTCGCAGTTTAGAAACAACAACAATCAACATTCTCTCATTCGAACATTTAAAACATTGAGTTACAAACTTACCTCTTCACCATATCAACAAGAATGAAACAGTCTCCTGGGGTTCATTGCGGTTCGTGATGTCATCAATCTAACACGCTATTCACGCTTACAGTGGGTCGGAAATCCTCTTCCTCTGTTACCTATTCCTTCTCTCTCTCTCTCTCTCTCTCTCTCTCTCTCTCTCTCTCTCTCTCTCTCTCTCTCTCTCTCTCTCTCTCTCTCTCTCTCTCTCTCTCTAAAGTCGCAAGTTTGTGAGTGAAGAACCCTAACTGCGATTTCAATCCCGGTTTTCCTCCAAATATTTTTCCCAATTGCAAAACGACGTCCTCTTGCTAATTTTTATTAATTAAAAAAAATTATTCTAGTAATTCTGTTAAAAACCTTCTTAATTATATTAACAGAGCATTAACGTTGTTAGAAAATTTGGGGAAATAAGCCACATTTCAAAAATATGTGAAGTAAATTCAAATTTTAGAATAAATTATGTGGGATTTGGCATAGTCTAGTAACTCATGTAGGAAAAACTGTTTTTCCCATAAGTTCATGCGAATAATGACCGTTTAATATATAATGGTTGAAGATAGGTTTTCTTCAACTTGCACATTAACTTTTTTTTATTCGTCCGCCTCACTAATCTTTTCTTCAAATCATATTTAAATCAAATTAATTTATAATAAATTATTTAATTTAAAATAAATTATTTAATTTAAAATGAATTAGTTAAAATTATTAAAATATAAATATAAAATAATTTTAAATTAAAATTTAGTTTAAATTTTCATAATATATACATATTATATATTATAGGATATATAATGGTTGAAGAAGGATTCTCACCACCTGCCACATAGGATATATTTTTTTAATATTTTTATGCAATAAATTAACTAATATAAATAAATTTTAATAAAAGTGAAAATACCAAATTATAAAGCTAAAATAAATATAAAATTATGAATATTTTAAATAATAAAAAAATCAGAATTAAAAATATAACAAAATATATTTAATAAAAATAAAAATGACAATTATTAGGAATATATTAAAAATATGTTAAAAAGAAACAAGATGGTAATAGAAAAAAAAATGAAATCAATGATATCTATACTGAAATTCAAAATGATAAATGAAAAAAATAAAATTCTATTGAAATATTAGGATATGGACGACTCAAAATATATAAATAATAAGTACATATATTTTAAACTAGTATGTTTCGCTCGCACCATGTATAAGCACAAATATTATTAACATTATTTTTTATAAATAAAAATTATCAAATTAATTTAACAACAATAATAGTATTATAAAATTTTATATGAGACTATATATAATTAACATACCACATTTTTATATTTAATAAGATATTTTATAATTTATTATAAACAAAATTAATAGTAATAAAATAAATTGCAATTAATTATTTTATGTATAAAAATCAATACATAAATATATTATTTAAAATATTTTATCATTTATATATATAATTCATAACTTATATAAATAATATGAATTACTATATAAATGTAAAAAAAATATTTTTAATATTTTAAAATATTCATAAACGTTTTCATATTTATCATCTTTTTCTTTTATTTTATTGAAAATTATGTATATTTCAAAATTAAAATTAAAAGATATTCATAAATATTTTTTATGTCTCATCTCATCTTATTTTTTGTATTCAAGATTGTGTATATCTTTAAAATAAAATTTAAAAAATATTCATAAATATTTCATATTTATCATATCAATTTTTTTTAATCCAAAGATGTATATCATAGTAAAATTAAAAACCTAATTAAAACTTGAGCATTTTTTCACATATCAATAAACCTAGAGTTTTTTACAACCGCATCGAATTACACGAATATGGATTATCTGTTTTGGAGATTACCCTCGGATAAAAGGATGAATATTTATTTGTGGTTAATATGGTATATTTGGAAAAAATAGGAATGTGCTTATAGTCATATCGACCGGAATCCACAAAAAACATTAAGATTGGCAAAAACAAAATCGGTGACATGTGGAGATGCGCATGTAATTGAGGTAAAAAGACCAATACTAGGAATATGAGAAGGCAATAATTATGAAAATAATTTGATTATCAATGGTCAATGGTGTTTTGTGGATTGATCCTGGAAAGAGGATGATCAATTTTTAGGACAAGGATGGTATAGTGGTTTCGAGAGGGAAGCTAATATTTTGATGGGGGCAATGAATATCAGAGATAGCTTATCCCCACTTCATGCAGAATTCGAAGCTCTAGTATGGACTATGAAATGTATGAAGTATCATCAACATACTCACATCACATTTGCAACAGACTGTTCAGAATTGGTGATGATAGTGTCATAACCAGAAGAATGACCAGCTTTCTCGATTCATTTAGAGGAGTTCTAAGGAAGCAATGAGTACTTCACAGCTTTTGAACTCATCCATGTACCGCGCACAACCAATTTGATGGAAGATAGACTAGCACAGAGTGCCCGTCTCAAATCTTTATATTCGATTCATGTTGGACCGAGTCACCAGTCTGGATTAGTGAAAGTTAAGTTTATTTAGTATATCTTCTCGACAAAAAAAATTAAAAACATAATAAAATTATCAATATAAATTAAGGTTAATACAATTATTAACATAATTTTATTAATGCTAAATTAGTAGTTAGTCATTTTTAAAATAGATATAATAATATAATAAAATGTGAATTAAAACCAAAAGTAATTCCTAATTAATAAAAAGATAATATATGAAAATTAAAATAATAAAAGGTTGACAAAATAAAATTCATGAAAATGATAAAAACCTGCAAAACATATTATTTATAGTATAATTTAAAGTAATATCATAAAATGAAAATAATACAAATTTGTTAATGATACATCAAATAATAATATTCAAAATAAATATCAAAAGTGTATAAAATATTGGGCAAATCGCATTAATAGCACAAAAAACATGACTTGTCAAAAATATAGCACCAAGGAAGAAAAATCATAAAAATAGCACAAAAACATGTTTTGTCACTAAATTAGCCCTAACCCTAAATCTTAAATACTAAACCCTAAACCCTAAATACTAAACCCTAACCTTGAATAATAAACCCTAAACCCTAAATACTAAACCCTAAACCCTAAATAATTAACTTTAAACCCTAAATAATTAACCCTAAACCCTAAATTATATAATGCTATAAAAGTTTTTGTAATTAAAATAATGCTAAAAATGTGAATTATTTTTCTTGGTGCTATATTTATGATAAGGTATGTTTTTTGTGCTATTTTATGATTTTTCTCTAAAATATTTACCTAATAAAATAAAATCTATGCGGTTGCGCGGATTATCACGTGGTTATTTTAGTTAGCACGTGGTCTTCCCTTAAAATTAACTTAACAGTGGTTTCTAGCCGAACTTCGTCGGAAACGCTGGGAAATCAGCGATCATAAGCTTTTAGTGTCCAGCCTGGACACTCGAATTAATTGCCGCGTGTTTTGATGCTCCCCTTAACCTAAGATAACTAGAAGAACATAATCCTTCGCCGGCAACGACGTAAACGATCATTCAGCTCATGTGATTTACGGTAAAATTCTCACTTTTACATACCCACATAAGTTGTTCGACAAAATAACCAACAGAAACTTTCTTCAGTCTTATAATTGGGTTGAGAATAACAAAGCATCACTCTCTTGCTTTTCTTTTTGTAACTATACAGCTTTTAGGCCTCACAGGATCAGTCTTCGTCGGAACTAATTGATCACTACCAGAGTCCTTATATCATCCATGGATCCGTCAATGGCCAGGCTATCGATCCCCCTGCTGATTCTTTTGTTACTTGTTCAAGCATTTTTGGCTGAGTCGAAAGATGTTGAAGAATTCAACGAGGAATTGTTGTTGAAGCCTTTACCTGATCGAAAAGTGCTAGCTCATTTCCATTTCGAGAGTCGAGCTCCTCTGCCGTCAAACTCCCATGGCCACCACCATCACCATCTCTTCCCAAAATCTATTTCCCAGCTGGTAAAAAACCATAAATTATTTTGGAAAAAGTAGGGACAAAGTTTCAGTTTTTTAGTGGAAGACTGGAAGTAACATGTTTCCTGTTTTTAGTGAACATGTTTTGGACCATTTTTGTTTTATTCTTACCATCTGAAATCTTGAATTCTGGAACAGGTTCAGAAGTTTCGGGTCAAGGAGATGGAACTATCTTTTACTCAGGGTCGTTGGAACCACGAAATCTGGGGCGGTTTTGACCAATTATCAAGTACAAATGCAAAACCTGTTGGGGTCGAGCTTTGGGCTGAGTTTGATGCTCCTCTGGCTCAAGTTGATACTTGTTGGAAGAACTTAACCAATGCACTGTCAGGGCTTTTCTGTGCTTCTATCAACTTTCTGGAATCTTCAGCCTCATACGCTTCCCCATCTTGGGGGTTTGGTTCAAACTCAAACATGCTGAGATATGGTTCTCTGCCACGTGAAGCTGTTTGTACTGAGAACTTGACGCCTTGGCTCAAACTGCTTCCGTGTAGAGACAAGGATGGGATATCTGCATTAATGCATAGGCAATCTATATACCGAGCGTCTTATCATTCTCATAGATTGCATTTAGCTACTGTTAAATCTGGACAAGATGGATTGGATTCTGTTATTGTGCTTGACCAGACGCTTACTGCTGTTCTACAGCCTGATGCTGGTTCTGGTGAAAGGAATATACAGCCAAGCTGGTCTCTTAGTTCTCTTTTCGGGCGAAATGTTGTTGGAAAATGTGTTCTTGCAAAGTCAAGTAAAGTTTATGTTCAATTAGAGGGTTTTACCGATCGTGGAAGAGAAACATATAGACTCTGGAAGAATGCAGAATTCGAATTTTCTGTTGAGCCAGACAATGTTCTTCAGGAAACCAGCAGCTCTCTGTTTATGTTTGATATCGACAGATCTGGAGACAGCAAGCAATTTGATCTCGCATTTACCTGGAAGCTTCCTTTTAAATGGTCTTGCCAACAAGCTCCATTACTTGCAAGTCGCTTCTTGGTGGGAAGTGGGAATGAAAGGGGTGCAATTGCTATCTCATTGAAACCGTCTCGAACGTTTGAGAAATCACCGAGCAGAAATCTCTCTGATGGTCCCTGTATGATACAGGCTAATGTTTTCCAGGTTTTCCCATGGTATATTAAGGTTTATTATCATACTCTGCAAGTCTTTGTGGACCAGAAACAGAAGACAGTAAGTCATGTCATAAAGAAGATCAAAGTCTCCCCATCGACAGATAAGATGTCACTTGGTGTGATAGAGATGATGCTAGAACTACCATGCGGATTGAAATCTGCCGCAATAATATTAGAATTTGACAAGGTAATAATCTCATTTCCAGATCATAGTTATCTCAAATCGATTGATATGTTATGAAAATTGATCAACAGGGATTCCTACATATTGATGAATATCCTCCGGATGCTAATCAAGGATTTGACATTCCATCAGCTCTGATCAGCTTTCCAAATCATCATACAAGATTAGATTTCCAAGAAGAATCCAGCAACTCGTCTTTGTTATCAAAACTGAAGGTACAACTTTCTGCCATTGTAGTTGCCGATTCGAATACAACAATTCACTTTGGCTAGCTTTGTTGCAGGAAAAATCATTAGTGCGTTTGTACACAGAAGTGTTGCTCGTGCCTCTCACAAGCCCTGATTCTAGTATGCCTTACAATGTGATCTTGATCACAGGCCTGGTTTGTTATCTGTATTTCAAAGAATTGTTTTGTCTCCTCTATAGACGTGTAGGTGAAGAAGAAAGATGCCTGAAAAGCCAAGGTGATTTTTTCAATCATTCCGAGACAGGATTTGAGACCATTTGAGGCTAAATTCTCCTAACAAGTTTTCTGCTTTTGATTCTGATTGTTCTGTTATTTTTCATCAGGAAAGAAAAAAACAGGTGGGATGATCAAGCAGTTGTTTTCAAGATTCTCAGCCAAGATCAGAGGGAGACCAGAAGGTAGATCATTGGTCGTGTCTTCTACATTTCTCCCCATAACTGTATTAGTTGTAGGAATTGCTGCAGCATGGCAATACTTTTCAGAAGACAAGTAGAATTAGGTTTGTACTTGGAAGAGTCGCACAGGATGATACATCAACCAAGGATACTGTATAACAAGTTTCTATGCAAAAGGTTAATGTAGTTGACTTTTGTGATCATTTACAATACAAAAATCAAATACATTTAATTTTTGCATAGAAACTTGTTTTTTTTCTTGTTTTACAAAGAGTATCATCTTACATTTCCAATATCATTTCTTACATTAAATTTATATTTACTTTTCACCCAAATTCATTTTCAATGAATCTATTTTTTTTTAATCAAATTAATCATATGTTAAACGAGGGAATTTTTCACTTAATATACATAACAAGTTTCTTCACAAAATAAATAAATGTATTTGATTTTTTTGTCATCATTTACATTAAAAACATCATTTAGTATTTAGTGAAAATAGTTTAAACAATCATAAAAATATTGAATAATATAAATGATAATAAAAATCAAATACATTTAATTATTTTGTGAAGAAACTTGTATTCAGTTTTTTCTTGTTTTACGAAGAGTAACATTTTACATTTTAAATATCAATTCTTACACTAAATTTATATTTACTTTTCACCCAAAATTCACTTTATTTGAATATAATTTTCTATCTAATTGACAAATGACAACAAAAAAATATATCTAATTAATTATATATTAAATAAGGGAAATTTTCACTTAATATGTATAACAAGTTTTGGTGCAAAAATAAATAAATATATTCGATTTTTTTGTGACCATTTACATTGAAAAACATCATTTAGCGTTTAATGAAAAATAGTTTAACCAATAAAAAAATATTATAAATGATCACAAAAAACAAATATATTTAACTTTTGCATTGTTTTCATTCTTAAACATCTTATAAAATGGATAGGTGGAGTATTTGTCTTTTAAAATTCGTAAAAAATAGCATTAATTGACCATAAACCTTTGACTGACGGGTCCCCTTTACAATTAAACGCATAAGAAGCGTTGTGTCTTAGTCTTTTCATCTTCACTCATTAATTTGCTGTATAAATATGCAGTTCATCTTCATCCCATCTCTGTTTTCACTTATCAGTACCTTGAGAAACCAATTATCTGATCAGCCCGATTAAGGTAATGTCGACAAAGAGAAGGGTTAATGGAGGCATTGAGGTTAAGAAGGAAAGGAAAAAGGCTAAAGATGAGTCGTCTTCCACGCATGTTACTCTGAGAGTGAAGGGTCAGGTGAGATTTGGTAAGTGAATCTTTACATCATCGACTTTAACATGACTGTATAATATGTGTGGATATATAGGACGAGGAGGCACTCAGAGTGTTTAGGGTGAGAAGTAACGTTGAGATGCGGAAACTGATGGAAGGGTACAATGATGTGAGAGGGGTGGAGTGGGGCACATATGTCTTCTTAGCGGAGGATGGCTCGAGGATTCGAGAGTATCATACACCTAATGAGGTATGTATAGAGATCCTTATCATATACATAGTATAGTCATTCTTAAAATGATCTTGTTTTACTGTGCTTGTTAGTTGGATCTCAAGGATGACGATCAAATTGATGCAATGTTGCGTCAAGACGGCGGTGTTGGTCAATCTTCTATAACAGTTTGAGTCTTGAGTGTTTGTGGCTAATGTATCAGGACATAGATTTCTATATAAATAAATAGCTCATAGCTATGCATGCAAGAAAGGAATAAGATTTGTTGCTTGTGTAACAAGATTTGAATAGAATCAAAGGCTGTAAACTTTGAGGAAATGAAGCAACAAAAGTAAGATGTTTTCTGTATAACAGAAACAGTTAAAGAATCTAATCTATGTTAGTAATGCAACATCATGTACCAAACACCTAATTATACCATTATGGCATCGGCTTCTCTCACAAAATACAGAGGTAAGAAAAACCCTCTTTTTCAAAATATGCCGGCAGAGACTGGTAACAATGATAGTTCTTCTCTGTGTTGATTTCAAACAAGTTCATAGTTTTTTTTGTTTTTATGTTGGTTCAAGTGCATAAATAGAAGTAATTCTTGATGTATGTTGGTTGAACAGAAAGTGTTGTAGTTAAGGTTGATCGTGGATTGCTTAAGCAGCTTGAAGATTTGGGATTCTCGATGGCCAGAGCAGCTTGGGCTCAGCATCATTCTGGTATGCATAAAACCACTTTAAAACAATCCCATATTCATGTCATAGATCACACATATGTCGTGTCTCTTCATCTCCAGGACACTATAGCCTTAAAACAGTTGTGAATTGGATCGTAGACCATGAGAACGATTCACAGTTTGACAGGATTCCTTTGGTATGAATTCATGTTCGTTTATTTTTCATAGATTCCATAGAATCTTTAATCGAGAGTGATCTTTTGCAGGTGGAGTTTAACATTGAGATTGAGTCTCCAAATCCACATGATGATACGGCATAAACTGCTCAGGCTAGAGCAAATGAACTTAAGTTAGTTAGTCCCACATTTTAACATGTCTGCATATTTTCTTACGCTTCATCCTCCACATGGGCACATGACTTGTCTATGTATTTATTCCTCAGGGAATGAGCTCGTATGTCAAGAGAAGAAGAAGAAACTAAATGCGAAAGAGAAAGAGAAAAGGTGTAACGCCCCTATTGCCACTATTTGTGAGCTCCATGCTCACTTTCAACCCCTGTGTTAGTCCATGAGTCTGCAAAGACTTGTTTATTATCTCTGCAATTACCACTTGATCTTTCTCTCTACTTTATTCTTACTCACACGATAACGCGAATCACTTCCGATATCAAAAATATTATTGAAATGGTGACATACGTAACCAAATCAATTCATTTTAAGCCTTTCTATCACAAGAAAGGATTCAAGCAGGAAAAGAGATGATGGATACAAAGCTAATCGCTGAATAAAACTGTATGAATATACCGTATCAGAGACAGGGCAGGCTCTGGTTGCCAACGGAAGCTGAATGTACTTTGACGTCAACTCTAGTTGCTCCACTTGACACTAAGGTACACAGTTTCGACCTCAATTGTTTGTTGCCTTTAAACTATGAAGAATGTGATAAAATTTCCACTAACACAAACTCCAAAGGATATTAATGCAGTCACCAAGCCCAGTCTCAAAAGCAGATGAGATGAGAACATGCTTAAGATCACTAAGACGAAACCACAAAGTAAGAAAACATTTTATTTCAAGAGAATATTTTGAAAACAAGATACAAAGAGAACATAAGATGGAATCTTATTGTAACCGGATGAAGATCCAAGAATGATGAAGAGGGCATTTGAAACGCTTATGATGATTGTAAAGAATGCATTGAAGAATCCAGATGAAGAAAACATACAGGAGAATCCGTCTGACGAACCGCTTGTTCCAGAGCGAGTTGGGAGAATCAAAGAAGGTATCGAGTTTATGGAGCTTTGTGGATTCACGAGAGTGGAAGTGTTTCTGTCGAACCACGAAGCAGACATCTTGCAGCTTCGAGACGCTGCGTTTCTGTTGCAATCCGCGATTACCAATCCTTTCTTTCGTCTTCTCTCCAAAGAAGCAGCTGAAGACTTATGAACAATGTAAGCTTTGTCTTTCTTACATGTTTTATGTTCCATTAACACATAAATAACTGAACCATCATCTCTTCCTGATCCTAAAATGTTTGATTAACAAAGTATTAGTTTGGATCTTTTGTTATTATTACTAATACAAAGGGAGAAAGAGATGATAGAAAATGGTTATATAATTCTACGATGAAATCAAACAATTAACAACAAAAATGTTTCAGGTTCGTTACATACCAAATTGATTCTAGTATGCCTTACAACGTGGTCCTGTTCACAAGCCTGGTTTGTTATCTGTATATCAAAGAATTGTTGTCTCCTCCATAGACGTGTAGGTGGAGAAGAAAGATTCATGCAAAGCCAAGGTAATTTTTCAATCCTTCCTAGACAGGCTTTGTGAACATTTGAGGCTAAATTCTCCTAACAAGTTTTCTGCTTTTGATTCTGACTGTTTGTTATTTTCAGCAGGAAAGAAAAAAAAAACAGGTGGGATCAAGCTGTTGTTTTTTCAAGATTCTCAGCCAAGATCAGAGGGAAGACCATAAACTAGATAATTGGTGATAAGTGAAGTGACACATATCTCTTATATATTATTAATGATCCCTTTCAACTATCGATGTGAGACTTTATGTCTTAATACGCATCTTCGAGATAATGGGGCTGAGCCTTAATCTCGGAATGTTCGAGCTTGGATCCATGACATCAATTTGGGTCTGGGTTGTCGATGATTAGACAACTTTGGATCGGATCGGGTTAAACTGCAACTATCGATGTAAAGTGTCCCATATTTCTTATATATTACTAATGATCCTTTCCAACTATTGATGTGAGACTTTATGTCTTAATAGATCATTGGTCTTGTGTTCTTCATTTCTGGCCGCAACTTTATTAGTTGTAGGAGTTGCTGCAGCATGGCAATACTTTTCAGAAGACAAGTAGAATTAGGTTTGTACTTGGAAGAGTTGCACGAGATGCATCAACGAGGGATATTGTACCTTGCAAGACTAGGATTAGTTGATGACTTGCAAGTTATAGTTTATCCAAATGGACTTTTAAGGTATTGATACGGTTCTTCTTTCTAACAATTGGTACTAGAGCTTTAGAACCAAATTTTGTGTTTGACATTGGAAATTGCCAGAATTCGTTCATGCTTAAGTAATACTCTGTCTATCCCATTATATATATATTTTTTGTTTTTGTTTTTTTGTCTAAAAGCATAATGTTTAAGAAAACATGTAAATTATATTTTTTCCTTTTCACAAGAAAATGTCAGTTTCCATTATTTTTTTTACAAAGAATATCATTTTACATTTCCAATATCATTTCTTACATTAAATTTATGTTTACTATCCACCCAAATTCATTTTATTTAATTTTAATCTAATCAGTAATATATTAAATAAGAGAATTTTTCACTTAATATGTATAACAATTTTTATGCAAAAAATAAATGTAATTGACTTTTGTGATTATTTACATTGAAAAATCTTTTAGTACTTAATGAAAAATATTTTAACAAATCATAAAATATTGTACAACATAAATAACTACAAAAATCAAATACATTTATTTTTTGCATAAAAACTTAGTTTTATTTTTTATTCTTGTTTTACAAAAAGTATCATTTTACATTTCCAATGTCATTTTTACAATAAATCTATATTTAATTTTCACCCAAAATTCACCTTCAATGAATCTATTTTTTAATCAAATTATTAATTAAGGGAAATTTTCACTTAATATGTATAAAAAGTTTCTACGCAAAATAAATAAATAAATGTATTTTATTTTATCATCATTGAAAAAATCATTTAATATTTAGTGAAAAATAGTTTAACCAACCATAAAACTATTGTATAACATAAATGATTACAAAAATCAAATAATTTAATTTTTGCATAGAAACTTGTTTTCAGTTTTCTTTCCTTGTTTTACAAAGAGAATCATTTTATGTTACTATTATCATTTTTACACTAAATTTATATTTATCTGTCACCCAAAATTCACTTTATTTTAATCTAATTAATAATATAAGTATTAAATAAGAGTGTTTTTCACTTCATACATATAACAAGTTTCTATGCAAAAGCTAAATGTATTTGACTTTTGTGATCATTACATTGAAAACATCATTTAGTATTTGATGAAAATTAGTTAAACCAAACATAAAAATATTGTAAAATATAAATGATCACAAAAATAAAATCAATTTTAATTTTGCATAGAAACATATTTTTATTCGTAAACATCTTGTGGAGTATTTGTATTATAAAATTCACAAAATAGCATTAATTGACCATAAATCTTTGACCGACGGGTCTACAATTAAACGCATAGGAAGCGTTGTGTATAAATATAGTTTGCTGTATAAATATACAGTTCATCCAATCTCTGTTATCACTTATCAGAACCTTGAGAAACCAATGATCTGAGCAGCCGGATTGAGGTAATGTCGGCAAAACAAAGGGTTAATGGAAGCATTGAGGTGAAGAAGGAAAATAAAAAGGCTAAAGATGAGTCGGCATCCAGTCATGTTACTCTGAGAGTAAAGGGTGTCAGGTAAGATAAGGATGGTAACTGAATCTTTACACCATCCACTTTAACATAGGACGAGGAGGCACTCAGAGTGTTCAGGGTGAGAAGTAACGTTGAGATGGGTAAATTGATGGAACGGTACAATGATGTGAGAGGTGTGGAGTGGAGCACATATGTCTTCTTATCGGAGGATGGCTCGAGGATTCAAGAGTATCATACACCTAATGAGGTATGTATAGAGATCCTTACATATATATAGAATAAAGTCATTCATAAAATGATCTTGTTTTACTGTGCTTGTTAGTGTTGGAGCTCAAGGATGGCGATCAAATTGATGCAGTGTTGGTCAATCTTCAATAACAGTTTGAGTCTTGAGTGTTTGTGGCGAATGTATCAGGACGTAGATTTCTATATAAATAAATTGATCATAGTTCTGTATTTTTGTATGTTCGTTCATGTGCATAAATAGAAGTAATTCTTGATGTATGTTGGTTGAACAGAAAGTGTTATAGTTGAGGTTGATCGTGGATTGCTTAAACAGCTTGAAGATATGGGATTTTTCATTGTTGGGCTTTGGTGATGAAAATCATTAGTTATGATTTAGCCCACGACTGGGTATGTCATTTAGGAACGGGCTTGTTTCTATTGGGCTAAAGTTTAGTTTAACCTATTTATCCTTGTAATAGATTTAGTATATAAAGCTAAGCATGTGTGGGATTAGGGTATGCCTTAATCAGAGAGATTGAGAGGAACCCTAATAGCTTGTAATCTGTGGTTGTAGTGGATTACTGGAAAGCTCCAGGCCGAGACGTAGGATCACACATTGTGATCTGAACTCGTTAATTCTCTGTGTCTTTTACTTTATTGGTCAAATCAAACAAATAAACAGAAGTGAGATCCAAATCTCTACATCCATGGCCCGAACAGCATCATTCAGGTATGCATAATACCACTTCAAAACAATCCCAGATTCATTCTTTTATGTCGCGTCACTTAATATCCAGGCAACTCTAGCCTTGAAACAGTTGTGAATTGGATCATAGACCATGAGAACGATTTGCAGTTTGACAAGATACCTTTGGTATGCATTCATGTTCGTTTATTTTTCATAGATTCCGTAGAATATTTAATCCAGAGTGATCTTTTGCAGGTGGAGTTTAACATTGAGATTGAGTCTCCAAATCCACATGATGATACGGCAGAAACTGCTCAGGCTAGAGCAAATGAACTAAAGTTAGTTAATCTCCCATTTTAACATGTCTGCATATTTTTTTAAGCTTCATCCTCCACATGGGCACATGACTTGTTTATGTATTATTCCTCAGGAACGAGCTCGTAAGTTAAGAGAAGAAGAAGAACGGTATGACTCATACCGTATGAGAGACAAGGCATGCCCGGATTGCCAACGGAAGCTGAATGTACATTGACGTCAACTCTAGTTGCTCCACTTGACACTAAGGTACACAGTTTCGACCTCCATTGTTTGTTGCCTTTAAACTATGAAGAATGTGACAAAATTTCCACTAACATTAAAACTGGATCATTGGTCTTGTCTTCTAAATTTCTGGCCACAACTGTATTAGTTGTAGGGATTGTTGCAGCATGGCAATACTTTTCGGCAGACAAATAGAATTAGGTTTGTACTTGGAAGAGTCGCACGTATCAACGAGGGATGGAGAATCATTTCAAATGGCTCTATTTTTGAAAAGAAAAATTGTTATCCTTTTTAATCTCTGATACCCTATTTGTTTTAATGATATGTTGAAAGACCAAATTGTTCATGCTTTCATGATTTAAAAAAAAAACAAAATTAATTAAAAAACAAAACAAAACAACCTGAGCAGTTCGCGCAGCCGCCTAGTTCGGGGAGCGCCACCGTTGTCGTTAACCACGTCGTTCTCCACCTCCGATGTTAGAATCTAGATTCTTGAAACTTTGTTGGGTTTGAAAATTGAGATTTCCTTGGATTTGATTTGTATGCATTGGTGGAGAATGGAGGTTCGTGTTTTACCATTGTTTTGGGTCGATTAAGACTCTAAATTAGTTACAAATGCATTGGGTATGCATTTCAGTGGTTGAATCGTAGTGCATTAAAAGTAAATTTAAACACGAAACCGATCTAATTTGAGTAGAGTTCATGTTCATGCGGAGACCTATGTAAAACTAATATTATTGTTAAATGTTTTATAACTTGTAAAACTAGTATTACCGAAAATCATGAGTTATTGATTAAAATATGGTGGACAACTAGTGTTATTGAATGAATTTTTTTATTATTGTTTATGCAGGATAGAATCAGCAACAACTCGTCCAAAGACGTGAAACAAAAGACGGCCAAGATAAGGACTTCATGGTTGTTATTTGGAAGTTGTTATAGAGTTTGATTATAACTTCACTTTTTGTTTTTGTAAGACTTTGTCTCTAATTTATAAGACATGTATGTACGATTTATTTTGGTATAGCTTGTATAACTATTTGTCGTATATGTTTTGATGCTGGGTAATACTGGTAATACTAGTATTAATAAAAAGTTGTGAAATTTGTAAAATCATATTAACAAGTATCATTTTAACAAAATTTAAATTAATCAATATATTAATGCATAAAACTACCAGAGTTATAGGTTAATCGAATTATATGTTAATCGACTTAATAGACATATAACGGAAGAAACTACATAATATAATTCTTATACTTCTAAAATCATTTTGCAACTAATAACCAAATAAGAAGAAAAAAAGTTTCAAAAATCTAGATTTTAATGAAATAAATGTATAAAACAATCATATTTACATAATCGATTTATATCAATTGTAAAACTACAAAACATAATTTTAGATTATGTAATACTAAATAAATTGATAAACATATAAAGTATAACCATTTGAAAAAAAAAACTATTTGAAACTTCTATAAAACTACTATCTTAGGTAATAATGTGCATTAATTTTTGGCACCAAAATAAATTTTATCTCATTGTCTCTTTCTTCTCGTCTGGTTCATTTCTAATGATTTTATTTTCTGATTCTCCGTATTTGTCTCACATATAATCGATGTGACGTTTCTGTTTCGAACTATTATCAAATCACCAACTTTAATGCAGGGGACATACTTGCCGTCAATCCTCGATTCCCTTGCCATCTCCAAACCCGAAAAGATAACCCCCACACAACTACACTTAAATCATCATCATAACACCTCTCTCTCGGAGAATCGACACCTTTTTAAAGACGAAACCCTAAAGAAATTTCCTTTAAATCCTCGATGCATGCATAAAACCATCAAACACAGAGAGCCTTAACAAAAAACATCTCCAAAAACAGAAAGAAGTACCGCAAAAACAGAGAGAAGGAAAACACCACAACATAGACAACAAGAAGTCTATTGTAAGTCACAACTCCCGATTGAAATCCTAGTCATGATCGTCGGAAAACTCGGCAAAACTTCCTCCGCCAATTACTCTAACGCTAGATCAAAATGCACCAAATGAAAGAAGCCTCCAAGAATCCTAGAGTCTTGCATATTTTATGCATCTCATTGCTGGTCAAGAAGTCTCTCCTTGCGCTTGCACACATGAAGTTTCTGGAAATATTCGTAGATAACGAGAACTTCGCCGCTTACTTCATTTGAGGTATTATTTCTTATTTCATTGAGGACGACCGATAACGGAATGGCATATTTACAGCATGGGAAAATTAGGGAGTGTGTCGATTTGATTAAGGAGACTTCTTACCTTTACGATGTGCTCCGCCTCCTCCATGGCGATACTGAAGAAGGCGAAGAGTTAATGGCCTTGATGAACTGGTAGGATGATATGAAGAAGCTGATGACATTTGTGCGAGTTTGAGGAAGTCACTGCATGACATTAATGTTTGAAAGAAGCGGGTGTACGTCCAATCGTTGATGAACATGATGCCCCATGAATCTTGTCACCTACGCGATCGGCGAACCGGCTGCCCAGACTGCTTTCATTACAAATGTGTTTTGAAATCATGTATTGAAGACCTTCTTGCTTGTTTTAATTTATCGTTCTCTGTTTTTTTTTATAATTTCTCGTCTTCTGTAGTACTCTGTTTTTTATATATAAAAGATTGTCTCTTATATCTCTGGAATGTCTTGTCTCCACCATTTTCTATGAAAATCGAATTCGAAATCAAGTACAACTAGAGTAGTTATATCTAGGTTTACGAAGAATGCATAAATGACGTTGGAGAATTAATTTGAATGTTGAAAAAGTTTGAAATTGAGAAGAAATTTTTTGAAATTTTGGGTTAGGTCCGATTCACATGTTATATCCGATAGAAGTTGGTTTACGCCCGAATATCGACCGTAATTTTGTAAAATTTGTTTCAGTTTTTGGTAACTTACATATATTTTGATTTTTTTTTAAATGTTAGAAAAAATAAATTTACAACGGGGTTATTTAAAATTTTCTTTTTCGGAGATAGAGACATTTGAGATGATAACTCACGAGAGAATGTATCCTGCAAAACTAGGATTAGTCGATGACTTTGCAAGACTAGGATTAGTTGATAACTTTGCCAGAAATAGTTAATCTAAATGGGCTTTTAAGGTGTTGATACGGATCTTCTTTCTAACAATTGGTATTCGAAGTTTAGAACCAATTTTTATGTGTTGACATGGGTTCATAAGTCTCCGTCTATCCCATTATATAAAGATATTTTTGTCTAAACGCCTTAAGTTGTAAGTTCAATAAAACATGTAAATTATATTTTTTTTCCCGTTTCACAAAAGAGTGTTATTTTATAGTTTTGTGTATAAAAAATTTATGTGCAAAAAATTAATTTAATTGATTTTTGTGATCATTTACATTGAAAACATTAATATTTAGTGAAAAATAGTTTAATTAGTCATAAAAATATTGTATAATATAAATAATTACATTTAATTTTTGCATAGAAACTTATTATCATTTTACATTATCAATATCATTTCTTACATTATATTTATATTTATTTTTCACCCAAAATTCATTTTCAATGAATCTATTTTTTATCAAATTAGTAATACATTAAATAAGTGAATTTTTTTACTTAATATGTATAAAAAGTTTCTATGCAAAAAGTTAAATGTTTTAGATTTTTGTGATGATTTACATTGAAAACATCACTTAGTATTTAGTGAAAATAGTTTAACCAACCATAAAATATTGTATAATATAAAAAATACAAAAATCAAATACATTTAATTTTTGCATATAAACTTGTTTTCAGTTTTTTTTTTTTTTTTTTTTTTACAAAGTATCATTTTACATTTCCATTATCATTTCTTACACTACATTTATATTTACCTTTCACCTAAAATTCACTTTATTTAAATCTATTTTTTATCTAGTTAATAATATATAAAGGAATTTTTCACTTATATATATAACAAGTTTCTATAAAAAAATCAAATATATTTGACTTTGTGATCATTTACATTGAAAACATCATTTGGTATTTAACCAATAATAAAATATTGTATCATATAAATGATCACAAAAATCAAATCCATTTAGCTTTTGCATAAAAACTTGTTTTCATTCTTAAACATCTTTTTATATATAGATGGAGTAATTGTGTTATAAAATTCATAAAATAGCATTAATCCATTTTTTATAGATGGACTATTTGTGTTCTAAAATTCATAAAAATAGCAATAACTGACCATAAATCTTTGACTGACGAGTCCCCTCTACAACTAAACGCATGTGAAGCGGTGTGTCTTCGTCTCTTCATCTTCACTCATTAGTTTGCTGTATAAAAACACAGTTCATCCCATCTCTGTTAACAGAACTTTAAGTAACAAATTACCTGATCAGCCGGCTGAGGTAATTAATGTCGTCAAAACGAAGGGTTAATGGAAGCATTGAGGTGAAGAAGGAAGGGAAAAAGGCTAAAGTTGATCAGTCGGCGTCCACTCATGTTACTCTGAGAGTCAAGGGTCAGGTAAGATTTGGTAACTGAATCTCTTCATCATCGACTTTAACATGACTGTAGAATATGTGTGGATATATAGGACGAGGAGGAACTGAGAGTGTTTAGAGTGAGAAGGAACGTTAAGATGCGTAAACTGATGGAACTGTACAATGATGTGAGAGGCGTTGAATGGGGCACATATGTCTTCTTATCGAAGTATGGCTCGAGGATTCGAGAGTATCATACACCTAATAAGGTATGTATAGATATTTTTACCATATAGAAGTCATACATAAAATGATATTGTTTTTACTGTGTTTGTTAGATGAAGCTCAAGGATGGAGATCAAATTGACGCCATGCTGCATCAAGGAGGTGGTGGCGAATGTATCAGTACACAGATCTGTTGCTTCTATTATAAGATTTGAATAGAATCAAAAGTTGCAAACTTTGATGAAACAAAAGTAACAAAGAAGATGTTTTCTGTATCACAAAATCATAAATATAATCTAATATATGTTCAAATGCTACATCCTCTACCAAACACCATTATAACATGGCAATATATTTGCTCTTGACAGACGCTAGATCATTGCTCTTGTCTTCACATTTTTCTTACACAGACAAGTATACACTAGTTAGGTTTGTACTTGGAAGAGTCACACATGATGTATACTCTACAAGACAAGGATTAGTTGATGACTTGCAAGTTAATCCAATGGGCTTACAAGGTTACAACACATATGGGTCTTCTTTCTAACAATTGGTATTAGAACGTTATTTTTTATGTGTCTTCTTTCTAACTCTTTATGTATTGACATGGACTCACGTTGGAAATGGGCAGGGATCGTTCTGGTTAAGCGTAGTTAGCATTAATTGACCATAAATCTTTTGACTGATGGCCTGATGGGTGTCCCCTCTACAACTAATTGCATATGGAGTGGTGTGTCTTGTCTTTTCATCTTCATTCACTAGTGCGTCTTGTCTTTTCATTATCTCTGGTATCTGTATTACTTTTAGAAGCTAATGATCTGGTTAGTGATGTCTATATAGAGTTAATGGAAACGTTGGGGTGAAGTGAATAAGGTGTTAGAATTTGTGTATATATCTTTGCATTATTTTAGATTTACCCTAGTACGATCTCCACCTCTCACCTGTATTTATACTATTGTATATCTATTAAGCCATTATATAGATTCTCATATCCACACTAATCATCGCACGTCGATCTCTAAAACCTAATGTCAACAATCACAACATCCTCTGCTAAAACCACACTGGTTTTCAACACTATGGACCCTAAAACTCCCTTGATATCCGTCAACATGTATCAGGACAAAGTTTCTATATAAGAAATAGCTCGTAGTTATGCATGCAGAAAAGAATAAGATCTGTTGCTTGTGTAACAAGAAAGAATAGAATCAAAAGCTTTTAACTTTGAGGAAACGAAAGCAACAAAAGTACGATGAAAGAATATAATCTACCGAACACCATTATACCATTCCAGAAATGTTATGTTCCATTAACACATATATATCTGAACTATCATCTCTTCCCGCTCCTAAAATGTTTGGTTAACACATAATGGTAGTATGGTTCTTTTGTTAATAAGCTATACAAAGTGACAAAGAAATGATAGAAAATGGTTTTGTCTTATTATAAGATGAAATGAACTAATTAGCATGTGGCCTATTAGCTCAGTTGGTTAGAGCGTCGTGCTAATAACGCGAAGGTCACAGGTTCGAAACCTGTATAGGCCAATTAATTTTGTTGCCATAAAAACTAACAACAAATATTTTTCCGTTACATACCAAATTAATGGTATGGATATCTTAACCATCGTTACTAAGACTGTTTACAGGCCTGTTTCAGTAAACTTCTATCCAAAAGGTCAGGGCCCAATAATATATAATTATGCCCAAAATATATTCATATCTCATTTACGTGTACCCGATTTTACCCGGTTCGATCCGGTTATGTTTGATAGTAGTCTTACGATACTATCGTGGAGCTGTCGATAATTGTCGATATCGGAGTTGGAAATATCTTTTTTCCGTTCGAGGAGTCACCTCTTTCTGTGATTTTGGATAGAAATTAGGGTTTGCTGTTTCCTCTTGGAGAGGTATGTAACTCGGAGACTGTTAATAGAGCTGTAGTTCTATCTTTCGCTTTTCTCCCTCAATACTCACTGCGATTTTGTTTTGTGTGCCCTAATTAGGATTTAGGGAGTTTTTCCGCCATCCTTAAGATGTATTCTGATCTAGTGGAGGCTGAGACTGTGACCAGAAAAACGGTAAAGAACCGTCTCAATGGCGGTTCCGGCGACTTCTCTTCTCGCGGGAGACAAGTCACGAGGAAGAGGTTCTTCTTTTTCTCACTCTAACCTCCTTCATAGTGCTTATTTTTGTTTCTGTGTATCGTAGTTAAACTTGCTTAGCCCATGGATCCTTCAAGTTGGTGGTTAGGGTTATGAATTTCGAGTTCTGAATCTCCTCTGTGGTTTGTGTAGGTAGACTAGCTGATTCTCTTGTTTGTATAATTTATGCAGCTTTGCTACTTCCTTACAATTTTCAAACAGTTTTAGTGTAGCCGTCTTCGAGTTTCTACACTGATAATTAATTAAGGAGATTTTTAGCTCTCTATTCTTGCTTCTGTGATGTCTCCATCCTCATTGTGTTCTTTACCTTTTCTCTTAGCATAAGGTTGGAAAGATAGTCTGATGAAACGTATTAACCTTATGACTTTCAGAGGTAGGCCAAATGACGATAAATGGGAGCATGATCTTTTCGATGATGACAAGCCTCGAATTTCAAGTATGCTTTTTGAGCAGCTGTGACTTTTCCTTCACTGTTTAAATTTACAAAGTATATCTCTTTGGTTGTTGACTGTTTGCTGATTGACTAACCAAGATCGCAGAGTTGACCCTAAAGATCTCCGCTTGAAGCTCCAAAAGAAACATCATGGCTTGCAAAGTCGATTAGGGGAGCCGGATCTGCGCCAAAAGTTATCAGGGACAAAGAATCCACAACAAAAATCTACAAGGGTGGCTAGTAGATCAGCTGTAAAGAACAGTTCAGGTGATACCAAATCTGAGACTAGAACAGCTTCGGACAAAGCTACGAAGAATAAACCACAGCAGGCAATATAATTCTTCTTTTCTCCAACTACTGTTTTCCATCAGTATATAATGTCGTATATAGCATTCGACTGAATGACTGTTTTAGCACAAGTTCTCAGTTGGTATCTTTTGGTTCAGGCTGACATGTCGGTTGATACCTTCCTGGAATCATTGGGTCTTGAAAAATACTCAACCTCATTTCAAGTTGAAGAGGTATGTAATTGTATTTACTGTTAAATTACTTCTTGCGTTCTCTTCTTACTGTTTTTCTGTCTTTTACAGGTTGATATGGATGCTCTTATGCATATGACAGATGATGACCTCAAAGCTCTGCTCATACCAATGGTAAAATACATTATAAACTGCCACATGATTTATTTGTACCATGCTTAATTTTAACTTGCCTTAAGAAGTTTGTAGAACAATCGTTATCTCCACTTCAATCCATTCATGACCACAGATAAGAAATATGCATGCATCACCATGCTTAGATTAGAGTTATCTGTGTGAAATCCATTTGCTCTGTTTTTTACAAGGTGTGTTCATTATTTCAGGGCCCTAGGAAGAAGATACTTCTTCAATTGGGATCTAAACGTGGATAGATGTGCATGTTGCTTCAAGCTTAGGGTGAATGATTGTCAGAAGGATCCTGCAGTTCACTTTTTATTGTCCCTTTTCTTTCCCATCTGTATCTGAAGAGACAAACAAGTAGGAAGAGTTTTGAGATTAAACAGTTGTGTAACCTTAGAGAAAAACGTATTGAAAAACCGAAACTCAATGGTGAGTTGGGGAAAAAAAAACGTTTTGAGCTTTCGGATCTTGCTTCTCTTGATGAACCTTTGTAGAAGCAAAGGGCACAAGAAGGTTAGAAACAAACTTGTTCCCTTTGGTAAATACTTCATCCTAGCGAAGTGACTGAAGCTGGACACAGTTGAAGGTGAACCAAGCTTGCTAAAAGCACGAATGAAAAGATAATAAATTTTCAGCGGTGGTGCTAGGTTACAGTAGTCTTCCATATCAACATGAGTCAGAAGCCGAGGATGAGCTAGGACAGTTTTGGTTTTGCAACTTGTATCTATGTGTTGATAATGATAAAACAAACCAGAGAGAACAGCAGCCGTCTTAGCTCAGTGGTAGAGCGCGTGACTTTTAATCCCGTGGCCGTGGGTTCGATCCCCACAGACGGCGTCTTCTTCTCATTTTTTTATTTATAAATCTTCGTTAAGTAGTTGCTGCTTTGTTCCGCGGTTCACTTCCTTCACTTTAATCATCATCTTCCTCATTGAGTAAACTTTACTAGTGTGATAATATAACAATTAAAACAAGTCATTTTGTAATATGAAATCTAATGGTCTTTGCAGCTCTCTTTCTTGGCATACTCAACATGGATTTTGATGTAACTGTCGACAATCACATTCCACAGTCAATAGAGACAGCAAGAACAGTTTTCAGAAGACATTTAACAACCATCCCATATACTGAAAACAAAAATGCTGCAAGAATTCCTGCAACTGCAATCCTCACCATTGTTAACAACAAACACTCCAACCCAACAATCTTATATCAACTCTTAGTTTTCCCCAAAATTTGGCTTTGGAGCTTTTGGTTGTCTTCTAACAATTTATCATACTCCAGCAGTAGCTCTGCAGACTGTTTTTGGAGAGCCGTGACATGGGTTTCAGCAGTTTCGAGCTTCTTCTCTTTCTCTTTCGACACGGTCTCTGCTTTCTTAAGTCTCTCTGAAACAGAAGACAGTTTTTCTTGCAGCTGCTTCATTTCCTTGGAGGCTTTCTCCTCTTTCTCCTTCAGTTCGGCTCTCTCTTTTTGGAGATGTTCAAGTTCTTCTTTTGATGACCCGACGTTGCCTTTTAAATTGATTAGCTTTCTGAGGTAGTGGTGCGTTCTGTCAATTATGAAGCCGAGAAAAAGTACGACTCCTGCAAGATCATCAAGGTTTTGAGCTTCAAACGTGTTTTTCATTATGTACACTTTGCAAAGCTCAACACTTTTCAGAACTTAAAGAATTTCAAATCTCATTTAAACTCAAAAGGAAGATTACAAAATAACCAAAATAACTATTGATAAGAGAGTGCGTCAACCCAAATTGCTAAATAAGCAAATCAGATCAGATTAATATCATCACTCTAGCTACAACAAAGCTTAGATGAATTCACTAATAGCTGAATTAGCGTTTTGAAAACCATGGAGCAATGAGAACATCTAGATTATGAGCAACAAGGCCAAGATTTCAACTTTTGTTCAGAACCCATTAGCTAAACACTAATCCAGACGACCAATTAAAGCAACAATCACCTGAATTATTCACTAACAAAGCCATATGGGTTCTGCTTAGAAGCAAGAAAGAAGAGAGAAACTAACCCATTAGAGTAGCTTCAAGCAAGTGTGTTCTCCAAAGGACCTGATCCATAGGAGACATTGTCCCGAGCTTTGCACCCTTGTTCTGGATCTTGACAATGCTCATGAGATTGGAGAAGAGGATAACAGACATGGTTCCAGCGATGGTTTTCACAGTGGCAGGACCTTTCCCCATCTTCAACTGGTCAAGGGTTTTAATCACAAGCTCCCTCAATGGGCCAATCTTAATCAATAGTAGGAATGCAATCGCACCCTCCACAAATAGAACCAGAAACAGTAGCTGAATCATGTCTGATTCCCTAAAAAAGTTTGTTCCTTTACCACAATTCACGAATAAGGTAAACCCTACAACCCAACACCTAGATTTCTGATACTAGGATTTTATCGGATTAAAAGAGGTATCAATTCTCTTAACTATCGCTTAGTAAGAGGATCGAACCAATCCGGGACAAGACTAAACCAACAAGAATGCACAAAACCCTATTAGCTAAGCCAAACTCAAGTTTATAAGGAAACTCTAACAATTCTAAGTGCAATTAATCAAAGACAAAGCAAACTAAACAAGCAAGATATCACTAATCAAGATAAAACAAAGATAATCAAATAAAGAAGACAAGGTTTATGGGCTAAGGTCAATGAATAGAACCATCTAGAGCTAACAAGGATGTCTAAACAATCAATCAAAGAAGCAAATCTCAAGCTAGGAACAATAACAATTGACTAATCCAATTTCTCGGTACTAATCACTTTCCCTAATCACATTTCAAGATCAAATTCTCATTTGTGAAATAAGATAAGGCAAGCATTAACAATCAAGTTCCATAAGCTAATAATCATTCTAAACATTCATTCCCATGAGCTAGAATATGAAAATCCCCTAATAGATCATAGCTTGCATTTCATCAAACACTTGGTGTGCAACAAAAGCCAAAGGATCTAGATTAACTTGATCATTGATAACCTAGCATTAAGAACATCTAGAAGGGTGAGATCAATCATAAATAAGCTTTAAACATCCTTGATTCACTCTAAATAGCCCTAATCTACCTAACCCATAATCCTTGAATGAGACTACTCACTAACCATGCTAAGTTCAACAAAATCCATAAGAATAGTGTCAAACATGATGGTTAGTGAAGGATTAAAGAAAAGAGATGAAGAATCAAACCAAGACAACTCTAGGATTAAGAAAAGATTCAATCTTCTTTTACAAAGTGTTTAGAACAAAAATAAAGCTTAAGAGATCCCAAAAATTAGGTTTTTAGGCTTAAATAGTGAATAGGGGCGAACCGGGTCAACCCGGGACAAACCGGGTGTTGACCCGGATCCAACGGGTCAAAACTGGTCAAAGCTCAGAAAGTCAACGGTTTGGGACTTGGCCGCGACCGTAACCGCGAGTTGATACGGCGTCGATGTTAGGGTTGCTCGCGGTTGTATCCTTGCCGCTACGCGGACCGCGGGACAACACGGCTCAAACTCATGCGGGGCTTGCGTTATGGATGCTCACCGCGACGTACACCGCGAGACGGACAGCTCAACTCGTCGACGGGGGGGGGGGGGCTTTGCGTGCTCGGCTCCGGGGGGGGGGGGGGGGGGGGCAAAGGCTTATGGGCCTTACGTCTCGTGCATGCTCGTGCGTTAACGTAGCATGGTCAGCACACTTTTGTTGACTGGTCCTTATCTTACTCGTTGACCTTTTCCAGCTTTGTTTCCTGTGCTCTTCTTGTTATCCAAAGTCAACTGAGCACACCATTTTTTACTTTGGCCACTTCACTCACGTTACATATGGCTCTTTTGTTTAGTCAGCTCATTATAGTTGTTTTCTCCACTTGTTCCATGCATTCCATTTGTACCTAAAGAACTCAAGACACACTCCAAAATAATACTAAAATATGCATAACTTTAATTTTAAGGATTCTAACCCTTAGATACATGATTTTATAATTAGATGCATGAAAATGAATGTAATGTACAAGAATACTAAGAAAATTATGATGCTAAAATCTATAAATTATGCATATATCAATTCCCCCAAACTTAAACCTTGCTTGTCCACAAGCAAGCATCAACAACTCAAAAGCAGTTAGGGAGAAAGGTTTGAAAATGGGAACTCAAAACCACAAGACTCACAACAAGATACAAGATCTTTCAAAGAAGTTACAAGCTGCTCTAATCATTAACTATCCATGTACTTCCACATTACCATTCCCTCAATCCCTACTCCAACTCCCGAGATCCTATAGAACACAAGCAATCATCAACTCAATTCCTTACATTCATTTAAAAGTTCAGTGCGATCTCACAAAGGGGCAATCAATCAATTCCCAATTGGCAAGGTTCAAGAGAGGCTATTTGAGGTGGCTTAGTAGAGTTTCTTTTGGGGTGGTTAACTCTCGAGAATAGGAGCAATTGGCATTACACAAAATCTATCTAAGAAAGGGAACAATTCATGCATACAAAGCTCTTTTCTCACTGTTCTACCCAATCCTAGAAGATTTCTTTCTAAACATTCCCATAATGAAAGATAAACTCTCACCAAACCCCCAACTCAATTACCAAAACACTCACCCATTTAGCCCTTTTTTTTTTTTCTTTCTTTTCTTTGTCACTAGGAAACACTTAATTGATCTTTCTCTTTTTCAAACTTGAGCAAACTCTTTCATAACTAACCCCTCTTAACACTTGATTTTTCTTTCTTTTCTTTTTGCTTCAATCTAGGGGCCTTACTTCTTTTTCTTTCTTTTTGCACAAAGCTCTCTTCTTACTTGATTTCCTAGTGACTTCTTTTTCCTTTAGAACCTTATTCAACTCTTTTCATTGATCCTTTCCATTCCCAAAACAACTCTCATCTCTCCCCCAAACTTGTTTCCCATCCTAGTGCTAGACTCTTATGGCAAATAGAGCTAGCTAAAATGAGAAAAGACCATTTGTCGTTCCCGATACTCTCAAGTTTTTGCACATGCCAAAAGCTATCAAGAACAGGCCTCACTCACAAATCATTTTGGCTTCAAGGAAAGGTTTAGGGTCTTTGGGTAAGGAGAGCCATGATCATAAGATCAATGGTTGCCCGAGTTAATCAAGAGAGTGGTAAAAGGGAAAGCATAACTCGGGCAAGGATCATGGGATTGCATTTCAAGCCCCTAAGCAAGATATTTCGATAGTCAAATTAAGTCCAATATCAATGGATTGAGTTTAATTCATGCAAGCTTCACAAGGATAGGGAATTTCGGAATCTCAAAGTCAAGCAATGGGTTTTCCTTTGTTTTGAAAATCAATTAAAGCAACGAGCAACTTAATTGGTGAGCCTCTACAAGGCAAAATCATCATTGTCCCCAATGCATGAATCCTAAACTACTAACTAGACTCGATCTTACATGCTTCTTTTTGTGAAAATTTTTGAAAATTTTTCGATTTTTTTTTGGTTTTTCTATGCCATAAATTAAATGCATGAGACTCAAAATAGAGAACGAAAAATAAGATCAAAACAAACGCGATTAGCAACTGGTCTCTCCCCCAAACTTACTTCACACCGTCTCGGTGTGAAAGAAGAAAGGAAGAAAGACCGGGAAAAACAAACAAACTCAAGAAGAGAGAAAAAGCAAAATATTTACAAGGCTGGAGTGTGTTACTTGGAGCTTTAAGTGGAGTGGAATGGGATGAGATCTCAATCCTTTGTTGATTTCGCCATGACCTAGGCTCATTCCGATTGATCCCCAACTTCACCTACTGACCAAAACCTGATAAAACTTAAGGAAAGAACATCAAAAATAACAAGCAAAAGATCATATGTACAAGGATAAACATGGGAATGTCTCCCAAGTGCGCTTTTGTTTAGAGTCGTTAAGCTCGACTGTTCAAACCGATTTTTAGGCGGTTGAAGAGCGAGTCCTGCCCTCGAGAGTGATGGTCAGGACCTGAGAAGTCAGCTCACTGAGATTGACTGAGTCACCTTGAAACCTTGGACTGATTGAAGCTTTAGGACTTGCAAATGGCCTAGACTTTCCCTTGGTCTTGACCTTGTACTCAATGTAGTCACCCTTCAAACCCAATGGATGCAAGCTGAGATGGTTGAGAGAAGTAGTAGTGTCAACAACTATTAGAGCTTCCATCTTGTCCTCATGTCCTTTTTCAGCTCTCTTAACTCCATCCAATCCATTGGTTAGAGCATTTCCATTATACCCATCAAACAAGGATTGTAGACTCTCACCATCCATTATCTCCTTTTCAAACTCTTGAGTCCTTGGAGGATTGTTGACAGCCTTATCCTTTTCAGCAATTGCAACTTTTGGAGACACCCTTGTCACCATATCCACAACCTTCTCCTTTGATCCTTTAACCTCCTTGGTAGTGAGCTTCATTGAAGATATGGACCCAACATACTCAATCCTTATGGGTGTAGGAGGAATTCCAATAGCTCTATCCACCCCCTTCTTTTGAGCACGTCCCATGTGCTCAGTCAATGATCCATATGTAGTGGGTTTAGGCCAAACTTCCTTACCAACATTTGCAAATAGCCTTGCTTCCTCTAACACATCATCCTCATTGGGAGAGAGAATGGCACCACAAGTGTGGAGAGATGTACTCCTCAAAGGATAGTAGACCTTGTTGTCAACATTATTCAGCACAGCACGTTTCTTTTTGAAGTCCATAGAAGCTCCAGTGGTATGGAGGAAAGAGGTACCAAGTAAGAGAGGTAGTTGGGTACTCCTCTTCATCTTCATGACAATAAAGTCAGTTGGGATTGTGCACTCACCAATCTTCAGTGGATAGTCCTTGATCATTCCCATTGGAGTTTTTGAGTAAGAGTCTCCAAATGTAATAGAAGATGGGTATCTTTCCATGCTCTTGATCCCAAGACTTTCCACCATGTCAAGAGATATCACACTCACAGTAGAGCCGGAGTCACACAATGCATCATTAATCTCCAAGTCTCCCAAAGTACAACTGATGGTAAATTTACCCGGATTGCCAAGCTTGGGAAGCACTTTTGGTGCTGTTTGGACAAGAGACACAATATCTTCAGCAAAAGTATCAGTAGCACGCATCACCTTAGCTGGTGCAACATAGGTAGGTTTAACTACAGTGGCCTTCATTTCCTTGAGAGGGACAGGTGCAGCCGGAGGGAGTTCATAACCATAGAGAAGTGCTTCTATCTCATCAACCTCTCGCTCATAGTCTGATTTCTCATAATCAACAGGAGAGAAGATAGCATTGCAGTAATCTTTCGGGTTCTTCTCCGGGTTTCCGGGCAATGTACCAGTAGGTCTAGAAGTAGAAGCGTGCGTGTTTTCAACATTGATCAAACGAGAAGTCAAATGCTGCAGCTCATTCTTTAAGTTCTTCACTTCCAATGCCCCACTTGCTTGCCCTTGGATGAGTTGCTGCATCATACCCTTTAACTCGCTGTCCAGACTTGAGGAAGAAGATGCTTGTGTCTGTTGTTGGCCAAATCCGGGTGGAGGGTATTGTGGCTTTGGAGCATATCCTTGTTGACCTTGAAACTGAGCCTTATTGCCAAACCCTTGCTGGTTAGTATAAGGGACAAAAGGCTGTTGTTGCTGAGTTTGTGTGAAGCCATGTTGCCCTTGTTGTTGAGCTTGAGCTTGGGGTTGAGCTTGGGGATAAACCTGATCTTGTGGGTTGGCAACATTGGGGTTTCTGTAAGAGAAGTTGGGGTGATTCCTGTAGTTTGGGTTGAAACCCCTGTTGAAACCTCCTTGGCCAGCAATGAAATTGATCTCTTCTTGGGTCATATCACCTTCAAGACTATAGAGAACGGGCTGAGAATCTTCGTAGTTGCCTACAAAGCTGATTTGCTTTTGACTAGAGCTGATCATCTTGTCTATCTTGTCATTTAGAGACTTGATTTCCTTCTCGTACTTCTCATCCGTAGAGGATGATCCTCTACTAGTCCGCTCATAGTCCTCATTGTAATTCCCATCACTTGTAGCAAGGTTTTCAATCAATTCCATAGCCTCATCAACTCCCTTGCCTAGGAAGTGTCCATTGCTGCAAGAATCAAGCATTGCCCTCATTCTAGGAAGCACACCTCGGTAGAGGTTACTGAGTAATGTCTCCTTGGTGAAACCGTGGTGTGGGCATTGAGTGGTGAGCTTATTGAACCTTTCCCAAGCTTCAGCGAAGGTCTCGTTGTTTCTTTGCACAAACCCGGATAACTCATTGCGGAAACGGGCAGTTCTCGTAGTTGAGAAGAATTTCTTCAAGAAAGCCTTCTTAAGGTCTGCCCATGTAGTGATGGAACCCGGTGGAATGGTGCTTTCCCAATCTTTGGCTCTGTCCGCCAAGGAGAAGACAAAGAGGCGCATCTTGAGACCCTCATCCGTCACACCGTTGAGTCTTGTAGTGTCACAGATTTTGTCGAATGTGTCTAAGTGCTTTAATGGATCTTCTGAGGAAATTCCATGGAATTGGTTGTTCTGCACCATATTCATGACCATGGCTCTAATTTCAAAATTGTTGTTGTTCACTGGTGGTGGAATGATGCCCCTTCGAATAGCATTCGTATCCGGTGTATCGCCATCACCAATGGCTCGAGCTGGTCTCTCACGATGAACCGGGATCCTGTTTCCCTGTCCATCTCTAGCATCCGCATCCTGGTGATGCTGCTCATGATGGCCCTGTTGGCCCTGTTGGCCCTGTTGGCCCTGATCCTGATGATCTTGTTGATGCAGATCCATAGATGGCTGCTCTAGAGGCTCAAGCTGAGGCTGATCTACTGTTTCCTGCTCCAACCCAAGTCTCTCTAAATGCACAGCTCGCTCTAGTGCTCTTCTCTCTCGTGCTAACTGTCTTTCAAGTGCTTTGATGTCTGAAACTCGCGCAACCAAATCAGTAGGTCCTCGGCTCCGCAAGTTCATGCACCTGACATCAAAGAGAAATGAAGAAGCAAAGTTAGTAACTCAGACTTAATCTAAAGAGGAAATGAAATCAAGTTGATCTATCCTTAGTCCCAAACCGGCAACGGCGCCAAATTGATACTAGGATTTTATCGGATTAAAAGAGGTATCAATTCTCTTAACTATCGCTTAGTAAGAGGATCGAACCAATCCGGGACAAGACTAAACCAACAAGAATGCACAAAACCCTATTAGCTAAGCCAAACTCAAGTTTATAAGGAAACTCTAACAATTCTAAGTGCAATTAATCAAAGACAAAGCAAACTAAACAAGCAAGATATCACTAATCAAGATAAAACAAAGATAATCAAATAAAGAAGACAAGGTTTATGGGCTAAGGTCAATGACTAGAACCATCTAGAGCTAACAAGGATGTCTAAACAATCAATCAAAGAAGCAAATCTCAAGCTAGGAACAATAACAATTGACTAATCCAATTTCTCGGTACTAATCACTTTCCCTAATCACATTTCAAGATCAAATTCTCATTTGTGAAATAAGATAAGGCAAGCATTAACAATCAAGTTCCATAAGCTAATAATCATTCTAAACATTCATTCCCATGAGCTAGAATATGAAAATCCCCTAATAGATCATAGCTTGCATTTCATCAAACACTTGGTGTGCAACAAAAGTCAAAGGATCTAGATTAACTTGATCATTGATAACCTAGCATTAAGAACATCTAGAAGGGTGAGATCAATCATAAATAAGCTTTAAACATCCTTGATTCACTCTAAATAGCCCTAATCTACCTAACCCATAATCCTTGAATGAGACTACTCACTAACCATGCTAAGTTCAACAAAATCCATAAGAATAGTGTCAAACATGATGGTTAGTGAAGGATTAAAGAAAAGAGATGAAGAATCAAACCAAGACAACTCTAGGATTAAGAAAAGATTCAATCTTCTTTTACAAAGTGTTTAGAACAAAAATAAAGCTTAAGAGATCCCAAAAATTAGGTTTTTAGGCTTAAATAGTGAATAGGGGCGAACCGGGTCAACCCGGGACAAACCGGGACGGGTCAAAACTGGTCAAAGCTCAGAAAGTCAACGGAAATGGGTGCTTGCGGTTTGGGACTTGGCCGCGACCGTAACCGCGAGTTGATACGGCGTCGATGTTAGGGTTGCTCGCGGTTGTATCCTTGCCGCTACGCGGACCGCGGGACAACACGGCTCAAACTGGGCGAACCGGGTCAACCCGGGACAAACCGGGACGGGTCAAAACTGGTCAAAGCTCAGAAAGTCAACGGAAATGGGTGCTTGCGGTTTGGGACTTGGCCGCGACCGTAACCGCGAGTTGATACGGCGTCGATGTTAGGGTTGCTCGCGGTTGTATCCTTGCCGCTACGCGGACCGCGGGACAACACGGCTCAAACTCATGCGGGGCTTGGGGCAAAGGCTTATGGGCCTTGCGTCTCGTGCATGCTCCTGCGTTAACGTAGCATGGTCAGCACACTTTTGTTGACTGGTCCTCATCTTACTCGTTGACCTTTTCCAGCTTTGTTTCCTGTGCTCTTCTTGTTATCCAAAGTCAACTGAGCACACCATTTTTTACTTTGGCCACTTCACTCACGTTACATATGGCTCTTTTGTTTAGTCAGCTCATTATAGTTGTTTTCTCCACTTGTTCCATGCATTCCATTTGTACCTAAAGAACTCAAGACACACTCCAAAATAATACTAAAATATGCATAACTTTAATTTTAAGGATTCTAACCCTTAGATACATGATTTTATAATTAGATGCATGAAAATGAATGTAATGTACAAGAATACTAAGAAAATTATGATGCTAAAATCTATAAATTATGCATATATATCAATTTCGTCTTCTGATTTTCTACTTGGGTATGAAATTAAAAAGCGAAACCCAGAACGGAGGACGAAGAGAAGCAATGAATTATCTAAAACATATTTGCTTCTTCAAGAAATCGGTGGGCTAAAGGCAAAATATTCAGTCCTGGTACCACCAAGAAATCATAAAAATGGAGAGGACTAAGAAGAAATGAAGTCAAGAAATCGAACAAGGCTTAGCGGTGTTGTAGCAGGAGAGTTGAAAACAACTAAAGAGCTCAGAAGGATCTGAAAGGACCAGTAGAAAGAAAGCATAAAAAAGTTGTTTACTAATCTGGAAAGAGAGAGATCAATGGTTGTGATTAATTGTGTAATTATGTAAAACTCAAGATTCAAGAGTGAACTCTACTCTTAAGATTAATTATGTGATAATAGAGAAGTATGTCCGAGGGTTTTGTCTTTCAGTCTGTGTGATAGCTTAGGGGAGAAATATATCTATTTAACGTCAGTTTTACGTTACAAAACCCTCGGACATACTTCTCTATTTAAACCAAGGGGAAAAGAGAGTAGAGAAAGGGTGCAAACTACCGATCGCATAAAAATATATGGTGCAAACTCAAGATTAATTATGTGTAATTATCTAAAAATTAATCATGCCTTTTCACTTGCTTTTTGCCAGACGTTACTTTTTTTTTTTTTTTTTGCTTAGATGCGAAGTCTTTAGTAAAGTACTAAAGTTGCATCTGTGGGAGAATTACGTGGAAAACTGTATCCAAATAAATTTACGTACGAATAGTCTTTACTCTTTAGTAAAGTACTAATTGCTTAGAGATTTACATTGAAATCTTTTGTTCTTGCATAATTTTATTCAGTCATCCGAGTTGGTGAGGAACTGAGGATCGCCGCCCCTTCGGGTTGTTCGCATAATTTTTCTTCTTTATCGTTTAGGTGTGTGTGGAATCAATTTTTTTTTGTTTTTCTATATATAACTGATAACTTATTTATGGATCATAAATTCAGAACCAACTCTTTTCTAGTTGGTTCTGGGATTAACGGATCATGACATCCCACTAACCATGTAAATATCCTTATTTTCTAATTTAGTTTCGTGTGAAGTTTGAACCCATGGGAGCATTTCCAACACATTTCTAAAATCTTGCATAATACTCGACCATGCCGGGCCACATATATACGCTTGGTCCTCCGCATTTGGTAGATGGTTCCTAATAATTGAACTCTATTACTAGTATACTGCAATAAATCTCATTTTGTTATTTCATGTCGACAGCATGTGTTGCATCTAAACACGCATGAAGCGCGTTGTTATGTTTTGGAAATATTCGTCAAATCATTAAAATGCAAAGAAGATAATAGTCAGCGTAGAAAGAGTCGTCGTCGTTTTACGCAACCACAAGAAATACAAAGTCAACATTGATGAATCGTCAACGCCTTCGTTGTATACACGTCTCTTATATCTCAAAAATAATCTCTCTTTGTTCCACAGCCATTGAAGCAATTCTTCAATTTCTGGCTACTAGAGATTAACAACATGACAGCAGTAAGTCCGTTTATGTTTTTTTTTCGGTCTTATCTTTCTGTGTTTTAATTTCTGTGAATGGATGGTAGTAGTTAAATATCAAATAAGTTTTTTGATAAATTATATTTTCAGTATCGTTACTATAATTTTTGTTCCCTAAATCAAACTATCACATGATCATTACCGTATGAAGTTTCTTAGAATCAAACCTGCTTGCATGACTCCGAAATTTTCCTGTTTGATTCTGATGAGTGATGACATTTTGTTTGTGTATGAACATCACAGTTCTTTTTTTTTTAGTGGGATTATATATGATCATTAGCAATATTGAAACCATGGAGATATATGTTTCTTGTGCCTTAAAGTTTAGATCTAAGCATTTTTTCCAAAAGAATGTATTCAGATCTAAATCTAGGCACCAACTCTTTTATACTTGTATTGTCATATCATTCATTCCAAAGATGGTTATTAAAGTATCAAATAGAGTGATCTATATATAACTCCTCATATACAACTGTCTAAGATAGTCATGTGTTTTACTTGCAATTTAAATGCTAGTCTTCTAAGACCAATTTTGTACCTTGTGGCTAACAGAATCGTCCGAAGGTGCCCAAGTTCGGAGACTGGACGGAAGATGTTCCATTCACAGTAGTGTTCGATAAAGCTAGTAGGTCTAAGCAAAATACAAACAAGTCTAATCCGAACGAGTATCCAGAAATGAATCCAAATCCTGCGCAAACTCGAAACCATAAACAGGACCAACCACCAAACCACAATGTAAGACCAAGACACGAACGATTCAGTAGCAGAGAAGAAACCGAGTTCAGACCGTCTCCTGCACACAACGAAAGAAACAACAGAGTCAGAGCTCCTCCCCCAACGGAAACGTACAACCACCATCAATCATACGGTGGCGGAGGTAGATCAGTTGGGAATCCATCGGAAACAAATAGACGCCAGCAACCACATGATCCTCCACCGGTGCAACCTAGGCCGATACGCAATCTTAGAGGAGGTCGGAGCAGTGAAAGGGTACGCACTCTTTTATTGATTAATCAAGGATATTTTCTCCCGATCATTTTTACCATTTTTATAACAAAATGTGACACGGATTATTAATGTATCGTCAGATATATTGTGTTTATTTTCAAGGTCGCAACTATTCCACCGTTTCCTGGATCTGGTTCGGAGAATCAGAGTTACACACTAATCTTTGACAAAGTAAAGGAAGACAGGAGACAAAGTGGGACAGTGAGGTCTTACAATGGAACTGCTCATAGCACCCCAACTCGACCCATCAACGACCAACATCATCAACCGCTACCTTCTAGTCCAAAGGTATACATTTGTTTTACTATTTTTTTATATTGTCATTATAAATTATGAGAATAAATATACATATTTAGTTAGAAAGTGAAGCCATGCAAACATTTAGACAAAGAAAAATTCCAGCCATGCATCATAAGTGTAGCTGTATAGATCATAAAACTACCTTTCTGGTTTTTTTTTTTTTTTTGAACAAAACCTTTTTGGTTTTAAGATCTTAAATATAGTTTTTTTTTGGGGTACAATATATTAAATTTAGTTATATTTAACTTGACGTTACATTGTAAATTGTGATGTGTAGGGTTGCTGCCTTCCTACATGGGGCCGAAAGTGAAACTACTGAAGATAATTCGTTCCTTCGTTTTCATAATAACCCTTGTTTATTGTTTGCTTCTGCATTATTTTCTTTCTTTCTTTCTGCTGTTATTACTCTTTTTTTGTGTGTGTTTTTAATTCGAGTGTGGGAGTTCTTCGATGTAGAAACAACACAAAAAAAAATCACATAGGTGATATGATAACAACTGTCTCTTATAAAAAAAAAAAAAATCAAGATTGTACGAATTGAAAATTTTGGTTATTGTATTTGTATGAGTTGCATGATATGTTGCAAATCTAAACATAACAAACATTGAATTTGTTTTTTATTCATATACTATTTATGCGTATCTAGGAAGATTATAAGCAACTCGTAATGGATCGGGCGGGGTTTATAGCCCTAGTGCTTGCATGTGTTAATACCGCCGTTGTATTACAATCCAGGTTCAAAGGTAAACTGTGTCCGTGGGTGACTGTTTTAAACGACAAAAAGGACATGTAACGTTGTGCATGGTTTGGCTCGAATATTCAATATCAAGTTTTCTTTTTTGGTCAAATAACTTCTTTTTTTTTTAATATAAAAAGCTAGTCTTCACAAACGGAGTAAATGTTCTCAAAATACGGGACATAGAAAACAAAAATTACAACAAGATAAATGGGAGAACATTGAGAGATAGTGGCTACAAAGCACTTAAATAAATAAAAGCTGCGGAGAAGTCTTCAGATCTTATCGACAATTGAGTTGTTAAGTAAGAATAATCCTTGGGTATTAGACCAGACACCCGAGATTGGAACAACAACAAGTGCACAATTTTCTATCTCCTAAATGGCTACAAACGATTAAACACCTATAATTTGAGCTTTTGATGACATTCCTTGTAATCCAACCATTTTGATCAAATGGTGAACTCAAGGGAACAAAGAACCTCGTTAAGGAGGTAAGGAGACGACTAGAGTCCAAGAACTCCAGATTAGAAGTAACAAGATTCTCACAAAGAGGCAAAGTGATAAGATCCTCACAAAAATGTAAGGTTTCGAAATCCTCATAAAGATGCAAAGTAACAAGATCATCATAAAGAGATAAGGGTGATCTAAGAACAAGTATAACATCTTCATAAAGAGATAAATGAAATGACAAAAATTTAAGCCTAAGGAAAGTGAATTTTGCAATAGAACCTAAATCAGTCAATCCTGAAACAATCCAAAGAAACGACCATTTCGAACCTGATAGAAATTAAACATGGAAATCTTGATTAGTCCGAGGATTGAGATATACACAAGCTAGGTAAATTTCATGGAAGACATAGCAAGAACTAGCGTGCATGATGAAAGGAACATAGGCGGGAGAGATAAACACAGTCCAAATAGACATGTCTCCAAAGATGGAAAGAGTCAATACTGCAATGACGGAGACGAACACCCGAAGAAAAATCTGATAAAAGGAGCCTTAAACTCTGAAAACTGATAGGATTTGGTGGCTCCTGAGGCACTGGTGGTGGCGGAGGAAGAGACATCATAAAACATCGTCAAACCCTTAATGGCCGAAGCATGCAATGATGGGCCATGTTTCTACAAAGAACATATATATCTCGCATACCAGCAAAATAAGCAGATCTAGGGGCCACAATAAAATCTCTGAGCCATAACAAAAGAAGACGGAAGAAGATTATGCATTGAGTAGTAAAAGGTCGCATACTATCGAACTTGTGTCGAAGTCACCAAGCACCACAGTGGAGAAACTGAAGCATAAGGCGTAATTGTGAACAAGGTCCGCAATGGAGAGAAGGATGACTTGAGCGGCATAACAGTGGGATATCTAAGTTTCGGCGGCGGGACCAAGAAAGGATGACGAAAGAAGAATGTGTGGAGAATCTGGAGGAGACGACGGTAGATATGGCGGGACCAGTGGAGTTGAGGGAGGTTTAGTACATCTAAGCAGCGTATAGAGATCCACCAGCCTTTGGGTCGGTTTGCTTAGATAGACGATGGCTGTGGTTCCATGACTCGCAAACGTGACGGAGGAGGTCATGGCGTGAGCAGCTGAGTTTGATATGTGAGCAGAAAAGGCGGAGACGTGAGCAGCATTGACGGAGACATGAGCACATTGATGTAGATGTGAGCAGCAGCAGCGGATGCCTGAATAGCAGGAGTGTGTGCAATAGAGGCGAAGGGTCAGGAAGCTCAAGGGGCTCAGAAACCAGCGGTTCATAGCTGCACATGGTGAAATCCGGAAGAGGAAGATGCGGCTAGGCTGTGGAGGACGATCATCGGCGAAGAGAGGTCATGGTGTCACGAAATAAAGCCGGTGGTGGAGTCCTTGGAAAACCGAGCTTCAGAGAATTCACCATAGCGCGTGTCTCTCACATTCAATATCAAGTTTAGAATATAAATTTTGTATGTGCTATGTGAAGGATTTTTTAGTTGATCCTGATTCAATTCTTAGATTCATATCAACCTAAACATGCGATCTAGGTTCTTCTCAGAATAGAAACAATTGCTGATCTCACCTTATACCTGTTTATTGCAGCGGAAAGGGATGGTATGTCAGAGATCAGAGAGCCACCAAGGGATGGATCCTCCAAAGGTTCACACACGCACGCAAAGGAAGCTGGCTGCTAGACCACGAGGAGGGAGGCGACAGAGAGAGAGAGAGAGGCGGCTCGTTTTTTTGGTTCAGGTTGTAGAAGAAAAACAGACTTGAGTTTTATTTATAAAACTCGCCTGGTTTCCTCTGCACTGTGTCGATCGACACACCTTGTGTATCGATCGACACACCGTGGCCAAAAACCTTTTATTCTCTCTAAGTACAGTAAATGCCTAGCACTTTTACCGTACTTCTGCTAAGCCGTTCCTATAACTTTCCTGTTAGCTTAGGCGTGTGACCCATATGGGATCATATAATAAAGGCAATAAGTCCAAGACTTATAGATCATGAGCGGACTCTAGCAAGCCATCATGACCCCCAGTATTATATGACTTATGTCTGATCATTGACATACTCTTACTTTCTAGAGACAGTACCGAGATTACTGGACACAATTCCAACAATCTCCCACTTGTACTGGAATCTCTGTATTCATAATCCTTTTGTCACAATATCTCGATTAGTCATAAGGCAAGATTGGTGTCATCCTTATAAAGCCTAATCTTGTTCATCGGACTCTGATTTGATACTGACAATCCAAACGACTCGGGACAGTCCGTTTGAGCATGGCCATGCATTTTCCAGTATTCAAATCTCCGATTGGCCTAGAGATATTCACTCCATTTATATTGGAGGGACAAATTCCGTCTTGTTCCATCACTGTAAACTACTCATTTCATAATGTACCCAAACAAGGTCCTTATAACTATCGCAGAACGATAGCGTTAGACAATGATCAAAGTGCATTAGTCCATGTGCAGTCACATGCATGCGAACTCAGGTCTAAGGACTATACTCTATAGTCGTAGTGAGAATCTCTTATGACACAGATATAAATATCCTGAAGAGTTCTCATAATCGGGTCTTGTCCGGTCGTATGTTCCCCAACATACACCTATGTACTGACTTTGATGCCGCGCATCTATGACACACTGAGACTTTGTCATAAGTCACGTACCAATCCAGTCTCACACGGTTGTTGGTGTTCCAATTTCAACAACCTTCGACTAGGGACAGGATGATATAATCCATTTATCAAATATAGGGTCTCATGATCAAGCTAAATGACTTTGATGACTCAAGATCAAGTCACTTACTTCGATGACCTATAAAATGGTTTATATCACTTTGGAACGATTATTTCATCACAGTTAAAATAATCTTGAAATAATAATTTCATTAAACATCTTAAATGTTATTTCAAGAACATATCCAATAACTAAATAAAGCCCTTTAATAACTCCCACTGAAATTAAGACTACATCTTAATTTCACTTATCCTACAGCAACAGTCCGCGACTCGTGCTTAGGCCTAAGGAGTGGCTTTGTTAATAGATTAGCAACGTTCTCATTCGTTGAAACTTGCTGATCTACTTAACATCTCTGTCATTTATCTCACGGAATAGGTTATACCTATCCTCAAGGTGTTTGGACCTCTGATGTGCAGCTAGTCTCATCTATGCTGGAAATCACATCAAGTTCAGTGACGAACTCTTCTTTCCAAACAACCTCTTTCGCCACTTCCCAAGTAGCGAAATGTTCAGCTTAAGTCATGAAGTCAGCAACAGTGCCTTGCACCGCCAGATAGACACAAGATATAACCGGACTGTGATCGGAAATCATCTTTGTCTATTGGAAACTTGCCTTTCAGACTCTATCGACTCGTAGCACCTCACTTTCTCCGTAACTCAAGAATTTATCCTTAGTATTCCTCAAATACTTTAGGATATTCTTTACGGCAATCCAGTGTTTCTTTGCTGGATTTGACTGGTCTTTACTTGTCTTGCTTAACATTAAAGCAACATCAAACAAGTACGTTTCATGGCATACATGATAGATCCAATTGCCGACGCATATGGAATCTTATCCATGCATTTAAGCTCAGCAGTTATCGTAGGATACTGTATCTTGCTTAACTTAATGCCATGTGACATTGGCATAAAACCCTTCTTGGATTGCTCAAAATGTGTAGGACTTTGTCAATTTAAGAATCCTGACTTTGTCCTACCAGCTCTTTTGGATCTCTATCTTTAGATCCAAAATCCAAGAACTACGTGGCTTTACCCATGTCAATCATTAAACCAACTCCCAAGCTAGTCCTTTACCGACTACAGCGTTGGGACGTTATATCCGAGAATCAGTATGTCATCGACATACACTTTGAGAAATGCAATATCGCTCCCACTAATCTTATTAGTAAACACACAGTTCCGCTTCGTTCCTGTTCAAGTCAAAACCTTGACTACTTCAAAAGAACGAAGATTCCAACTCCGATATGTTTGCTTCCATCCATGAATGGATCGATGAAGCTAACTTACATAAAATGTAATTTTTCGGAGTCCGGGCTTACTTTCGCTTCTTTGAATTTCGCAGATTCGTCGCTTTCAATGATCATCAGATCATGCGAACTTTTAATGATTATCAGGTTCAACTAATTCCGAGAAATCACTCTCGGATTAGTAACTGATTCATTCATATCTGCGAACTTCAGGCTCCACAGGTGTAGATTCTACAGAAATCTGTAAATCCTTCCGCTGCTCTCCCTCATTAGGTAAAGCAGCCTCCTGTATTTCTCGAATTTCTTCGAGTTGTACTTTTTACTCCCACTGTTCTTCTTGGAAAGTACTTTCCCTTCTTAGAAAACAGAATGGTCGTAAAAGTACCGAGCCTTGGTTTCCCTAAGAAAACTTCGAGTTATGCATTTACTCCCACTGTTCTTCTTGGAAAATAACTTCCCTTCTTAGAAAACAGAATGGTCGTAAAAGTAACAAGCCTTAGTTTCTCTAGGACAACCAGCGAAGTAGTACAAGTACAAATACTCAGTAAAAACAAATTTGGATCGATTCCAATCCACATTAACGTGGTGTCTTTCAACCGATATTTGTGGAACTATTTCAGGCTCCACAGGTGTAGATTCTACAGAAATCTGTAAATCCTTCCGCTGCTCTCCCTCATTAGGTAAAGCAGCCTCCTGTATTTCTCGAATTTCTTCGAGTTGTACTTTTTACTCCCACTGTTCTTCTTGGAAAGTACTTTCCCTTCTTAGAAAACAGAATGGTCGTAAAAGTACCGAGCCTTGGTTTCCCTAGGACAACCAGCGAAGTAGTACAAGTACAAATACTCAGTAAAAACAAATTTGGATCGATTCCAATCCACATTAACGTGGTGTCTTTCAACCGATATTTGTGGAACTATTTCAGCGTAAACTTAGATATTTTAGAGCGTTATTCTTAAATAATATCATGGAAGATTCGTGTGACTCATCTTTAATCATTTCTAATAAGATCTGATTCTTTCTCACAGAAACACCTTCAGGTTTTCAGGAGAAATGAGCTGTGAAACGATTTCACACTCATTAAGATGATCACACAATCAATGACTTAAGTATTCTCACTCGTGATTTAATCCAGAGTCTTAATACTGTTGTCATTTAGATCCTATACTTCATTCTGGAACTCTTTCGACCATGTCAAAGAATTCCGACTTGTGTCTCATCAAATGAACACAGTCACATTCACTGAAGTAATCAGTAGAGACAATGAAGTACAGGAGATTTTTCTCTGGCATTACTGCTCATTGGGCCACATACATGAGCATGTTCCAGGTCCAATAAGCCTTTGGGCTTTTCTCTAGCTCGGCTAAGATAGGCCCTTTATCTTTTGGTCTAGTAAACAGAATTCAAGTCTCATAAGATATTTTATCAAATGAGCCCAACAGTCCATGACTATGGGATTTCTGAATCCGACTTACTCTATGTGACCAAGACTTTATGCCAAGAAAAATCAGGTTTAATTCATCAGATTTAAACCAATTCGGTATTTATGTTACATTTAGGCACTCTTTGGTTTAAGATATAAAACCCATTCCATGAATAGGGTGCTACAATTAATATTTCATTAAGATCAAAAGAACAATACTTGTCTTTTATCAAAATGAAAAACATTCAAATTCTTACAAGAAAATGAAAGACAACTCTGCTTAAAGCAGGTTCATTGTAGCAATTACTTAATACAAAACCAAGCCTAAAAGGGATCTATAAGTGAAAATCCTACGGCTGAGGCAGCATCCCAAGCTCCTTCCAGATATGTAGTTTCACTTGCCCTTCCTTCAACGTTCTACTGTTGCTTAGGCTCTGCATATTATCACAAATATCAGTGCCACAACCAGTATCCAATACCTTTAAGGTAGAACTTGAAGTAATAACATGAATACCTGAGGAAGTAGTCGCATACATCAACTTCAACTCCTCATCATCTTCCATGAATTTAATGCAATCTCTCTTCCAATGCCCTGTCTCCTTACAGTAGCAGCACTTACCAACGTAAGAGGTATCTGACTCGGGCTCAGAAGACACACGCTTGCCATGATTCAAAATCTGGACAACTTTGCCTTCACCCTTGTCAGCATTAGGTTTATTAAACCTACCCTTCTCATTCATGAGATTATTCAGGGTACTCTTCACGTTTGGCTCAACTGTCTTGAGCATATCATGCAGTTTAGTCAGCGTCTTCGTTAAGCCTTTCTTGATATAGTTCCTTCTGAACTTATCATAGCTTGACGGCAGTGACTGTAGAATGATCTCAGTTGCCAATTCTTGGCTAACTGGATAATCCAGTTTCCTCAGGTTATCAATGTAACCCATCATTTTACTGACATGAGGACTCACTGGATGATCATTTGGTAGCTTGCAGCTAGTGAGAGACTTAACCATCTGGTATCTCTCCACTCTTATCTGCTCCTGAAATTTCAATTTCAGGCTGTTGATCATCTCTATTGGCGACTCCATGTTCTCATATTGCTTCTGCAAGTCTGAGTCCATGGTAGCCAATATCAGACCACGCACATCTACCGCATCATTATAATGCTTATTCCAAGCATCATATACTGCATGAGAAGCATTGGACCCGATCCTCACGGGGAGAGCTCTCTCAAGGACATAGTCCTTTCTCTCCTGTCTGAGAACTAGCCTCAGGTTCCGCGACCAAGTCAAGAAATTTGATCCGTTCAGCTTGTCCATCTCAAGGACAGACCGGATCGAGAAAGTGTTTTGATCGTTTGTGCTAGTCATAACTGAAAATTAAGATAAAAGGATTTTAGTTAATATGTTCAATATGATTAATCCCGTATTAAAATTTAATATGATTAATCACGCATTATATTCAATAACATCAGTTACCCTCAATAGAATATAATGATTCCAAGATCCACATATAACTAAGATTAAAGTGGGCCACTGGCCGTCACCCAATCTTA